>CAJQZP010000220.1:2582500-3182500 GCA_907164705.1 Parnassius apollo | reverse complement strand
AGATGTAGGCAGAAAAGTATTTTTTATATAGAATAGGGGTGACAATCGAGCACACTGCCTACCTGATGGTAAGTGGATGATGTGGCCCATAGACATCTACATCTATCCTCGATTAAGAATCAAAATGTACGAGTAGATGCGTTTTCACCCCTGAAGTCTATGACGGAATACCTCGTTTCCACTAAAAAGAGTCTCCGATTCTCTACGCTCACCAGACGAAACACGGCAGCATTAAGCTGCTATTTTACGCTGGAATTCTGTGAGAGCGTGGCCCTTCCTCAGCGAGCCGACCCATACGTGTTACAACCACGATATAGCTTCAGCGTAGCTCTACCACGCAATAAGTCCCATCACTTAGTATGTGTGCGTGTCAGTGGCACAGAAAGAGAGGAGGGAACAGAATGGTCATAACTTCAGACGGCAGACGGGAGTTCGGAAAAGGGGAGTCAACAGTTTTTATTTAAGTTTAATATAATTAACATATTTAGAAGAAACACTCAATAAATACTTTTAAGATTCTGGCGATATTGAGGGACAAGAGTGGAGTTCTTTTTTGTTCTAGCGGCTCCAGACAACTAAATATCGTGCTACGCTTCTGGTACGTGTGTATGTGCATGTGTGTGTATGCGTGCGTGTGTGCGTGCGTACGTGTGTGCGTACGTGTGTGCATGCGTACGTGTGTGCGGGTGAGCGCGTGTTTTCTTCATTCATTCTCATTACAGTATCAAAACTTCACTGTTAAACATAAGCCTGTTTCATACATAGGCTCGTAGGGGGAGAAAATATCCCCTATAAATATATGTCAGCCATAGTTACCAGCAGGCGGATTGGGAAATGCAATTTTTAATTATTTTGATTTGATATCAGAAAGATGCTGCTTATCTCCTGTTTTACATCTCTCTGTCGCCTCGAGATACACGAGGTGATTATAACGGCTCCATGGCGCAGTGGCTTAGTAATGAGTCGCAGCGCATGGGGACGCGGTTTCGAATCCCCCACGGAACAAGTATTGTATGGCCTACAAATAATTGTTCCTGCTCTGAATGTGTTTCCTTGTGCAAATTGTTTGTAAGCTGCCTCCACGATAAAGGAGAAAATCCTAGTGTGAGAGTAACGTTTAAAAAACATAAAATAAGACAAAAAAAATTATGACAGTGGACTCTCTTAGGATGTCACTACACAGCGTACGTGATACTTTCAGAGAATTTTATAAGTATTAAATTTACATTTCCATATTAATGTGAGTTAAAATTTATTGTAATCCATTTTGTTTCTATTGCAATTTTGAATAGACCTAATTTTTTTTAACTTTCGTTCCCAAACCTAAGCATGCTTCTAATTCATTTCCAACGTATTGAAAGCGTATATCACGCTTTTACAAGGCACCTTGCACTCTATGCAATGACATGAAATGCAAGGTCTGTGAGAGATACCAGTGGGTATACTGACATCACATCACACTGATAGCCCTATAATTAAAGATTGGTTGAATTTCTTGTCTTTTCGAAGTAGGCGGGAGATAGTTGATCTGTGTTTCTCGCATATAATGCAAAGAATACAGAATATCAACGTAAAATTGCAGCTTAATACAACAGGATTTCGTATGGTCACTGTAATGAATCGGAGACCCATTATGCTGGAAACGACGCATTCTCTGTAATCGAGGATAAATGTAGAATGTCTATGGGCCACAGCATACACTTATCATCAGGTGAATTGTGTGCTCGTTTATCACCCTTATCCTATAAAAACATTCCAAAGTCAAGTATAGTAAGCTGCTTGAACGGGTTCCCTTATCAGTACCAAGTAGATCCTCGCTATTGCAATTCTTCTCCAAAAACATTTCACGTAACTTTCGCTAGAACGCATCTTGGTAAGCAAGTTCTCGTGGTTCGCATATGTGCGAAATGTATTGAAATATCTCGAGCTATACCTGGTATCGACATATTTCACAACTCTTATGTTGTCTTTAAAAGAAACTCACCGATTATCAACGTGAGACCTCATTTACATTGAAAGATTTTTTTCTTTTTTTCCTTATCATTGTTAAGCTATTGCATAGCTTCTATCGCGGGCCTTGAGCGCGGGGACCGAATCCAGAAATTCCGTAACGAAAAAAAACCTCACGCTCCCCACTCCGACGGGCACGGAGGTGTGGCGTTGAAAGCCGTGCATCGTCTAATGTCATTTTAGTTCGGCAGACTTCGGCACTCGGCAGACTTCGGCATGGTGTTTGTGTGCGTGCGACTAGACGTATGCGTGTACACTAGCTGCTAACTCAATGATAAAAATTCCTGAATAACCTATATGTATTGTAAGCTATTAAAAATATTTTAAACAATATTAACTTCTCATTTATTCAATAAGAGAAAAAAAATTGTTTTTTTATCGGTCACCACGCTCAAAAAGTGTAACTTGATTTAATATCAAAGACTTAACTGCATAAATAAAATAAATAAATAATTATAATTGCATAAGTTGATAAAAAATGCTATGCAATAGCTTTACCGCGGCAGTCACCGAGTGCCACACGCATTTTTTTTACATTTATTTGAGGGTGAATGTAATGAACACTTGTATATAAGTATACAAGGTTATTTTTCAATAACCCCCCAATTTGCAGAGAAAGTTCAGAATAGTAATATAGGCAAATGGTGAAGAAAAATTAATTAAAAAAATATCTCAAACATTCTGTCTTTTTTTTCTTTTTAATTCAAAATGCGTGATAATGCTTTATTTTAAGTGATTTTATTGTGCACGTACGTATCCGTAAGGGTTGATAGGTAAAAATGTTGATAAATCACATTCAATTTTAGATAATTTTAAATAAAAGTAGAAGCCTTATTTACGTATTTTCAAAAACTGCAATAACGGTTTATCATTATTTTTATATTTTTTGGGATACTCATTGAAAAATAAACTTGTATTGTAAGTGTACTTAAGAAATAAAATAAAAATGTCTAATACAGCTCCTTTACGAGACAGGTTTTCAGTGTAATGTTTGAGTGTGGATTTAAAATAGTCCAAATAGTAGCACACAGTGACAATTTAGCGAGCGCACTGACCACGAGGTACCTTGTATTGTAAGTGTACTTAAGAAATAAAATAAAAATGTCTAATACTGCTCCTTTACGAGACAGGTTTTCAGTGTAATGTTTGAGTGTGGATTTAAAATAGTCCAAATAGTAGCACACAGTGACAATTTAGCGAGCGCACTGACCACGAGGTACCTTGTATTGTAAGTGTACTTAAGAAATAAAATAAAAATGTCTAATACTGCTCCTTTACGAGACAGGTTTTCAGTGTAATGTTTGAGTGTGGATTTAAAATAGTCCAAATAGTAGCACACAGTGACAATTTAGCGAGCGCACTGACCACGAGGTACCTTGTATAGTAAGTGTACTTAAGAAATAAAATAAAAATGTCTAATACTGCTCCTTTACGAGACAGGTTTTCAGTGTAATGTTTGAGTGAGGATTTAAAATAGTTCAAATAGTAGCACACAGTGACAATTTAGCGAGCGCACTGACCACGAGGTACCTCGTATTGTAAGTGTACTTAAGAAATAAAATAAAAATATCTAATACAGTTCCTTTACGAGACAGGTTTTCATTGTAATGTTTAAGTGTGGATTAAAAGTCCAAATAGTAGCACACGGTTACAAATTAGCGCGCGCACTGACCACGAGGTGCTGGAAGAGCCAGGCGCGCATGGCCTGCGTGGCGTGGCGCGGCAGCACGCCGCGCTTGCCGCCCTCCTCCTCCTCATCCGGCGGCGGCGAGCCCGACACCGACGAGCACGACTGCGTGGACAGCCCCGACTGGTTCGACTGGCTCGAGTTCGTGCCTGCGGGAGGACACACGGTTGCTGGTCAATTATCACTAAACTAAGTCAAAATAAAAAAATATCGGGGTGTGGTGGTGTCATGGACTCGGCCGTGTTTGTACGCGGATACGTGTACGTAACAGAAACGACCTCAAAATGGCGGCTCTGCCCCGCCCCCACCACCCGCCGCGCGACATGCGTCATAATTCTTACTTAACGTACCAATTTCTTTGTTCCATCTTAGGACCTGGTCGAGCCCCGACGGTTCGACAAAAACTGAGATTGACTTCAGACGACTGTTCAATAATGTCTCAGTAATCGAAGGACGAAAACTAGCAGCGATCACCGAATAGTGAGAGGCACACTGAACCTAATCGTGAAGTTGGAGAGTTCACGTCTAATGAAGTCCACGCTCCGTCTCCTCGTGCTCTAATCCAAAACTCCGAATTTCAGCTCGAGTTACAAATCGTTTGCAATGCCTAGAAAACTGCAATGAAGTGAAAAATATGTAGGTTTGACTTGAGTCAAACCAACGCAGCGCACGCGCCGGCATCGTGATATCGGAGGGGAGCGGGAAGACAGTGCGAGCGGCGCTGCCGAGCCGACAGTGCGCAAGATATGTACTATAAGATTATAACCTCATAGCTCGCGCCTTTGACACTGTGTAAACATATAGTGATTGTACTTGTTGTTGATTCAGGTATTTAGCATTACATCGTCTTTGTAAACATATGTCTCCTGTATGTAACGTGTATTATTCATAAGTACTAATGTGTTTTGTGATTAAACTTACAGTTATTACTCGCATCAACAGCCGTACTTATTGCCATATCCCACCTAAAGGAAAAAAAAGTCGTGATTTCCGACTTACAAATCAACAACATAATCATGACGTCACTACGGGCGAAATTTCACTTCGTTTCGGATTCCCTGGACGCAAAAACTACGATCGTGAAAGTGCTTACCATACAATTAGAAGGTGAGGATACTATATTTCAATTCCCTAAGGAGTATCAGCGTAAGGAGGATCACCCGAAATTATTCGACACGAGTGTTGTAAAGAATGTAGTCAAGAGCATGAAGACCCGTGGTAAATTCCGTAATATATGGGTATCGCTGGCGGATGAGCTGAAGGATCACTACCTAGACGAGGAGGGCAACGTATGCTTCGACGGGATATATCTGGACGAGGCCCCTGTCAATCCTAACCCCGCATTACCAAAATTTTCCCAATCCGAACCGGTCGAAAACAAATCCATACATTCAGTGGTAAGAGATATGATTCTAGATAAGTTTTCAGGAAAAAATCAAAACGCGAAGGTATTTCTAAACCTTTTTGTACAAGAATGCAACCGTTTAAAAATTGAAAACACACGTTTTCCAGAAGTGTTAAGACTTTTTTTAGAAAGACCGGCCCTTGATTGGTTTCTTGCCTTTCTAAAGACACATACAATCTCACGACCGTGGGAATTCTGGCAAAACTCTTTTCTTGATACCTTTGCAGAGCTGAGTTGGGCCGAAATAAATTATGCCTACACTTTTCGTTATGTCAGTGGGCCAATGTTAGATTACGCGCTCAAAAAGATAAACTTACTCTTGGACGCGGATCCGGAATTAACCCCAAATAGCCAAATAAATTTTATGGTATTGGGTTTACCATATCAAATAAGGACACGAATCAATAAAAGGGATTTAAATTCAATTGATCAATTGATGTCGTGTATTCGACAATTAGAAAATTCATCTACGAGTAATAATAACAAAAATAAAAATTCGTTCGTAATTGAAAATAAATCGCAAAATAAATTGCCAAATAGATCAGAGTACAAACCTTGCTCGTACTGCAAAGATAAAGGTTTTCCAAACAGATTCCATCCTGAAAATCACAATGGTAAATAACTTAGAAGTACAAGATAGTATTTCATCAAGTGACGACTCAAAAACGAATAACTACCCCACTTATCAAATTAAAAATCCTGGTAAACAATAAGCCCGTTATTGCGCTTTATGATTCTGGAGCCAATATCTCAGTAATTAATTATTCCACTGTTAAAAGATTAAAACTAAATAAAATATAAGTGGGGCTAAAAAAATAAATACTGTTTCAGGTGTGACAGAAACGTTGGGTTTAATTATAATACCCCTAAAAATTTTTTCTATCTCTAAAAATTGGCCTTTTTTTTTTTGTAATAAAAAGCGAATCATTTCAGGATGATATCCTTTTAGGATTAGACGCCATTAAAGAATTTAAGCTATGTCAAGATGAGAACCTAAAAATTTCTCAAAAACATGACGAACATTTTGAATTACGCAACCAAAATAAAATAAATACTACAACTATAAATGTAAAAACTAATAGCAAAACTTCTTTGGATTGCCTATTAGACAACCATAAAACAGTTTTTGCCGAACATAAGTACGATATCGGCACGGTAAAAAACTATGAAGCAACGGTAAAACTTACCAAAAATAAATACATCGCTAGAAAACCATACAAGTGCTCGTTGCAGGATAAAGAGGAAATAGATACACAAATAAAATCTTTACTAAAAGCTGGTCTTATAGAACATTCCACCAGTCCATACGCTTCTCCAATAACTCTTGTTTTTAAGAAGGAAGAAGGAAAAAAATCGCGGTTGTGTATTGACTACAGTGAACTCAACAAAATAGTTGTTCCTGAATGCTATCCTTTTCCTATAATAGATGACTTAGTACTATTAGCACGCGATTGCTCGCTTTTCACGAAACTCGACATAAACTCGGCGTTTTGGTCGATCCCGATTAGAGAAAAGGATAAACAAAAGACGGCATTCATTACACATAATGGCCACTGGCAATGGTCATGTTTACCTTTCGGTCTTAAATCAGCTCCGGCAATATTCCAGAGAATACTGAGTGACGTAATCTCTAAAAGTGATCTGAATGCATTCGCCATAAATTATATAGATGACATCTTGATTTTTTCGAAAAACATTACGGACCACCTAAGTCATATTGATAAAACCCTTACAGCCCTCAAAAATGCGGGTTTCAAATTAAACTTAAAGAAATGTTCTTTTGCAAAGGAATCAGTTGTGTATCTCGGTCATGAAATAGGAGAAAATTTAATAAGACCCCTAAATGACAATTTAATTGCAATAAAAAAAATTTCCAATACCACAGAATCAAAAAAATATTAGACAGCTTCTAGGCAAGATAAACTTTTATTTAAAATACATTCCCAACGCATCAATAATATTAGAACCTTTTCATAACCTACTTAGGAAAAATGTTCAGTTTGAGTGGTCTCAGAAGTGCGAAGATAGCTTCAATAAAATAAAACAATATCTAAGTTCAGAGCCTATACTAGCGATCTTCGACCCGACACTTCCAATATATATTTTTATAGACGCATCTAAAGAAGGAGTCGGAGCAATCTTAAAACAACCGCAAAAAGATAATTCTCTCAAACCTGTATTTTACTTTTCAAAAAAGCTGACTCAGTCACAAAAAATAAACGTGCTATTTTTCTAGAATGTCTGGCCATAAAAGAGTCAATACTATATTGGCAATACTACTTGATGGGTCATAAATTTACCATTTTCTCATACCATAAACCTCTTGAAAATTTCAATGTAAAAAAAAGCCAGGACCCAGATTTGTTACCTATACTAAACTTTATATCAAACTTCGATTTTAACATAATATACAACCCCGAATAGAATAATATAGAAGCAGATAGCCTTTCACGAAATCCGGTTTTAGAAAATAATAATAATAATGAATCTACTATTGAAACAGTAAACTTTGTATCGTTGGATGATGTAAAGAACAACCAAAAACAATTACACACTGAAAATGAAACGTTTCAAACTGAAAATAACATTTATTATAAAACTATGAATAATAAAAAGAAAATCTGGATTACAGAGGATTTCGGTATAAACCTGATAAAAAAAATCCACAGTAACAGCCACATAGGTGTGAAACAAATAACCCTAACTTTGACACCGACATATTATTTTAAAAACATGCACAAACATATAAAACTCGTATGTCGAACATGCGACACATGTATAAAAAATAAGTCAAGATTCGGAAATTTTATTCAACCCCTGTCTCAACTAGGTCCAGTTACGGAACCGTTTTAGATAGTATCTTTGGATACAATAGGAGGGTTCGGAGGTAATAGATCACAAAAAAGATACTTGCATTTAGTAATAGATCATTTCACTAAGTTTGCTTTCGCGCTAACATCAAAAACTCAAACGGCAAAAGATTTTATTAATTTAGTAAAAAAAAATACAAAAAATACAAAATTAAATTACTTTTAACAGACCAATATTCCGGTATAAACTCCAATCAATTCAAAAACTTTCTGAAATTCGAAAACATAAAATACATATTTACAGCTGTGGATTGCCCTTTCTCAAACTTGCCCGTTTGAACGTACAAATCAGACTTTAGTTAACTCAATAAGGTGTAAAATTTCAGAAAATAGACATAGACCGTGGAGTATTATAACCGAGCAATGTATTGAAAATTATAATAACACTGTACATAGCACAACAAAATTTACACCTAGTTATCTTTTAAATGGTATTGATAATTCTTTTCTACCTCCTGAATTGAACAAAAACAACTTAGAAAACTTCACAGAAAACAGAAAAATAGCATTCTTAAATTCTAAGAAAATTCATGATCAAAACAAAATTTTGTATGACAAGAATAAAAGGCCTTTAATATATCAAGAGGGAGATTTGGTATACATTCAAAACACGAGTCGCTTAAATCGAAACAAGCTGGATCCAATTAGAGTGGGCCCTTTTAAAATAAAAAGAAAATTTCAAATCTATTATATATCGTAGATTCAGGTTTCAAAAAGAAGGAATCAAATATTTTCCACGCAAATAAAATGATCCCTTACTGTCCTACTCCTGAATACTATCTTTCCTAAGAGGGGGCGGAATAGGGGGGATGTAGGTTTGACTTGAGTCAAACCAACGCAGTGCACGCGCCGGCATCGTGATATCGGAGGGGAACGGGAAGACAGTGCGAGCGGCGCTGCCGAGCCGACAGTACGCACGATATGTACTATAAGATTATAACCTCATAGCTCGCGCCTTTGACACTGTGTAAACAAATAGTGATTGTACTTGTTGTTGATTCAGGTATTTAGCATTACATCGTCTTTGTAAACATATGTCTCCTGTATGTAACGTGTATTATTCATAAGTACTAATATGTTTTGTGATTAAACTTACAGTTATTACTAAAAAAAAAAAAAAGTCGTTTTTTCAAACAAATTAGGGGGGTTTTTTTTTTTTTTTTCACCAATACGATTCGTATTGAAGAAGCGATCGAACCGGAAACATGGCGCCAAAGTCTTTGCTAGAATTCTGTCTGTCAGCAAGAGCCAACTGTCGCGACTGATTAAGTGTGACAGCATCGTTTCCAGGATACTTGAGATTTCGAGTGATATTGAGAAATTCTACGGGTAGTTGTACACATCATCGTTAGAGGCACATACATGCAAGTGTGAGTAACGATCCATAAGCAAATTTTATCCGACACTATTCTGATGATATCCCGGACGTCAGTCTGAGAGAGTTTAGAATGGCTCTCCAGCAACTTAAAAACGGCATGTCCCCGGGAGAGGATGAAATTACAGCGTAGTTTCCGAAAGCGGGTGGAAAACCGATACTTAAAATTTTTCAGAAGCTCTTCAATTTCATCGTTCATGATGGCACTACGCCAGAGGTGTAGAGCAGAAGTACGGTGGTCTTGTTCTTAAGAAAGGCGACAACGCTCTCTTGAAGAACTTCAGACCGATTTCCCTTCTGAGCCGCGCATGGTGAGTGTTGAGAACCGGTGACCCTTTTTACTGGAAACGAGGCAATCCACCTTAGACCTCAGGGTTGACAACGCACCTGCACTTTGATTCTTAATCGAGGATAAATGTAGATGTCTATGGGCCACAGCCGTGTAGTGGCGGTTGAGAATATCCACTACCCCATATCTTCCCTTGGGTGTCGTAAGAGGCGACAGAGGGACACAGAAAGGAGATGGGCAGCAGCATCTTCCTAATAACAACAATAACATAATAAAAAAAACTGCGGTTGCCAACCCGCTCGCCAAGCGTGGCAACTATGGCAAATATCCCCCCATGAGCAACGACGCAAATAAACGGCCCCCAGTCCCCGGTGGCCCCGCTATTCCTGGCTACGGTGGCTTGACCATGGTAACGGCGGGGCAGGGGGTGCTAAGAATCTCCGGTGGAGGTTCGGTTGCCACCTACGACGACTCGACCTGGCAACGTATAACGCACGCACCCTGAGGACTGACGAGAAGATACTGGAGCTGGAAGAGGTAGACAAGTTGCGCTGGGATATTATTGGATTATCTGAGGTCCGAAAAGAGGGGGAGGACACGGTAATCCTCGAGTCCGGCAACTTGTTCTATCACCGGGAGGGCGACCATCTGTCTCAAGGAGGTGTCGGATTTATCGTCCACAAGTCTCTCGTCAACAACGTTGTAAAGATTGGGAGTGTGTCAACGAGGGTCGCGTACCTGATACTCAGAATCACCAAACGGTATTCGCTGAAGGTCATACAGGTCTACGCACCAATCGGCACATCCCGATGAGGAGGTGGAGGAAATGTATGAGGATATTTCTAGAGCCATGCATTCCTCCAAAACCCACTACACGGTGTTGATGGGAGACTTCAACGCAAAACTAGGCACAAGAGAAGGCGGTGAGCTGAAGTTAGGGAAATTTGGAATAGGGCAACGGAACCGTAGGGACCAGCAGCTGTCTGACTTTATGGAGAAAGAGGACTCTTTATGCTGAACTCTTTCTTCCAGAAACGGCCACACAGGAAGTGGACCTGGTCGAGCTCCGACGGTTCGACAAAAAATGAGATTGACTTCATTATGACGACCAGACGCCAACTGTTCACTGATGTCTCAGTGATCGCAAGGGTGAAAACCGGCAGCGATCACCGAATGGTTAGAGGCACACTGAACCTTAACGTTAAGTTGGAGAGGTCTCGTCTAACGAAGTCAACGCTCCGTCCCCCTCGTGCTCTGATCCAGAATCCCAGACTTTCATCCATCCAGAGACTTTTCAGCTCGAGTTACGTAACCGCTTTCAGTGCCTAGAAGATTGCAATGCAGTGGACGATAGGAATGACAAGCTCGTGGAAACTGTCCATGCGGTTGGAGCTAAGTTCAGCTAGATCCGCCGCAGAAGAACACAAAAACTCTCCGATCACACTCTTAATCTCATGGCTGTTAGACGGGAGATGAGGCTGCAATCGTCAACAGATTTGACAGCATACAGGCAACTGAACAGACAGATCTCCAAATGCATGCGGCAAGACTTACGCAACTTTAATACTGCTCGTATTAAAGAAGAGATCGAGCGGAATCAGGGCTCCAAAGTCTTTGCCAGAGATCTGTCTGCCTGAAAGAGCCAACTGTCAAAGCTGAAGACTAAGTGTGGCAGCATCGTTTCCGAGACTTCTGAGAGTTTGAGTGAGATTGAGAAGTTCTATGAGCAGCTGTACACGTCATCGTTGGAGCCACACGCAAGTGTGAGTAATGATCCAAGAGCAAGTCTTACCCGACACTATTCCGATGATATCCCGGACGTCAGACTGAGCGAGATTAGAATGGCTCTCCAGCACCTTCGAAACGGCAGGGCCCCAGGCGAGGATGGAATTAAAGCGGGTGGAACACCGGTACTTGATGTCCTTCAGAAGCTCTTCAATTCCGTCCTCCATGGTGGCACTACTCCGAGGCGTGGAGCAGAAGTGCGGTGGTCTTGTTCTTTAAGAAAGGTGACAACGCTCTCTTTGTCGCCTTTCTTAAAGAACAAGACCGATTTCCCTTCTGAGCTACGTGCCGTTTTTGAGAGTCATTACGAATCGTCTCGCACGCAGACTCGACGACTTCCAGCCTCCCGAAGAAGCCGGTTTCCGAAAAGGCTTCAGTACCATAGACCACATACATACCCTGCGGCAGATTGTACAGAAGACCGAAGAGTACAATCTGCCACTTTGCCTGGCGTATGTGGACTATGAGAAAGCCTTTGATTCCGTCGAAATTTGGGCGGTGCTACAGTCCCTTCAGCGTTGTCAAATTGACTGTCGGTATATCGAAGTGCTGAAGTGTTTGTACAGTAGGGCTACGATGGCTATCCCAGTACAGAACCAGAGTTCGAATCCTATCCAACTGCAGAGAGGTGTAAGACAGGGTGACGTTATATCCCCGAAACTCTTCACCGCTGCGTTGGAAGACGTTTTCAAGCTACTGGACTGGAAAGGATACGGTATTAACATCAATGGCGAGTACATCACTCACCTTCGATTTGCCGATGATATAGTCCTTATGGCAGAATCCCTGGAGGACCTTAGCACTATGCTCAATGACCTCAATGGGGTCTCCCAACGGCCTATCCGTCTTAAGATGAACATGGACAAAACAAAGATCATGTTGTTGATTGTAATGTCCATGTCACACCTATGCCGGTAGTTGTTGGGAGCACTATGCTCGAAATTGTTGACGAGTACGTTTACCTGGGACAAACAGTCCGACTAGGTAAGACCAACTTCGACAGAGAGGTCAATCGACGGATTCAACTCGGCTGGGCAGCGTTCGGGAAATTACGACACATCTTCTCGTCAGGTATACCTCAATCTCTGAAAACTAAAGTGTACAACCAGTGCGTGTTGCCAGTGATGACTTACGGATCAGAGACGTGGTCCTTCACTGCTGGCCGTATGAGGATGCTCAAGGTCGCTCAGCGAGCTATGGAGAGGGCTATGCTCGGAGTTTCTCTGCGTGATAGACTCAGAAATGAGGATATCCGTAGTAAAACCAGAGTGACCGACATAGCCCAACGGATTAGTAAGCTGAAGTGGCAATGGGCCGGCCATATAGCTCGAAGAACCGATAACCGATGGGGAAGAAAGGTTCTCGAGTGGCAGCCTCGTACCGGTAGGCGTAGTGTAGGGCGACCTCCCACTAGATGGAGTGACGACCTGGTAAGACATGCAGGAAGTCGATGGATGCAGGTGGCTCAGGACCGTGCTTTGTGGCATTGCTTGGGGGAGGCCTATGTTCAGCAGTAAACTTGTGAAGGGCTGTAATGATGATGAATGATGATGGGCCACAGCATTCACTTACCATCAGGTGGACTGCATGCTCGTTTGGCACCCTTATTCTATAAAACGAAACAACTGCGATAATTATGATCTTAGAAAACGCCCCTTAAATAATTAACATTGATGGTGTCCCCACACATATCATCAATTAAGAATATATAATAAAATGCATCGTTGCTTTCAAACAAATGGTATGTTACTCACCAAATGATACATAGCAATATTATAATGCTCATTAATGCTTTCTCACTATAACCATAGTAACTTAACGAGACTCTCCCTTGCTAAGTGTATAAAAGCTTTCACTGGTCACGTTATAGGCTTAATTTTATACACAAAAATTTTATTTAAAAAATATATTATTTGCACTACTTCTAACTTAAGTTTTATGGCTCTAAGCTTTACTTAAGTTTCTGTGTGCTTTGTGCTTCCCATCTTTTACTGATAATAAATACTGTGAAAATCAGACCAAAAAAAATTGTGAGATAATCTTGTACCCGACTAGCGATCTGGCCCGGCATCGCACGGGTGTCAGGATTCTACAACTGCGCCACCTACTGGGTCCTACTATGCCTATAACCTCCGTGGAAGTGCAAGCAATATGTTGACAAAGTTTTACCGCAATCTGATGAACGTTATGGCAGCGCATAAAATACGAACAAATAAATATTAACAATTATCTTGCGCGTTATAATACATTTTACTCGAACATTCTAGATGTTTTCGGTGGAAAAGGTCCTATATAGAGTCGGTGAGAAGCACGACCGGGGCAGTATTGAATTGGCGAAACACGTGAAGGCTTCGGAGCGAAATAAAGTGAACTAAAGTGTTAAGTGTGATTAATTATTAGTGTGTTTTAAGTTTTAATTGGTGTTCGGTAGTAAGTGTCTATTTTGGTAATTCAATCGGCAGTTTTTATTGTCATGAACCCTAAGCTCGTAACAATATATTAGATTAGTAAGTAAAGGTGCCAAATATAAATAAGACATACCTGTGAAGGAATCCGCTGTGATCATGCCGGCTCCAATCTGACTTATCGGTGTTGAACCTTGGACTACCATGGACGCTGGAAGTCGATGTGGATTGATGAGGGTCATATAGTAGATAATTGTAAATAAAGAATAAAAGAAAAAAATAAACACATCTACATCTATCTATTTATCTATGCCACTGCATTATTTATGTGTGTGTGCGTCATGTGCGTGTACGTCGCGTCGGTCTGTACTTTTAATTTATTAATTTATTCAGCCAAACTTATCACTAACATTAAGGCGCTACTCCTAGCGAACGACCTTGAGCGTTCGGTCCTATACAATCTAATCCTAAATAATGTAAGTAATACGCTCAAATTTTTTGGAATTATTTCAATTAAAACAGAAAAGTGAACTTAAGAAATTAAATAAAACATGAATACTATAGATTTTTAAATTATCTATCCATTAGTGTAATCCTGAAATGATTAGCGACAGATGCATGTAATCAATCATTTTAGTCATTTTTTAAAAGTTGATTTTAAACTTATTTATAACAAAAAACAAATTAGAACGTGGAATGTGATGATAGAATATCGAACATTAGTAATGTACTTTTAGATGTAGATTATTTCTCATAACTAATGATATAATAGTCAATGAAAAACGCACTATCGCAAGGTTTTGATCGAGGTATCGCCTTAACAGGCTCTTATAGCCTAATGTGCTAGTGTAATCATTTTAGTTATTATAACAAATTATAAAAAAATATTGGTTGCCTGTAAAGTCGGTATACGGGCGAAAGTTTTACGTGACAACGACTTTGAGTGGTAAAATAATTTTAATGTGAATATTCATTCGTATAGTAGGAAGAAGGATGAAATAATAGTAAGCGTGCCTTTCACTTTTTATGTCTGTCTCTCTCGCTCTTAGGCGGGCTAACCATGCCCGAGTGGAAGGGACGCGTGCCTCTCACTCGCTCTCATTGTGAGCGCATAACGTGAGCGGAGCGTAACGCAGTTTCTTGAAGTGTTACCCGGCAAACCAATTTATAAGACGTTGTCACGTCAATAACTAATACTACCGTACGTAGTAATAATATATAATATTTGGTTGTACGTGTGCGTGTAAATTCTGTGTGTATGTATGTAAGTGTATGTGTATGTATGTATATTTATAAGTATATACTAACCAGGATCACGTTGTGGCGGTGGGTAATGCATCTCGGCGGGATGCGACGGGAATACTGCCGGATATGCAGCCGCTGCCAATGGCGCCGGTGGAGACTGAAACATACCAAAAAATTATTATTCCAATTTCTTCTAACAACATTGTACCATCAAACAATATTAGGAAAATCTATTATTGGCCTTACTTTTTGTTTGTTACATTAATGCTTGATTACTGTAAATGTTGGTTAACTAAGTAAATAAAATTAAAAAAATTTATACAATTATGTGATACTTTGTGGAAGTATGTTATATTAAACATTTTTAATTCGCTACGATCCGCGTGAAAAATAAAAATGATGTATCTTACCTAATTTGAAGAATATCTCCTGCCCTCCCTTAATTGCGTGCACTATCCCCTTGGTCATTGAAATCTAACTCCACGACACTCCAAATAATGCCTTGTTCAGAGGCGAAACATGTGTCTTATTATGAACGGTGGTGTGTCTTTCTTAGTGTAGTGGTGTTGGGATAAGTAGTGATGGGGATAGTGCACGCAATTGAGGGAGAATCAAAGGTGCTCTTGGAACTAGGTAAGACACGTTATTTTTATTTTTTACATAGATTTAACTAATTTTAATATCTTTAACAATCAAAATAGTTACCTCGTGAATATATTTAAGCCCAAGCATTCACATTATCTAACACCCTAATCTCCTTGTCATTTAATCTATTTAGATTTGTTTACCAAATTTTTATTTAGAATTCATTCATTTAAGTATAATTATAACAGGCGGTGTTCGAACTGACATACTTTTGGTACCTGATACTGAGGCGAGTTGGACGTGCTCGAGTGGTCCTCCATCGTACTTGACAGGTTGTTATTGCTTTCGATGCCACCTGAAATAATAATATATCTTATATTATATCCATAGCATCTGGATGACTGGCGGTCCACCACTGTACGATTTATAAGTTTTCTTCCTCGCACAACTTCCTTGTGGAATCGACTACCACCAGCAATTTTTCCGGACCGATACGACATAGCGGCCTTCAAAATAAGAATCTACTCTTTTTTTAAATGCCGTCAACGCACCTGCAATTCCCCTGGTGTAGCAGTTGTTCGTGGTCGGGGGTAGTCACTTACCATCAGGTGAGCCGTATGCTTGTTTATCTCCTCTTATATATAAAAAATCACAGTAGAGTCACATTGTAGCTGTATTATACCTATAATGATTTCTTAAATTTACGCGAACACTACACATTGAATAAAACTAAATTTACGGATTTTATCGCGTTTATTTTACTACTTTTACTTATTTTTAATTCCCGACGTTTCGGGTGCTTTACAGCAACCATGGTCACGGGGGGGGACCTGAGATGTTTGACGTCCCAATGTCATAGTTAGTCCGGCTACCTTCAGTTTTTGAATATTAATTTTTTTTAAATTTTTGAATATTAATTTTTTTTTGCGTAAATCGGACCAAAAATTAATATTCAAAAACTGAAGGTAGCCGGACTAACTATGACATTGGGACGTCAAACATCTCAGTCCCCCCCGTGACCATGGCTGCTGTAAAGCACCCGAAACGTCGGGAATTAAAAATAAGTAAAATTAGTGAAATAAACGCGATAAAATCCGTAAATTTAGTTTTATTCAATGTGTATTATACCTTCTAGAAAGACCACGCCATCACAGAAATTTTTATTTTTATCTGTTTCACTTTTCTCTCTCTCTCTTTTCTTTCTTACTGCTCTCACAGAGTCTTTACTTCCATATAAACAATTCCAGCAAACGGCGAATAAGTATATTAAAATAAGCATTTCTTACCTGAGGAGTAATCCGTTCTCAACAGGTTTTCGCTCTGCATCTTGGTCTTGAGGCAGGCGATATACCGGCCGCAGAAGTCTCGACAGAGCTCTTGCACCTTCTCTAGTTCCAGCAGGTGAATTCTTAACACCTGGTTTAAGAATACACAGAGTAAGTTTAGTCTTAACTATTAAACCTAAATATTTACTAATTCGAAATATATAACTGTGACAATGATCCGGCCACATAGCTAGAAAAACCAAAACCGATGGTTAGAAAAGGCTTTCAAGCGGAAATATGTAGGGAAGTACTATGCTATGTTCAGCAGTTGACTTCTTTTTATTTTTAATCAAACTAGTGACAAACGAGGTTAATGGTAGAGCCACATTGTAGCATACATTGCAAAGCAAAGGTGCAGCGGATAATGGCTGCAGCACAGATGGGTCGAATTGACAGGAGTAGGACCACGCTCTCACAGAATACCAGCCTTAAAAAGCAGCTTAACGCTGCTGTGTTTTGTATGATGAGGCACTCTATCTAATCCTCAGGGGTGACAAGGCATTTGCATTTTAATTTTCAATCGAGGATAGATGTAGTTGTAAAGTAATAGCCATAACATTAACTTACTACTATGAGGTGGAATGTGCGCTCTTCTGAAACTATTACTTCCATAATAACTTTAACTTTAACTAAAGATAATCCTTTAAATTTATTACCGTTATTATAGTTTTTTTATTGTTTTTAATGTTTAAAGAAACGCTTTATTCATAGAACAAAGGTGACAAAATGATCACACAATTTACCTAATAGTAGTCCATCTATACTCCAATTAAAAATCAAAAGTCAGATGCGTTGTCACCCCTGAGGGTGAAGATGGAGGGCCTAGTTTCCTGTAAAAGAATCTCCCGTTCTCTACACTTACCAACGAAACACAGAAGCATTAAGCTGTTATTTCACGCTTATATTGTGTGAGAACGTGACATTACTTCAACCACGATATAGATGCAGTGTGGCTCTACCGCGTATTTTACATAAATGTGTCACAAACTACTCTACTCCGATACCTGTATACTTTTGATCATGAGGCCGTCTATCTCTGGGTCGTCGACGAGGAACGGCCGCCTGTCTCGGCGCTGGTGCTGCACGAACGCCTGAAGATCCGCACCGAAGGCGTCCGCAGCGGGAGGTTCCGCCCCAGCGGTAGCCTGCTCGCATCTTTCCAGCAGTAGCGCCAGAAGGGGAAAGAGGGGATGTCTGAAACGTGATATTTTCATTTGATTAAACATGATGTAAAGTACGTTGCACATTTCTGTCCCCCGTGACCAAGGATGCTGTTAACACTCACGCCTGTCACCCAGAGGAGTGGGCAGAGACTACGGACTTCCATTTGGCACGATTCTGACACTCCTCTCTCGCCTCCTTTACATCCATATATCTACGCATACATGCTCGTCGGTTAAGAGTACTACTAATGTGGCCCATTTTCAATATATCGCCAATTTGGTCGACATACTTACACCTAGGACGTCCCTTTCTGACTCTGCCGTCCACTTCTGCAACATAAATTTGACTAACATACTCCTTGACGACCGCATTTCTACTGCGTTTATTCTACTCTCGTGCTTCTTCTACCACACTCAACTCGTCACTACCATACGATAAAGTAGGGACTAACACAGCACTATGAATTGCCATACGTGCCTTTTTTGACATATTCTGACTTTCCACAATTGAATGTAAATACCACATAAAAGGATGTTCTTACACCATCACTACACGATTAAAGCAAGAAGTAAATTAGCGAAATGCCGAAAGATCATGAAATAATAATGTCTTTCAGACCGAATAACGGGTACGACGGTCATCTTCAACGGAGACTAGCCATATGTTGTATTCTGTGAGATTGTGGTCTATGTGCCATGGTAATAGCATTATGGGGGCAAAAGCATTAGAAGTGTGACTCACTTGTATACAGCACGCTTGTCGGCCTCGAACTGCGCCTGCTCGGCGTCGGCGGCGGGCGCACCGCCGCCCTGCATCCCGCCGCGATCACCAGCTGCGCCCGCGCATCTGCAACACAGACCACCCGTCAGATGACATAATCATTTAAAAAAAATTGGTTGTCTGTAAAGTCGGTTTACGGACGATAGTTTAACGTGATAACGTCGTAACGAAACATTGATGAAATGATTGCATAATTTGTGGAAGAGAGATAGATGCGGCGCAAGCCGAACGCTTAAGCCGATCGTGGCTTTCGCTCGCTCGTGCAGCGCTCTCGCTCCGATCGTAACGTTACAAAGAGCGTAACGTTACAATGAGTCATCCTTTTTCGTGCTTGCAGCCAGCGTTCATCGATTTATTGGACGTTGTGACGTCAAAAATAAACATTCCCCCACGAGAACTAAGAAAATTACAGATGTGTTGTCAACTTTGAGGACTGAGATGGATTTTTCCTCGGTTCTAATTCCGGGTATTAGGTTTTCCTATCACGAAATTTTCTGTAGCAGTCCGGAATCAAGAATTTGGTGGTATTTCATCTCCGTGCCTCGAAAAGAATGTAGTGTCGTTGGTCTTGAGCCTGATATCTTCCCAGTCGTATCGTATCACCAACCCATCGGACTATCACTATGTAGAGTAGTTCGTCTTGCGCCTGATATCTTCCCGGTCGTATCGTAGCGCCACCCCATCGGACTATCACTATGTAGAGTCGTTCGTCTTGCGCCTGATATCTTCCCGGTCGTATCGTACCGCCAACCCATCGGACTATCACTATGTAGAGTCGTTTTGCCTTGCACCTGATATATTCCCAGTCGTATCGTATCGCCAACCCATCGGAATATCGCTATGTAGAGTCGTTCGTCTTACGCCTGATATCTTCCCGGTCGTATAGTACCGCCAACCCATCGGACTATCACTATGTAGAGCCGTTCGTCTTGCACCTGATATCTTCCCAGTCGTATCGTATCGCCAACCCATCGCACTATCACTATGTTGACTATGTTGAAACCTTGGCGTTGCTTTCTTGACTTTCAAAAAGTGGTTTTTAAATGCTAATTTTGAGGAAGCTCTGAGGAAAAAGATGGTATACTCCATCACAGTAATTCTAAGTATTCTGACAAAAAGTAGAAAAATGTAAACTAAACTAAAATACTAAATTTTTGAGACCCATAACCGGCTGCAGTGATAACAGAAGGCTAATCAGGCTTCTGTTATCACTGCATCAGTATCCTGCAACCAAGCTGCTTAAATATGACATACCATTCATGATTCTCCCAACCATCTATTAGAACCCAGAAATTCCACTGCTGCTGATAAGTCTAACAAAAGCATTTTAAGCTTACCAGCAAACTTAAACGTTGGAATATTAATAATCACTGTTGGGTTAACATAATAATTTCTTACCTTTAAATTTTTATATATTATATTTATATAATTCTTATATTTAGCAAGCAGATGGTAACAACCAGCCATCTTCTAAGATGGCTGGGTGCTACCATCTGCCAGGGATGCTATAATTAATAAAATTAAATGCCAACCCAAGCACACAACTGCAAGACTTCAAGATACTATAGGTTTCTTTACTCATGTGCTAAATTTCATACTGCGTAGATCGGAACAATAATTAATAATTATAATCTAGAGGTAGCCTTGGACGTCGAACACCTCAGTAACCCCGTGCGCGTGGGTGCTGTAAAGTGCGTGAAACGTCGGGAATATAAAATAATGATTTCTTATATTTACGCGAACACTACACATTTAAATAAAACTAGTTTTTGCGGATTTTATTGCGTATAATAACTTTTTTATATACACGACGTTTCTAGCACTTTACAGCACCCGTGGTCACGGAGGGGGGACTCAGTCTTAGAAAGGGGGGACTGAGGCTGAGTCCCCTCCGTGACCATGGTGCTGTAAAGTTCTCGAAACGTCGGGTATATAGAAAAGTTAATATACGCGATAAAATCCGTAAAAACTAGTTTTATAAAGCATTGCTGTTTTTTTCTAAAAAATATATAGATCGCCTCATAAGTGGGATTTTGCCGTAGCTGACACGTATGGCAACTGCAGTCTCATAATCATAAATTTTTATTTGCAAGAATCACGGTATACTATTATAATTTATAATATAGGTTATATAAAATCGTTATATAAGTTTTAGTTATTATCAGGAAGTTGTTGCTCCCATCTCTTGCTTTAATTCCCCTTTGTCGTCTCTTAGGACATCCACGGGACGTTATCGGGTTGTAGTGTAGTACCTAATTGTAGTCTTAATTATATTATAATGTGTAATAAACATTAAGTCAGTCGTAATAAAACGGCCGTGAAGCTTACACGTATCCTCATTTATTCTTCCCGCAACCCGATGTTCTTACACCACCACTAAATGCTTCATTCTGATCATACGTTTCACCCTGATGATTGTCCAATAGGATTTATCGTTCTAAACGGTACAAGTACAAGGTACAAGGTAGAGCCACGCTACAACTATATTATAGATGTATCACAAATGGGTCGGCTCGACCGGGAAAGGACCACGCTCTCAAGAATACCAGCGTAAAATAACAGCTTTAGAGTACACTAGTCGCTTATTCTTCCATACAAACGTAGTCCGACGATTACTCCACTGTTTGATGGTTTACGTTCAAAACAAAAAATTATTTCCATTTGTCTCATCATTATCTAGCCCTGTATGGAAACAAAAAGTAAAAAAAGAGTATGTTTAGAAGTTATAAGCGTCGAAAATTCCGAATTTCAACACTAGTTTTAACACATCTTTGGGCGGAAATAAATACCATAAGAAGAACGAAAATTGCAAAACAGTTACCATACAGGGATAGATTAGTTGTTCAAAAATGCAAATAATTTTATTTTAAACAGATACATTCAATAGATTTTTCATGACATCCAGACTACCAAAGGTCTGTTTATAAAATTTCGCGCGCCCGTTTTTGTTATAAAACATCTTGCCTTTCGCTACAAATTGTTTCCCCGATCAGTGTGACGGACGGAGGGGGGGGCGCAGCGCGCACTCACACATGCTCACTAGGTTAGCCGCTGCTATCTATTTATGGTTGTAATACCTACATATCTACACCTTTATTTAGAAAAATTGCTTCCTTTTGTTCGTGTCCATTGCTGAAGCCGGGATGAATATAGCTGCTAAAATGTGCCCATAAGTTTGTTGAAGCACATTTAGTTAAAATTGAAAATAGGTAGGTACATAATAATGAACTTTCGATACAGGTAGTACATTAGGTACTTAACTACTTTAATTTGCTAACTAACGAAAACATCTCATAGATAAGCACGATTATCGAAAATCTTAAAATTATCTATTAATTAGAATAGGTAATTTTTAGATTTTCGATAATCGTGCTTACGTATAGGAATCTCATATCCTAATATACCTAATGTAATTTATGTAAGTACATAATAATCTAAGAAGGGCAGTCAATGATAAATAAAATGTGTTTTGTAAGTTGTTTTTTTTAAACACTTTAACACAACAAAAACATGAAACTGAGAAGAAGCACCCGATCTGGCGAAACAAACTCGGACAGGTCAGTCCAGGTATTACATTGGTCATGTCATACGAGAACCAGGCTAATATTATGGTCCTTTGAAGAAAGAATCATACAGATGTGAGTGGACAACTTAGTTCCTACTTATTAGGATTCCGTACCCGAAGGGTAACCAGCAGGGTCCTATTACGGAGCCTTCGCTGTCCGTGTGTCTGTCTGTCAGCGGGCTGCATCTCATGATCCGTAATAGGTAGATGGTTGTAATTTTCACAGAACGTGTATTTCTGTTGCCGCTGCAACAGCAAGTGGTAAAAATAAATTTGAAATTAAAGGATTTTCTACTAGAAAAAGAAACGTGTATTTTTGGGTTTTTTTTGATCGATAGTACCTAATATGTATAGGTTTAAATCTTGTAATCTCAAAGGAAGCTTAGAAGTCCGATTCGCACTTGGCAAAATATTTGTTTATATTTAACCTTACCTCAGACATACTCATATTTTTTTATATATAATTTACTATTTAATATAAGCTACTACTAAATAAAATAGTAGTAGCTTTGCTATGGTATTATAGTATATTTTGGATTAGATTTAATTTATACAGAATAATACGAACTATATAAAAACTAAGGAGCGCATCAACCTACCTCAGATATTGGGTTATGAATACAGATAAGTACACATAGGATTTAGTTTCTAAGTTGTACATATTTTATAGCCTTCGTTATGAATAGCATAAACAGGCCAAGCCCCCTAGCCTACAAACGTTTCGTAACGAATCTCTTTCTACAATCGCGCCTTTTATTTGTTTGGACTGACCACCTGACTAGTTCAGTGATGCCATTCCCATACAGTGTTTAGTTTTCAACTAGCGTTATCTTTCATAAAATAAATAAAAATTTTATTCATATTTCGCTAATTGTGTCTGTACTGTGAATTTGATTTACAATCGATCTCTAAATTGTAGTTTTCTTCTAATTACTTACCTTGCCTAGACGTGTTCTTTGGACTTCTGTAAGGAAGTCTGTGCGGTTAGTATTCCGTTTACCTATATACGTTACTATTTTGATAGACGTTTGTGCTTGTCCCTGTAGTGACACTATGCCTATTGTTGATAACTTTCTAAGTACTAAGAGAATATTTCAAACCGCTGTTGAACACAAACAATCAATAAACAATTTACAAACTAACATTTTTTATTTAATTAATTAACCTATATAAAAGCCCCACCCACATCAAAATCGCGCTGTCGAAAAAGCAGTTATCCTGACACTGGCTGACATATACTTCGGGGAGTTGCCTGTGGGCTATTATAGCTAACTAGTTATGGAAAGTAAATACCTATTTAGAATACATAGTACCTACAGTAATATTTGCATAAATTACAGTAAAATACAAAAACATAAAGAAAACATAATTATGTTACACTTTTTTGTGTTTGTTTTAGAAATTGTTATATTTTTTCAAAAAAGTTTTTTATATTACCGTTTTTAGTTGAGAGCTATGTTCCTTTAGTGGGTACAGGCGTGATATTATATATTGTGTGATTGTGTAAAGAATGCATAGATAGGCGATAGCAGCAATCGCGGTTGATTTGCTGTCATTTATTAGAGTGCCCCCGATTTCTCCAATCCCATCATCAGATCCTGATCTGACCATCATCGATTACCGTGGGATTATCTGGAAAATATATCCTTTCAAACAAAAAAAATAATTTTCCAAATCGGTTCAGGCTTCAGGCATCTTCCAGAAATCGGTTAAAAAGTAGGTAAAAACAAATTAATGGAATTATTATATAATAACAACATCTACTTAAGTTCACATAAGAACTTTCATAATAACAACTAAGTACATAAATTGGGTTCATAATAATTACGTTTCACACAGCAGATCCTAAGTTATAATAACACCAATTTGTTTTCTCTCTCCTTTCTCTTTTTTAAAATACGTTACCCCCACAGTAGGATTTTCTTCAGTGTCGTGGAGGCAGTTTACAAACATAAATTGCACAAGGACAAACATCCAGACCCGGAACAACTATTTGTAGGCCATACTAATATTTGTTCCGTGCGGGATTCGAACCCGCGGCGCCCAGAGCAGCCTCATTGCTAAGCCATTGCGATACGGAGCTCTAATTGCCGTTTGAGTTTATGTTATTATTCAAAAATGAATCGCATAGGTAGGTACGCGATGATGCCGTCTCGCATTGCGTCACTCGAGTGCGTATGTGTGTGCGCACTAGCTTCTTACTGCTCATCACAGCGTCTATCCCTTTCGCACGTGATGTCAGCTGAGATAGCATGCATTTGTACCCCGCCCACCACTTAGTTCGTGCCATCGACTAGGGCAACCTTAATACTGCTGTGTTTCGTACAGTGAGTGTAGAGATCTGGAGATCCTTTTTTACTGGAAATGAGGCATTCCATCTTAGTCGTCTGGGGTGACAACGCAACTGCATTTTCATTCTTAATCAAGAATAAATGGAGATGTCTATGGACCACATCATCCATTTACCATCAGCTGGACTGTGTGCTCTTTTGTCATCCTTATTATATATATATATATATATATATATATATATATATATATATATATATATATATAGTTTAGTGGGCTTAAAGCAAGACCAAACTACTGCATCGGTCTTCTGAGACCGCTAACTTATCCCTATTAGCCTATTGAACCGAAAATCTATCTGATAATCCTTTATATTTGTCCTCATATGAAGTTCTTGTTGCGTAATGTCGTGACTTAACCTTAGTTAAGATAGTGTGCAATATGGTTAAAATTAATTTATTATTTTATCTATAAATGTAGACAATTTATTTTATATACTTTAATAAGTAACTAATCACTAGTCTCTAATGAAATTGTTTTGAAAGAGTGGAGCTTCCCATCACAACCAAAGCATTTAAAAATAATCAAAAATCATTATTTCGCAACTAAAAGACTGAAATTTCGCATAAATATAAATTAAAAGTCCAAAATTTCGCATTTATTCGCATAAGAAAACGAAAAATATTTAAAGACTCTTTATTACCATAATCATTAATAAAATAAAAATAAAATTTATTACAGAAAAGTTAGTTAAAGCTAACATCGTGGTTGTCTCCATATTTTCGTGCTTAAGCCTTTTCCCTTCGGTCATTTATGACGAAATTGTAGATACTGAATTTCAGAATCTACACTGTTAACTCGGCTATGAAGACTCGCGTTCGCGAACCTCATGTAGAAACATTTTGCAAAATCTGCATGACGTTAACAGGAGTTTCTTGAAATGTTTTTTCTTCGAAATTTCGTCGAAAAAGTATTAAATACACTAAATATTACATTTCGCATTTATCGCATAAATTACGTGAATTTCGTATTTATCGCATCTATTTCGAAAAAACGAAAATTACGTATCTCTACTTATAAGGAATCTCCAAACTACAATATAATGTATAAACTAGACTATTTTAAATTTGAATTTATACACATAAATATAATTCATTTGCCATTAAGACATGAATAAACATCTAAAAAAAATTGTCAGTGTAACATACACGCTACGCTGTAATATACAAGCTAATCTAGAATGGGTGAATCGTTCTTATGCTCGTATTTTTGCATTCAGGCACAACACAATAATGATATAGATGATGACTCATTATTAAATATTAAAAATTATATTATTCTTTTGCAAAATCGACAGAATCGATGACTGTGACGTCACGAGTTGAACAACATGGCGGCTAGCGTTTTCACGCGAAAATTTAAAATGATAGATTAAAAGTAATTTTTATGGCACTAATCAGTTTTAAAAAAATTATATAATAATTATAGAGGTCCATTATTACTCTAGGATTCACTTAAAACCATTTTTGAAAATGGGTAAAATACCCTATTCTAGGAATAATCTAGGATATATTTTATCCGAACATCTAGGGGGAACTTTGAAAAAAAATGAAATGAGATGTTCCAAAATGTATGGAGCCTGGGTCAGGTTCTTGTACACTATACTCAAAAATAGGGAAAAACATTTTAAACCATTCTCAACCGTCCAATTATTTTATAATAGTTTTGTTTGCTGGTAAAGCACAGGAAATTACACTTGAAATTGCAACACACAACAAAAACCCGTCATGGTGGTAAGCTGTCATTTTTATTGATTAGTGACATATTTTATTTCACTCATTTTTATTTATTTCACGTATTTTTGACACTGTTGTGACAACTGACAGTTTTCTTTCTATGACCCAATAGTCGCTTTATACTCGTAGTTTACTGTCATTGTCTATAAGCATAAAGTAACTAAATCGGTGAGACGCCATGTTTAAAGTCAATAAAAATAATTGATAAACATCAATTTATGGAGTGTAGAAGTAAGGAGTACAGACTGTGTATTAAAAAGTGTCCATAGAAAACCGTTAAATAAGGGTGGCGCCACTATAACTACGGGATAAATTTTAAAGAACGCACCGAAAAATATTAGTGGGATAGACGACTTTTTCGAGGTTATATTTACTAAATAAAATTATTTTAGAGCTACTGAGCAGTTTAGCAGCAAACTTAAACCGTACAACTGCTAAGTTCTTTTCATCCCAGTAGCTACTCCAGCGCTGTTGTGGAGAGTTTTTGAACTGTTATTTACTGCTTACAGATGGCCACTTTTTCAACTACTCTGCTATTGGAGTTGGTACTCCTTACTTCTACACTCCATACATCAATTGTTTACCACGCCAGGATTCATTTAAATGAATTATATGTATTTTTCCCGATTTCTACAGATATTTTTCTTTTTTTTTTCTTTGAGGTAGTGTACATATACCTGGCCCATTATGAAACTTCTGAAATGGTCTTTAATTATTTTTAATCTAAATAAAGCCATATTTATAGATTCTATTCGGGCAAAGGCAAAGCCTGGGCGAGATCGCTTGTTAATAATAAAATAATACAATATCAATACATATAAATAAAAATCTAGTGCCTGTCTATAATATCGTAATAACTGTACCATGCTTAGATTATTTGCATGCCATCAGGGACAGATCTATATACAGATCTATATAAATGGTTGCTGTGACCCATAGACATCTACATCTGTACTATCCTCGATTACGAATCTACTAAGATGGAATGCCTCGTTTCCAGTAAAAAGGGTCTCCGTTTCTCTACACTCACCATACGAAACATAACAGCATTAAGCTACTATATGATAATTATGATGATTTTATGAAAATTTAATGAGTTTTAGTGGAAATGAGGATGAGAGAGTTAATTTTAGAAAAGAGGCACGAAATTTATTTAATAAAATACCTAAACTCGATACTATCATAATACACAGACCGTATACATCTTTATAGAAAACAGTTTTTGATTTGATTAATTTGGTAGGGCCCCAAGTAATGTTAACTCAGCCCCCCCACCACAAATTTACGGTCAGCCCCTGCTTAACAATAAGACATTAATAACCATTTTTCAAATTTAATATGTTATGGCTGCAATAAAGTAAATATTAATAATATATACAAAATGGTTAATTTTGTATGTCATCCTCAGCTTAAACTCGAATCTAAAATCAGTCATTTCTGGGCAGGTACTTGCTTAAAAATATTTTATAGTTAAGACATTTTTGTTTTTCATATATTGTGTAATAACTTGGGTGGCAATATCAGAATCTAATTCGTGTGTCGCAAACACAATAAACAATCCATGAATCCAGCGTCGCGAGTCACCTACAAACAAATCCATCTCGCAAAACAAACTATCATAACAACGCAATAAAACATAGTTGAACACGAAATAGCACCCGTAAACAGGGAATAAACACAACATGGCAACACAGTCAAGAAATCAGTCGCGTGCAGGGCTGTCTACTTTTTGTAAAAGTCTTTCGGTTTTCTATATTCATTTTTAAAACTAAAAAATGACATTAACTTTAACAAGTATGTAAAACACGGGCTTTTTTAAATAAGAGATATCTTCCGACAGGTTAGACATTGAGCCCAGGCCTTGTCAACCCTTAATGTAATTAATATTACGGATATTGGGTAGAAAAAGTTATTAAATTTTTATTGTTTATTTTTTATTTTATTTTGTTTATCTAAATTGTTCTCTATATGGCAGTATTTTTTATTTATTTATTCTTTATACAACAAAGATAATAATGGGCGCACTTAATGCCGGTTGGCATACTCTGCCAGTCAACCCGTAGTGTGGTGGGCTATTGTGGCAAGTGTTAACTTGCGATAAGATGTCATCAGTTTCACCTTAACCAGTAACTCATTGTCCTCAGTATCCTTGAACCACGTAGACACGCTATTAACAAATGTGCATGAACTCACGAGATGGGCAAGAATGTACCGTCTTTAATTTTTTATTTTACGGATATACATTATACATACATAATATAAACAGACGCAACAGTTTGTATCTCTCAACGATTCCTAACGACATTAAATTTAATGTAAAATAATATTATGAGATCTATTATCACAAAAATCTCCACGTTCTTACTGAAACATGTTTCATTTCCTTGAAGCGACAGTAATGGCAGAGTGCAGACCGCGAATTTAAAAGGTCGTGGGTTCAAATCCTCCATTCGACTATTGCCGTAATCCACTCCTAACACAAACATTATAAAGCTTACCAGAGAGGTTTAAAGAGAATGTTAGTAATGTTAAAATTATTACAAGAATATTTTTAAATAAATTTGCGTTGCAATTTTATTTGATTCATCATCATCATCAGTACATAAAAGTCCACTACTGGAACTGGGCTTCTCTCATTGCAAGTAGGATGTGCCTTAATCTTCACACTTGGCAGACGGATTAACGGACGCAGTACCAGACGTGAGCACCTTCGATGCTGCTGCTCTTCGCCGGCTTGGAAATTTTATGTGTGGCGTAAACAAGATGATTAAACCACCATCTTTCGGAAGCCATTAAGTATTTCTGTCATAACCCAAAGTGGGCCGACTTTGGGTTATGACACGACACCAACGGGACGAAATGATATTCTTAAACTGTGACTACACGGTTGCTTTTGTTAAATTATTTATTTATTTAAATTCATACAACCTGCATGCAAATACAATAACTATATCATATACATTACTGTTCTAATGCTATTAATGACCATGATTAGTTCCATAAAAAGATGGCGCTAGAAGTATTTTGATACGTTATAAACAGTAATAGGAATTCTAACATAGCGTAGCCAGAAATAATTTTATTTCTTATAGGTATTTACGAGCGCACATTGAATAAAACTATTTTTACGGATTTTATCGCGTTTAATTTTACTTACAACGGAAATAATTTTGTTGATAATATAACAACCCTGTACATTTCGAAACTTGTGGAGGCAATAAAAAGAGATATTAAAAGCGGACAGCGTCAGCCATATCACATTCATCACAAGTGTTGCCACTAGATTGATATAAGATACCCCGCTTCCTTCAGCGTTCACCCCATTTTAGACACTATATTGTTTTAAGTCGGGATTAAATTTGAAGACCATTTTTTTCTACATTTAATATATAAACTAATGCGAGTTTTGCTGTGCCATAAAGATCTATATTTGTTATATTGAGGACATACATACTCGTAAGTATTTTTTTTTCAATTGCATCATGTCATCCTTACAAACGGGCACAGGCACACATTACACCTGATGGCAAGTGAATGCGGTAAGTGAGTTTATATTTGATTAAAATTAAAATGCAGAATATAAATTTAATTAAAATGTCACCCCCCTGAGGACTAAGATGAAATGCCTTATTTCCAGTAAAAAGGATCACCATTTCTCCACACTCATCATACTAGCACAGCAACATGATCATGTAATAAATAAATATTTCATGTTGGTATACTGTCCATGATCCTTCCCAGGTCCATGCGATCCATTCGTACTAACCATAATACAGTAACTTTAAGTTTATCGTTTTTTTATTAATTACGAGCGATCATAGAAATGACATACAAGCATGCTAATTTTAAATACTAAGCTCCCTCTCCTTGTGCCCCGCCGCAATCGGGTAAAAAGTAATATTTTTTTGCCCTTGGCAATTTGCTCTTGGAAAAGTGAGCGATGTAATTTGACAAAGTTTGATCAAACGTAGACGTTCCTTCAGTAAATTAAGTTCTTCAAACGTTAGGTACTTAGACACACCGACGTCAGGTGGCTGAATATTGGTTAAGTTTAAATTTACTATCTCTGATATCCATTATTTTAGTTAATCAAGCAGACGGTCTTTTTCAATTTTCAATTTAAGACGACAAAAGATCACACAGTCAACCCGACGATAATTTTTATACGTGGTAGAGCCACGCTGCCGGTATGTTATGGCTGAACTACGAATGATCGAAAATAGCAGCTTAATGCCGCTGTGTTTCGTATAGTAAGTGTAGAGAACCAGATATCCTTTTTGCTGTAAACGAGGCATTTCATATTAGTCCTCAGGAGTGACAACGCATCTACATTTTAATTATTAATCGAGAAGTAATGTAAACTTCTATGTCACTTACTATCAGGTAGACTGTGTGCTCGTTTGACACCCTTATCATTTAAAAAAAAACGCTGAACAGGCGGGTTGTTCCTCAGTCAAGTTCGTAAAAGTAAAAGGTCACGCGACGCACTGACAGTGTGTATATTTACATGTACTATTTCGAGCCACTATCGAACCCCCCATAACTCAAAAAATATTAAATCTACAATAATCTACAATTCTAGCAATTTTGCATACCTAATAAGGTTTCCTTGAACATATAGAACCTCAAATTTCATGTATGAACCTATTATAGTTCTTGAGTTAATGCGGTCTGAAAAGTGTTATATTTATCGCCCACTCACTCACCAAAACCTAGTCCACTTCAAAGTTACTTAGAAAGCTCGAAATTTGGCATCAAGGTAATTTTTTTTCTAATACTAGCAATGCTACTAATATTAATAATATTCCCTTTCTTTAACCACTTCTGGTAAGCTTAAAATGCTTGTTTTAGAAGTAGTTCACGACATTGGTCTAATGGAGGATTCGAACCCAGGACCTTTCGTGTTCGCAGTCGGCATCCTTCCACTTCATTATTAGTATATTATAAGTTTGATTATTAGTATTCGATGTCGACAAAATTATTGGAGCGGTCAGTTGCAAATACTTTGTTCAAGTTAAAAGGCTAGAGAAGACAAAGTAAAGAGAAGTAATTGATTAAAACTACATTTACGGATTTTATCGCGTTTAATCAACCTCCATTAATAATTAAACGCGATAAAATCCGTAAATGTAGTTTTAATTAATGTATAGTGTTCGCGTAAATATAAGAAATCATTATAAAGAGAAGTAAGCTCAGATCTCAACTCTTATCCGCGAAGCCAACAACACCAAATATCAATTGTACTAAACCAACCATTTTCACATTTATGTTTTAGTGGGATTACCCACACCAGTGTGAAGTCACAACCGCTATCAACTACCTACTACGTTCAATATTACATTGTTTAACCAAATAACAAACTAATCTACACCCAAAGCTTATCTAACCAAATTAAACGAACCGTTCAACTTCTTAATTCGGTCTCCAACAATTTCCCTATCAGTGCGTCGCGTCGGCCCACAATAGCCGAAAGTTAGTTCTGAACTAGTAGACAATGCACAATGTCGCGCGTCGATACGTTAAGTTCAACAACTTGGGGACAAAGCCTGTCTCCACCCTTAGACGTCGTCCTCTCGATTGCTAGACAGAATTAATGAAGCGCAATCAAGAATTGTTCATTAATTATCCTGTGATTAGAGAATCCGCGAATACTCGTAATTATTCGATATTCGGCATTACTCGAAATATGTTTGTTATTCGTGAAATACCGAATAACAGCTAGTATTATTCTACATTCGGCGAATAGTTGTCTAAAAAAAGAAGAAAAAACTGTAGAATTCGAAAACTAACTTTAATTAAATAGGTACAAAAAAAGGGTTGCCAGCATTTGTTAGCAAAAATGTAAAATTCGTATAATATGAAACTGATTTCTTTAACTTCATTGTTTTCTTTTCTCACAACCTTAGAAAATTTTTAGATTAGGTACACTAAGAAATAAATTATTGGTAAGTTCAAGACTGCTACGCGCGTGATATTACTATTTGATTTATTTTTTATATTCCTTTTTGTATGTCGAATGTTTATGTGAGTTATACGACTATTCGCTATGACAACTATTCGCGACATCTCTACCTGTGATATCGATTTGATTATGATGTGTATGATTTTTTTTAATTTATTTCATTACAATTACTCACATTAAAGTCCACAGCTGAACGCCTTCTTTAGTGTCTGATAAGAGGAACTGGAAACACTTGGCGGGTTTGAAAATCGCGATTTTTATTTTCTTGTTGTTAGGGAGATGCTGCTGCCATCTTCAGGTATATCTTTCTCCGTCGCCTCTTACGGCATCCGTAGGACGATGGGGTAGTAACGTGTCACAGGAGGGTAACTGAATTTATTTATTTACTTAATAAAATATTTTAATATTTGTATAAACTCTAGGTACTCGTACAAAATCATTTACATAAAGACAGACGAGAACACTAGCACGGAGTCGGTTTCTTTACTTGTGTGAAACTAGGTACACTTGAAATGACGCCGAAACCATGTTCAATATATTTTAAGAACATGTACACACGCACACATAAATAAATAAATAAAATAGCCTTTATTTCTACTACAATACAAACTTGACTTATGATTAATCGAGATAATAATAGTAAAGAATAGTTAATATGTATTTTTTACGTATAATTATGTATGTATATAGTCTTGGTGCTGTGTGGCCCATGTTGACTGAACGTCCACACTAAACCTGGTATTAATATGGACCCTCCGGAGGAGTCTGGGGGGTGCAGGTTAACTAAGGAGGGACAAACCGGGCCAGGGGGGAAACCCAGCAGCCAAAAGTCCCCGTATCGGGCAGTAGTGGGATGTGTCCGGTTACCGGTGTCCGGAGCTTTTAATGTTATAAAATTTAATCAATTTCATCGACAAATCATGTCTCAAATCTCATTAAGACCTAGCTTTTTTTTTTGCGGATGGAAAATCATCTAATGACGCCTTTCGCTCTGGGTGGAGCGTAAGGGAGTGTCAGACTTTTACTGACTAAAAACCATCCGAGTTCCTTCAGTGCCCTTACGTTCCGGAGCCGCGGTATCTCTTTCGAACAGCCCGCAGCCCTGGCAGGCGTCGGCCCTTGCCCCGCCTTTCGCTTCCCCCCTTCACGCTGCTGACAGCTCTTTGAGGCGCGCGTGGAACAAAACGCGCCGTCGACACGGCCTGTCGCCATTAGACGGATGGACGACGAGCTACCCATTGCTGGCCGTCCACAGGCCCGCGCCTACGGTGGCCGGGGGCCACGACGTAGCCCCCGACGCCCGGGGCGTCTCCCGCGGCGGCCGGGGAGGAAAGCTGCTGCTCTCTCCTTCTCCCGCTCCGCCACCTCCTTCGCTAGCATCACTGCTTCGCAGAAGGTGGTGACGGCATCCCATTCCGTCTCGCTCCGGACCATGGCTTCGACCAGGGCCGGACGCGAGAGGTCGCCGCCGCCTATCGCCACTACGAGGGCACGGCGGTGCTCCGCCCAAGCAGGGCACACCTCCACGGCGTGTTCCACCGTGTCCTCCGGTCCATCCTCGCAGTGGGAGCACCCGGGCGTTTCCTCCTGCCCGATTCGGTGCAGGAACCTCCCGAACACACCGTGTCCGGTGAGGACCTGCGTCAGGCGGAAGGTGAGGATGCCGTGGCGTCTCTCAAGCCACTCCTCAAAGAGGGGTCTTATCGCCGCTATAGTGGCGTGCCCAGCACGGGGTTGCGACAGTCGCTGTCTCCATGTCGCCATGAGATCGTGCCGGAAGTCTGTCCGCTGCGTGACAACTTGCCGCGGCAGCGGGGTTTCCTCACGGCATAGTGCCTCCGCGCGCCATTCGTGCAGGCGCGCGAGGACTATCGCCTCCAGATCCCATGGCGGCAATCCGGCAAGGAGGCTCGCCGCCTCGCGGGAGATCGTGCGGTAGCCGCGAACCATTTTCACGGCTATCACCCTTTGGGGCGCGTTCAGGTGGTGGACGGCAAGCCGCGCCAAACCACGCGCCCACACCGGGGCCCCGTAAAGGGCCATGGACCGCATGATCCCCGCGTAGAGCCTCCGGCAGGAGGCGTTTGGCCCTCCCAGGTTCGGCAGGAGCCGCCTGAAGGCAGCCCCGGTCCGTTCCAGTTTGGGAGCCAAACGTCGGAAGTGCTCAACGAAGTTCCATCGGCCGTCGAGGACGAGTCCTAGGTACTTCAGCGTCGACTCGACGCCGATGGATACCCCTCCTACCATCACTGAGGATCCCGGTGGTGGCCTGTTCCGAGGACCATGGAAGTGCATGGCCTCGGACTTGTGCAGAGCCACCTCGAGACCCAGTTGCCGAATCCTCTCAACGACTATCGCAACCCCCGCGTGTCATAGTTTCCGCCGCCGCCTCGTACGACCCCCCTTGTGCCAGTACCAGCGTGTCGTCAGCGTAGTAAACTACGCTGACGCCGGTAGGGAGGTCGGCGCGCAGCACCCAGTCTTAACCGATGTTCCACAGAGGTGGCCCCAGAACCGAACCCTGTGGGACACCGCACGACATCTCTCGCCGGTTCCACTCACCGTTGCGACCGGGGTAGATGACGGCCCTGTCCGTCAGGTAGTCCCCGACTATACGACGGAGATAGGTCGGCACCCGGTGATACCGGAGTGCCTCCCTAATGCAGCTCCAGGGCATGGAGTTGAAGGCGTTGGCGATGTCGAGAGACACCGCCAAGACAACCCCCCTCTGGCCACTGCATCCCCCGTCGTGAGAGCTCTCACGCGCATGATGGCGTCCACCGTAGAGCACCTCTTGCGGAAACCAAACTGGTGTTCCGCAAGATCCGGCCCCGTCCCCGCAAGGTGCTCGGCGAGGCGGTTTGCAATGACTCTTTCAAAGAGCTTGCCCACCTCGTCGAGCAGCACCACGGGCCGGTATGCGGACGGAGAGTCCGCAGGGCGCCCCGGCTTCCGAATGAGGACCAGCTTCCCCGTCTTCCAACGAAGCGGGAATTGGCCTCTCTCCAAGCATGCGCTTAGGAGCCCCTCCAGTCGGGGCCCGAGAGCCTCCGAGGCCAGGACCCAGGCTTTGCCAGGCAAGCCATCGGGTCCTGGGGCGGTATTCCTGGCCTTGAGCCCACGTACCGCCACTCTCAGGTCTACCCGGTCCCATCCGGGATGTCGTCGTCGTCGTCCTGGTGGTCCGCTTCCGGCACCACAGGTGGCGGAGCCATAGGCGGGGGTGGATGTTCCCGTCGCGCAGGGAACAGAGCGCTCACCACGTCCTCCACGAGCTGGGGCCGGAGACTTTGCGTCAGCGGGGGGGCCCAGGTGCGGAGTTTATCCCGCACCATCTTGTAAGGGCGCCCCCACGGATCTCTGTTGAGAGTCTCCAGCATCTCCTCACGGGCCCGATCCCGGGCCCGCAGGACAGCCTCCCGGAGGGCGGTCTTCGCCGCTCTGTATCCCTCGTACAGCTCCGCCTCAATGGCTGCCGCATTCGGTGGACGAATGCGGAGCCTGCGATGCCTGGTGTACAGGCGCCGCGCGGCGACACACGCCTCGCGCAGAGACGTCAGCTCACGCGACCACCAATACACCTGACACCGGGCGCTTCCTGGCCGGACGCGGGGCATTGCCACGTCACATATCTCGGACATGGCCTCCTGGAACCACCCTGCCTCATTATTGACGTCGGCAGGCCTGTCCGGTGATGACACCCAGGCCTGCACGATCGAGACTTCCAGGAGGAGCTCCCGGTCCAGCTGCTTCAGCGCCCAACGCGGACCACTCGGGGCCTGTTCGACTGGCGCGCTCGAGGGCTGGGTGGAGACATCAAACCGGATGTACCGGTGGTCGGAGTAGGTCTCCACCCCCTCCATGACACGCCAGTCAATGGCACACGGCGACAGAGCGGGGCTAGCGAACGAGATGTCCACCACCGACTTGCCCCGCATCCGCACACACGTGGGGACAGAACCCCGATTTAGGACGACCAGGCCTGTCTCCAGAGCCCAGTCTTCCACCATCCTACCCCGCACATCTGTACGACGAGAACCCCAAGCCAAGTTCTTAGCAATGAAGTCCCCGAGGACAAGTACGGGGAGGGGATAACTTCCGATGACGACTGCTCTCAGCTCTGCAAGAGAGTTGTGGAGCTCGGCGAGAGATCAGTTCGGGGAGAAGTACACCCCCACAACGACGAACTCCCCGAACCGTGCTGCTACGCACCCCTGACCCCTCCTGACACCTTCGGGTCGGGGTACCGGCGGCGGCCGAAGAGATGATGGCCACCTTAAAAAAAATGCAAAACCCATTTTACATGTAAGAACTTATTCCTTTTTAATGCTTACAATGTAATATTTTATTATAACTTTCGATTTTGTATTCTTAAAATGCGTGCATTATTCAAAAATTGCTTATTTTACGTCTTGCAGATAAATGTATGATCTATGATTTCTATTACAGCTGAATAAAAAACAACTTAGAAGTTACGATAGTTCAGATCAAGACAACACTCACGTAAACTTAGATCACGACAACAATCAGCAAACAATTAAACAAAATGAAGATAGCATTGAATTGTCTTTTGATGTAAGTTAAAAATAAATAATTGCCGTAAATAAAGTACGTATAATAAAATATAAAGGCAAAATTAATTCCTATTTATTTATTCCAGATTGATAATGAATTTGGGAACGATGAAGAAATATGCCAACAAACTAACGTTGTATGCTTGCAGGTAGTGAATTTACGTCATAAAATTGTATGATTTTAAAAAATATTTCGTTATTATCATTTTTTTATTTGCTTCAGGAGGAAAATTCAAGAAAAATCGAACAGAGCCCTTCTACGTCTATAAGTATTGGGTCTATTTTAGACACTCCCAGAAAAACTGTTATAAAGAGAAAGCTGAATTTATGCGAAAAAATGATTTTAAACAAAAACAGACAGATCAATAGACTACAAAAACAAAATAAAAGACTTATTAAAAAGAACACAACTTTAAAAAATGCCTTGAAAGTATTAAAAAGTAGGAAAGGCATTGACCAGTCGTTGTTTTCTGAATTATCTCAAAATTTAGAAGTTACCGAAATGTTCAATGCCTTATACATAAAAAATGTAAAGAAAAAGAAGAGGCCATTCAAAAAATATCCGCCTGCTGTTAGGAAATTCGCACTTACGTTCCACTTTTACTCGCCGGCAGCCTATAAGTATGTAAGGCGTCTCTATAACACATGTTTGCCTCATCCAAACACGCTATGTAACTGGTATAAGAGTGTTAACGCAGAACCAGGTTTTACAGTGGAATCATTTGATAGATTGAAGGAAAAATCCAACAATTCAGACAAAGAGTATATTTGCGCCCTAGTAGCAGATGAGATGTCAATAAGGCAACAGAAAATATGGACGGGGAAGCGATACGAAGGACTAGTGGATATGGGTACAGGATCTGAAGAATCTGAAGTTATAGCTAGTCAAGTATACGTCATAATGTTGGTAGCTATTAACGATTCATTCAAAATTCCATTGGGCTATTTTTTTATAACAAGCTTAACAGCAGAAATGAAGGCTAACTTAATAAACATTGCACTGCGAAAATGTCATCAAGTTAAAATGAAAGTAGTTTCATTGACTTTCGATGGTTGTAAGACAAATATTGCAACAATCAAAATTTTAGGCTGCAACTTAAATAATAAGGAATCCATGAAAACCTTTTTTAAACACCCTTCCGCCGATCACAATGTAGCGGTATTCCTAGATGCATGTCATATGGTCAAACTCATGAGGAACGTGTTTGAATCTAAAAAAATTATAAAAAATGGGGAACACGAAGCCATCAAATGGAAGTACGTCACCGAGCTTCACAAATTGCAAGAGGAAAAACAGCTGCACTTATCAAATAAATTGACGCACAGACATATAGCCTTCAAGAACGAGATCATGAAGGTTAAATTAGCTACACAACTTCTAAGCCGCAGTGTAGCTAAATCTATACAATTTTGTAAAAATGACTTAGCTATAGCAACATTCGATGGATCTCATCCGACGTCAGACTTCATTATGACCATCAACAACATTTTTGACATTCTGAACACACGAAACCTACAAAATTATGGTTACAAAAAGCCTTTGAGCTTAACAAACGCTGATGAAATTCTTTCATTTATAGATCATGCCAAAGAATATCTGTTATCTCTAAATATTGACATTTTGCGAAAACGAACCATTAAAAAAAACAACGAAACAAGAACTGTGCATACCACAGAAAACGTACCGTTGTGGAAATCCCAATCAGGGACTGGAGCTCTGGGCTTGGTTATATGCCTTGAAAGCTTAAAACATTTATTTACAACACTGGTTAAGACATCAGTTTTGTCGTTTCTTTTGACATATAAAACTAGCCAAGACCATATTGAATTGTTTTTTGGTGATCTGAGAAGCCAAGGAGGCTATAACAACAACCCCAATTCTCGCCATGTAAAATCCGCTTACAAAAAAATGTTAACCCATCTGGAACTGAGTTCTAAATTTTCCGGAAATGCTATACCACTTGAAAATATTCCCATATTGAGTGGCGACAACACTCTTCACAATTTAAATAATACAACAATTGGCTATCGTCATGAAATTGAAAACGAAAATGACGATACTCAAATTATTTCAATCCATGAGTCTGAAACGTATAGTAATTGTGACATATTGTCGCAACAGCTTGACGAATCTGAATCTGAGTCCGAATACATTGATCAAATTGTGGGGTATATTTCTGGGAACGTTGTACGCCACATTTTAAAAAAGGTTAAGTGCGAAGTTTGTTGCAACTCTTTGATGGCTAAAGAAAAAATGACATTCCACAACTTGATTGATATCAAAAACATGGGAGGATTATTTTATTCGTCCAAAGGTGTGTTTAATTTATGCAAAAAAACCGAGCACACTATAAGACATTGTCAACGTTGTGGACTTAAGTTGAACCCACAAAAAATTATTTCTGCAGTTCTGAAATCATTCGTAGGTGCAATAGTTATGGAAGATCTAATTGAACATGCATTTGAATTTACAAACCATAGAACCATTTTAATGAGGGCAGTCATTGAACGGTACATAAACATTAGAATTCATTACATTGCAAAGAAATGTACTGAAAAAATTAAAAATCAAAGTAAAAGGCAACGTTACAATAAATTAACATTATTTCAAGGTAATTAGGTTAGGTTAAGTTTTAGTTATAAGTTATTAAAAGTAAGTAAGTAATATAACGCTTATACCTAATATTAATTTTGTTTTATTTTAAATTATCAGCGACCCGCGTGATCCCGTGTTTCCCGGTATAAAAAGTAGGTAGCATAAGTGATAATTTAGGGTATAAGCTATTTAGATTTTCATCCGAATCCGTCGATCTGTTAGAGCACGAACAAAATACAAACATACACACTAAAACGTACATTTTAATACTTAGCATTTTAGTACCTAATTCACAAACCTTAGTGGTTTACTAGTGCTATTAATACTATTAATTATTACACCAATTTTTTTTTCATTTACTTATCATATAAAAAATCTTATAAAATGTGTTATAAGATTTTTTAATATGATAAGTAAATTAAAAAGAAATTGGTGTAATAATTTTTGAAATCAGTTGTTTAGTTCTCCTAGGTACATATAAACTCACAAACTCATATTTCACAATTATTATAAACTCCTAATAATATTAGTATAAATAGCGTCTCCACTGATGCCTTGTTCCCTGCTCGTACGCAAGCCCTTGAGTGAATGATGATGACATTGCATACGAGCGACTTTGAACATTATACAAGCAGGTTAACGTCTAAATTCGAGCAAATGTCATTTTGAACTATATAATATCAAAATATATAGGTATATGGAACGGCGCTCGGACATTTTTTGAGTATTGTCAGTTAGAGATTGTGACTCTATAGGTATTGTAACTCAATGAGGCCAGTGCTCCCAAGCCCAAGTGGAGTGACGTCTCAGCGATGAGTTCGACCACTAAAAGCTATTGGGCCCAGTGGGACAGCTTGCTGCTTCAGGATGGAGTTCTGTGTCGTAAATGGGAAAACGTTCGGGGAGACAGCTGTCATTTGCAAATGGTTGTCCCTAAAGTTAAAGTACCGGATGTTCTACAGCTGTACCATAATGATTGTTCAGGAGGCCATCTGGGAGTTAAACGAACTCTACTGAAGATCCGAGAACGGTTTTACTGGGTCCACTGTCGAAACGATGTCGAGGACTGGTGTCGCAAATGTACAAGTTGTGCGGCTGTAAAGGGACCTCAGACTCGTAGTAGAGGTGCATTGAAGTTGTACAATGTTGGTGCACCATGGGAGAGAATAGCCATTGACGTGGCGGGGCCGTTTCCGGAGAGTGAAAGCGGTAACAAGTATTTCATGGTTGTGATGGATTACTTCACTAAGTGGCCAGAAGTCTTCGCCATTCCAAATCAAGAAGCTTCAACAGTTGCAGATAAACTAGTTCATGAAGTCTTCTGTCGTTTTGGAGTACCTTTAGAGATTCACAGCGATCAAGGAAGGAATTTTGAGTCTCAAATATTCCAGGAAACTTGCCGAGTTATGGGTACTCATAAAACAAGAACGACTTCTTATCACCCGCAATCTGATGGAATGGTGGAACGATTTAATCAGACATTGGAGAGGTACCTAGCAAAAAGTTGTAGACAATCGGCAACGAGATTGGGACAAGCACATACAACCGTTTTTGTTGTCATATCGAAGTTCTGTTCACGAAAGTACAGCAGTGACACCAGCTTTCGCAAACTTTGGAAGAGAATTACGGCTGCCTGCAGACCTGATCACCGGGATACCACCCGATGCTCCACGCAGTATAACCGATTATGCAAATGACTTGCGGAAAAAAATGAATGACGTTTATGAGCACGTCAGACAATCGGGCCAGCAAATGTCTGGAAAGATGAAAACCCGGTATGACCGCAAAATGAACAACAAAGGGTTCGACGAAGGTTCACTTGTGTGGTTGCACAATCCAGTCCGCAGCAAAGGGAAATCTCCTAAGCTTCAAGCTAAATGGGACGGCCCGTACCGGATTGTAACCAGGATCAACGATGTGACCTACCGGATACAGAAAGGCGCAAGAGGGACTCCTAAGATCGTCCATGTGGATCGCTTGGCGCGTTATTATGGGACCGATAATGCTCGGGACGAGCATGTCTTAGGAGGGGGCAGTGTTGCATGAATAAGTCAACTAGCGCCATCTAGTGTCAGGAACGAGAGCGAGGGGAGCATTGAGAAAATGACATCACAAATCGCTCAACTGACAGCGCCTAGTCGAAACTCGAACGCTCGGTACCTTCCGCGTGTTTACTTGAACATTCTGGATATTTCTTTGCTAATTTAAATATATAGGCGCTGCAAGATGCGATGGAGGCAGTGTTGATTTGGGCGAAACAAGCGAAGCTTCGGAGTGGAATTAAGTGAATTAGTGTGTTTAAATTATTAGTGTTTTAACTTTAATTGTGTAAAGTAAATTAAAGTGTTAATTTAGGTAATTTTATCGGCAATTTTTATTGTCACGAACCTCAAGCTCGTAACAGTATTTAGATCCTAAAAAAATGTAAAAAAAATCGGTTATTTTTTCACATTTTCGACTTTAATGAAAAAAGTAAGTCATTTACCTAATGATTTTTTACATTAATCAGATAGATCAGAACATTTCCTAACCAAAAACATAAAAATCTTAATTGTAAATTAAATACATAGTTTAAGAATTGTACTTTACTTTTTTTTTGGCTTTTGGTTTTGGCTTTTGACTTTTGGTCTAGATGAAGACTTTGGTTTTCATCTAGACTCTTTGTTATCCTATTTAATAAGATCTTTGAAAAAATTTTATATAAATTTGACATGAGACTGATTGGTCTATAGTTTCCTAGATCACTTCTATCTCCTTTTTTGAACAGTAATATGATTGTAGATTTTGACCATTGATCTGGTGTGTTTTCGGTTCTAAGTATGTTACTGAACAATGTTTGAAGAGGTTCTAAAAGTGTAGCAATTAGCGCTTTAAGAACTTCGTTAGCTATGTTGTCACTTCCTGGAGTCTTGTCGCTTTTTTGAGATTTTATTGCGTGTTTGATTTCTGATCTGAGAATGATTGCTGTTTCTGTGTTTGCATTCACTGTATTATAATCGTCTGTGTTTTCACTTAATAAGGAGCAACTGCTATCTGTGGTAGTATAGAGCCTTTTATAGAATTGTGTGGCTTCGTTTATGATATCAGGACGTCGTGACTGCATAATTCCCTGTTTGTTTTTCAGTTTTCCTGTCCACTCTGACTTGTCACTCAACTCTTTATAAGCTTTACGTAGAGCCCCTGTCTTACCTATGAATTTTTGGAATGTTCTTTATCGTATTCTTCTTTTTTGTTGGGTAATATTTCTGTTAATTTTTTTGCTTATTCTTGTTATTTCACATTTTAAATCTTTTGTTCTTTTCTTCCTGTATAACTCTTTTCTCTGTTCTAAGAGATCTTTTGTTTCTTCGTTTATATATTTGTTTACATGTTTCTTTTTCCGTGGCAGCTGTTTCAAAAACTCTTGCAACTCATGTTCTAACTTATCATATTGTTTTCTTATTTGAAACTCTGTTTGAACCTCTGTTTATGTACTGACCGCTTCTATAAATTTATTTCTCCAGTGGTTAGCGTTGTCTTCTGAAATATCTATTGATTCTCTAGTGTATACGGCAGAGTTTAGTTTCCTTCTTTTTGGTCAATGACATTTCACATCTAATCATCCTGTGATCAGAATTGAAGTTTAAGTTTTTTATTATATCGAAATTCTTTATACTGGTCGGTTGATTTGTTAATATGTAGTCAATTTCGTTAAAATGTTGACTATTTGGGAATCGCCATGTCCATTTTTTGTGTGTTTTGCATGAGAACATGCTGTTAATGATGTAGTAATCATTTTCGAGTGCAAATTCTACTAGTCTCTGGCCGTGTGGGCTTCTTTTTCCATGTGCGTATTGTCCAATATTCTTTCCTTCGTTTTTTTGAGCTTTCCCAATTTTTGCATTGAAATCTCCAAGTAAAATTATATTTTTTGTGTGAATAGAGTCTAAGGCAGATTGCATTGTTTGTATGAAAATGCTCTATGTCTTCTTTAGTGCATTGCTCTGTGGGGGCGTATGATTGGACGAGTGACCAGATGGAGTTATCAGATGTTTGTATTTCAAGTAACGCTACCCGATCCGAGAAACTTTTTATATTCACTATATTATTCTTTAAATATTTTTTAATCAAGAATCCCACTCCATTTCTTCCGTTCGTCCCAAACGTATGAAATAAGATAAAATCGGTTTGTCTATTGCTTCATTTTCTCTTCTTGTTTCACATAAACCTATAATGTCCCATTTTATTGACATAACAGCGTATTTTAATTCTTCTATTTTGCTGTCCGATAATAAGGTTTAATACTTGCTATATAGAGATTTTTTGGATTTTGTTTTTTGTTTATATTTTTGTTTCTAATCTTGTTTGATTCTTTTTATTGTGATTTACACACGCACACATAATATGCATCTAAAATAATTTAGTAAAAATTAACATGGTTTTAGATGCTTAAGTGTACCTACGTAATTAAATAAACGTATTGTTCTCTCAATCTTTTTTTGTTTGAGCTCCCGGTAAATATTTTTTTTTATTATTTATTGAATCTCGTTCATTATTCTTGCTCAGAGAGAGACAGAGAAGGAGAAATAAACCTTCTTTTTTATATTAAGCATGCAATTAGTTCATTCCCCATTGAGACCATCGTCTTTTTATTAGATTTTTAAATCTTGATTTATCACGTTCTTGGCGATGAAAAGGAAATTTTAAGCTTTTCATTTGAAAGTTGTTTAAATGAGTTCAATGTTTGAAACATATTTCGACATCTTTAGGTCCATAGAGTCGATTCCTTGTAATCGCAGTTGTTTTTTAAATGATGTCGGTGTATGTGTCGTACGTACGTTAGAGAACTTTTTCGTATCGCTTATTTTGCATAGATATACGAGGAATAATATTGTCTCTAAACCAATTTCCTTCGACACAAATCTATTCTGTAGTTTTTTATAACAAAAATATCGAACGTAAATCGAGTCTGTAGTTTATTTTAACAAAAAAAAATCGAACGTTGAACGAACTCTTCCCCAAATAGGTGTGTTTGATAGTAAAAGCTGGCAACCCATATTCATTTCTGGGGCTCAGTCCCTCAAATGTAACTTAAAAAATTAAAAATATAAGCTGCGGTTGCAAACCCGTCTGCCAAGCGTGCTAGCAATAGCAAATGTCCCCCTTATTTTATAAAGCATAAGGATGATGAGAGATCGAGTCCACCTGATGGTAAGTGGCTGCTGTGGCTCATAGACATCTACATCTATCCTCGATTACGAATCAAAATGTAAATGCGTTGTCATCCGCGAACTAGGATGGAATGCCTCGTTTCCAGTAAAAAGGGTATCCGGTTCTCTACACTCACCATACGAAACACAGCAGCATTAAGCTGCTATTGTACGCTGATATTCTGTGAGAGCGTGATGCTTCCCCGGTCGAGCCGACCCATTCGTGCTACTACTATACTACTATTATAACTGCGGCATGGCTCTACCACGTATAGATGAAAACAATCTAAGGGGATGCCTATATTCAGCTAACGTCACAATCTGTCAAAAATTCACTGACTTTTGACAGATTGTAGCGTTAACCAAGGTTACGGTCCCTTACAGCTATAAAAAACAAACTTCCAAGTCAACCTTATAAAAAATACCGTCATTAAGTCAAATATTTTCATTCTGTCTAACTCACTCATCAAAACAAAGGTACAATCCGAAAAATCCGAATATCATTAATTTATACTTTTATCACATTAAAAAAATGCGATTTATACTCACATTTAAAGTGGGAGAATTGACCTTAATATAGACCGATGATAGGGAGATTTTTTTTCTACTGTAAAATTAAGTTTGATCTTTGTTTCAACTTACTTTATCGTTAAAGCAACGTTCGGTACTTACTTTACACATATAATTAAGTTCATACGAAACCCTCAGGGTGAGCCGGAAACCCGACCCCCGGAAAAACCGGGTAAATGAGAGTCGTACACAACACCGGTTTTTTGTAATAAACGAACTAACATCTAACAATCCACTGGATAGGAAATACTGAAGAAACCCGACTTATACTTTTACGCAACTTCGAACGAAACGACTGCAGATGCGTCGTCACCTCTGACATATTATATTAATCTATTCTTCTGAAGACTAAAGGTAGGACCGCACTAGGCGGAACTGCACCACAGCGGAGCTGAGCGACACGACGCGTCAAAATATTCTTTATACATATTATGATATTATATGAGACAAAACGCACTAAGCGGCAACAGAACTACATTACAGCAGAACTGCGCGGCAAAGTTGATCAACTGACCAACTCGTTTCGCTCAGTTCCGAGTACCTTAAAAGTTCAATGCTTGACAGGCGCACTAGCTAGAAGATACAAATTTAAAAACAAAGACAAATATATGTATGTAGTATAGCCCCCACGACTATAATATCATTCTAGAGTTAAGAATAGAGTGCAGTATAATTAAAGATCTAGAACAAGAAACACGAATCCCTTTCATTTAACACCTTCCAACAATACAAATATTACTGGCGATATACAAGTCAACAAATATTACTGGCGATTTTTTTTATTCCCATTATCCTCCTAATGAAATTCAACAACACCTACGAATAACTATGTAACTACCTCGTACATAGCATACTATAATACTTACATAATAGAACGGGGGAGTGGGCGGATCCCGTGTAGCCACTAAAATGTCACTAACATGTCAATTCACACGTATAAATGTCAACACGAGATGTGTTTTGACGTGACAATCGTTTCCAAATTTCGCTTGCAAATTATTTAGAAAATGCCAAATTGCACACTATTTACAAATAAATTTTATATATATATATATATATATATATATATATATATATATATATATATATATATATATATATATATATATATATATATATATTATTATATATATATATATATAATTTTAACGATTTTTTTAAACGATAATCTTGAACAAAAGTCTAAAATGTGTAAATCTACTCAGTCAACACAGCGAATCGTGTTTGTAATAGTGATAATACGACGTAATTGCATGTATGTGTGCTCCCGGCGACGGCAAACCTCATACAAAATTAGGTTGAGAGCCATTCTATTGTGTATTATAGTATTCTATGACCTCGTATATGTTGTGGCACATTAAGTGTATATCGTCCACTACTGAACACAGGTCTCCCACTTAGAAATAATTTTTATTACCCTTTTTACTGAAAACGAGGCATTCCATCTTAGTCCTCAGGGGTGACAATGTATCTGCGTTTTGATTCTTAATCGAGGATAAATGTAGATGTTTATGGGCCACTGCATCCACTTACCATCAGGTGGACTGTGTGCTCGTTTGTCACACTTATTCTATAAAAAAAAACTACTATATATAATAACATTTCATAATTGTATGATACACATCAACGCAAGAAAAACAAACCAATTTACAAAAAGCAACGTTGAAGCATTTATCCGAGAATGGAAAGTACCGATAGTTTTAGGTTATGTGTTTCTATTTAACAACACTGAGCCTAAGTGAAGTTGGCTCAACGCGCAAACTATGCTCACTTACTCAGCAATTTGTATGCTCAGTTCTGATCCATAAACACGGCTTAATTCGCCCCCTTTTCCCTTATTTCCGGTGGAGCGTGAGGAAATAATTATGTTCCGTTTATTCCTTGCCGCCATGAAAAAAGGAAACGAAACAGTTGCTGGCCTGTACTAAATTCTTATTTATGACAGTGATACACTGAGAAAAATTTTCTTTCATGTTTAAAAAGAAACTGAATAATACCAACACGATATCATGGAAAGTTCCCTTTATTTTAATAAAATAAAAAGTAAATAAGCAATTATACTTAATAATGCTGTATAAAATACATAACCTCATTTCTTTGAGGCTTTTAGAGCAGGAAAAAATCGCTCCGATGCCTCTTAGTCGAACTAAGAACTACGATGGATGATAGTTAATCCATACAAAAAAGCTAAATTGAAATTACAAGAAGTGTTGATAGAGATGCTTTGTGCTCATCAACGCGCTTTCTAACAGGTTTTATGAAGAAAAAAAATGACAAGTAGTGCATATCAGCAAAGGGTATTTTTAGCAATTAGTATAAACCAATAGCATTATAAAACCATCCCACCCGTGAGGACTAAGACGGAATGCCTCTTTTCTAGTAAAAAAGGTCTGCGGTTCTCCACACTCACCATACGAAACACAGCAGCATTAAGCTACTATTTTACGCTGGTATTCTGTGAGAGCTTGTTCCTTCCCCGGTCGAGCCGACCCATTCGTGCTACAACAATACTACTAATATAACTGCAGCATGGCTCTACGACGCATAAAAACCAGAGATTTTCCCTCTTCCTACGCACAGCTAAAGACTTATGTTATCACTTAGATTCCTCTTTTAATTATTATAAACCAGTGCTAGGCTACTTTCCCACCAGATAGTAAGTGAAAATATGGCTGATAATGTTAAAGCTAATTACCGTTACTGATACCGTTACAGCTTATTAAAATCCACTGCTAAACATAGGCCTCCATATAATCCTCCTCATATATTTGCCATAGTTGCCACGCTTGGCAAGCGCAAGTATTTTTATTTAGTTGTTGTTAGGAAAACACTGCTGCCCATCTCCTGATTTGTTTCCCGCTGTCGCCTCTTACGACACTCACGGGATGATATGGGGCAGTGGATATTCTAAGCGCCACTACCCGGTAATAATAAATAATAATAAAGCTTTTTATTTGTCTCAGTTCACAAATGTTATTAAAAATGTACAAAAAAATCATCACGTAATTAACTTAGAAACATACTTAAGTAGTATAAAAGTAATGCGACAAACTGGCCTATGACTCAGCTATGTGGTGATTTTACGTCACCGCTAGTATTCTGCCATAGCCGACTTTTTAAAAAACACTATCTTGACCTAATTTTGGCATTGACGTGAAACAAATAAAGAATAGACTAAAATTTCATATGTGCTATGTAAATTTCGGTATTGTAATAAGCTTATTACAATCGATAAAATAAAAAAAGGTAATTTCAATCCCAAAAAAAGTCTGCTTAACTCAGTGTACACACAGCCTATCGCAATATTTACCTAGCTAGGGCGAATGGGATACGCGGAGAAGTAGGGGATTGTTAATAACGAAATATAATCTTCGGCCTTGATACGGAAACAACAGCGTCTTTTATCATCCCATCTTAGCTAGTTGTGATGCGAAAACATCAACCTTTCATTTGGAAAAATGTTTCCAGGAAAAAATTTGTGAAAGGTTTTCTTCCTGATTTATAGCAATTATACTTTTTGTTTTTACTTATTTTCGTTTGAACTTATGTAATATTATCTTTACTAGATGGGCTGTCTGTCTTTAATATCGAAATAAGTACCTTCTATTGAGCTCAGAGAGTAATTTGTGTGATATTACGACATAATAACAATTTTTAACTGTCTGTCCGTTTGTCCGTGCTAACCATAGAATACTATAATACACAATAGAAGGGCTGTTAACCTTATTTTGTACGAGGGTCGGCGTCGCCGGGAGCACACATATAAGCAATTACGTCGTACTATCACTACTATAAACCCGATTCGCTGTGTTGACAGACTGAGTAAATTTAAACATTTTAGACTTACGATTAATGTCCAAGATCATCATAAAAAAAATCGTTTACATTTTAATACATATTTATTTGTAGATAGTGTGCAATTTCGCATTTTCTAAATAATTTGCATTCAAAATTTGGAAACACTGACCTCTATATATACAAGTACACTGGACTGGCCATACCATACAAAATGTCTGTGCCAATTTGAAGCACCCCTAACGGTCGTCTTGGAAACTAAAATTGACATAATATGCCAAAGTCTGTTGTCTAATTTAAATTGTCATATTTAAAAAATCTGTATTTTGAACATTTAAACTAAAAAACGAAAGTATTTTATGTTGTTTAATTGTGTATAATATTAGTTGTATAATAAGAATTATTTTTAATAACAATGAGAGTGTGCGTAATCTGTAAAACTCGTTACCAAAAGCGAAGTGGTATAACATTTCACAAGTAAGTGAATTTGCAGCTAATATTAAACAAATTAAAACTATTTCATAGTATAAGTACTTCGAAATTTGTTACTAATCTTAATATCATATATACCAACATATATATGGCTGTATATTACTGAGTTTTGATAAACAATAAAATTCAATAGGGTTGTCGAGTTCCTTGTCTATAATACTTATCGATGTTTTTTCCTACCCATATCTGTGAACAAACAAAGTCGCCAACAACAGATGATTATCAAATGTTTATTAATTAACAGGTTTCCAACTGAACCTAGACTAAAATTATGGCTTAAAAGTATAAATATTGTGAATTGGCGTCTGTAACAAAATGATCATATTTTTTCTGAACATTTCACAGATGACTGTTTTATTAGACATGAGAACTGCACCACTTTGAAAAAGTGCAGTATTTCGACAATATTTTCTGGCAGTACCAGTACCATTAAGTATAAAAGTATTATATTATTATTCCGAATGTTTTTTTTTATTTCTTCTTTCCTCATTTTCCCCCAAACACAAGGGCCATAGCCAAGTATCGAAAGGTCGCCTGATGATGTCGAGCAACGTTGGATGTGTGTAAGTGGGATGCGGCTAGAGGAGATTTCTCTTCCTGTACCGCTGAAGTCGAGGTGGAGTCGTCAGGGAAGAGGAGTGATGGTATGGCGATTGGCGATGCGATGCCATTCGACTATCACAGGAGGGGTCGCGAATGTGCATGAAACCGTTTCCGTGGTCCTGTTTATTTGAGGCGGAGGTAAAATACTATGGGGTTTTATTAAGTGCGAGTCTAGAGATTTAATTCTCTCTCGAGTCTCAAGATTTCATTTGTGCTTTAACTTCGTAGTGGCCCTACTTTAGTTTATTTCTTATTTACAAATTCTGGCCATCGTTTACATACGCTTTTTGGCAGCTTCCATCATCCAACATCATCATCAAAATCCACCGACAAAGACAATTAAGTGTTCGATCAAGAACCCATGGATTGCGGTATGTCAAGCCGCCTAGAATATATGGAACTGCGGAAGCTGGAAAGCTTAGGAGGATAAACTTAGGAATGAGGATATCGGCAGTAGAATCAAAGTGAACGACATCGCCCAATGGATTAGTAAGCTGAAGTGGCAATTGACCGGCCATATAGCTCGAAGAACCGATAACCGATGGGGAAAAAAGATTCTCGAGTAGCAGCCTCGTACCGGCAGGTGAAGTATCGGAAGTTCCCCCACTAGAGGAGTGAAAATCTGGTAAGACATACAGGAAGTTGATGGATGCAGGTGGCTCAGCACCGTGCTTTGTGGCATTCCTTGGGGGAGGCCTATGTTCAGCAGTGGACTTGTGAAGGGCTTTAATGATGATGAATGATAGTAGCATTATATTAATATGATACATAAATAGAATAGACGTTATATTCTATTTATTTAGGTATAGGTAGGGTATAGAATTTTTATCGATATATTTTGTCACACTGTCTTATCCCTATTATTAGTTCCGTGGACGTGCACTTCTGTTGTCAGCGCCAAAATGGCGCAAATCAAATTGCCTCATCACGTCACGGTGTATAGCCAGTCTAGCGTACTTGCAGTGGCGAAGCTAGAGCTCTAAGCTAGGGCAAGCCCAAGATATAAATTGATAAAAATATAGATTGTTGTTTTTAGCAGTTTTATAAAAATACGCCAATCTTAATCTGTCTCCACGCTTCAGTTTCATATTCAGTGCTGTCAAGGACGTGTTTAACAAAGCACACAGAAGGCATACCACTGCTAGATAGATTGTATTACATATCAGCAATTGCATAGCTTCGGTGGCTTTGAAGAAAGCCGTTTGGGTTTGTTTAAGCGAAAGAAAAAAATATTTACATCCAATACAATACATGAACAAAAGTAAAACACGAACAAAGTACAAACTATGTACAAAATTAAAAAAAAAAACACATTACATTCTAATGGATAAGAGATAAGATAAGATAAGTGGAATCGTCTCGCTTTCTTATGAAAAGATTTAATTACGTCGTAATTTAAGTACATGAACGTTGTAATTGTAACAATAACTGTTTTTAATTGCGATAATTGATAAGTCTGAAATACACTCTTAACCTTGTCTATTATCTCAACAAAGTTTAAAGATTTCCTCTCCGATTATCACTTTAACACACTTCAATTCATCACAAGGAACACTATTATCCTCCATTTTCATTTAAAATCTTTAAAAAGCATAAATTTTGAACTGGTAATATTAAATCGCTTAAGATAAGCACACAGAGTAAATAAACATTGAATTATTTCACGTTTCAATGTTTATTTACTCTGTGTGCTTATCTTAAGCGATTAATAATTATTCCCAAAAGCCTGGCTTTAAATCTCTATACTAATTGCTACATATACAATCGTAGTTATATTTCATTATAGAATATTTTGCCATAGGTTAGAAAGAGAGGGATCGTCTTTTCGAAAGCCCCGTAAAAAGCCCTCGCGAGCGAGGGAGACAACTATTAGCTCTATTAAAACTCATTTTTTATGACAGCAGCAGTATCGCTAAGGCAATACGAGGTCATCGGTCGACATGTGTCGAACAGTGGAGTGCGCGGGAAATTTGAAATAGCTTGAAAAATTTTACGAGTTATTTTATTAGTTGATATTATTGATTGATTCAGGTTTAATAAGGCAAGCCCGGCTTTTCGGCTTTAATGGAAGCTTCGCTACTGCGTACTTGTATATATAGAGGTCAGTGTTTGGAAACGATAGTAACGTCAAAACACACCTCGTGTTGACAGTTATACGTGTGATTTGGCATGTTAGTGACATTTTAGTGGCTACACGGGCTCCACTCACTCTCCCATTCTATTATGTATGTATTATAGTATTCTATGGTGCTAACCACCGGAATGGCTGAACCGATTGTGATAAAATCAATGTCAGGAATGATTTGAATTATATTTTACCAGAAAATAATGCGGATTTATGTGTTAGCGAAATAAATGGTTTTGGATAATTATCTCACGAACCAAAAGATATATAAAAAAGACTCAACAAAACTTTTTGATTTTCAATTTTACACAAAAAAGATCCTACTTTATTTTTTTTATCGTAATCGATCTTTGTTTTTTTTTTATATTATATGAAATCAACTTCATCTCGTCAGGAATACATCAAAACCTGAAAACAATATTGTACAACCAGTGCGTGTTGCCAGTGATGACCTACGGATCTGAGACGTGATTCTTTACTGCTGGCCGTATGAGGATTGAGGACGCTCAATGTCGCTAAGCGAGCTATGGAGAGGGATTTTTCTGCGTGATAAACTTAGAAATGTCGATAACCACGGAGTGTAGAACCAGAGTGACCGACATAGCCCAACGAATTACTAAACTGAAATAGCAATGGTCCGGTACCAAATGATGGTAGCAATGGTGAATAGCTCTAAGAACCGACAACCGATAGGAAAAAAAGTTCGTGAGTAGCCTCGTACCGGTATACGAAGTGTACGTGACGACCCAGTAAGACATACACGAAGTCGATGGATGCAGGTGGCTCAGGACCGTGCGATTCGCCCGGTAAATTTCGCCGGTCGCGTCGCCACTCGCTGCTACGCGTGGCTTGCTCCATACATTTCTATACATTTGTTTTAGTCGCTAGACGCCTCGCCGTTCGCGCCGCGCGAATTTTCGCTACGGCGAATGTCCCGTGGCCAGGCTGTTAAGAGTGATTTTTAAATAATTTAACTTGCCTAAAGACCACTATTATAAAATTAACATTGTTCAAGTTCTACGCGGACGAAGTCGCGGGTCAAAACTAGTGACAAATGATTCCGAAGGACGGGGAAGTTGGAGAAGACCGAAGCTTCGAAGGTTGGAACGATGTAGACGGTGTTGCCAGAATAGTTGGTATGAAAGGAAATGCTCTAGATAAGGATTCTAATTCCATTCGGAGCTAGCAATAGATCCAGCAATTGTGTCCCCAACAAGCCTAATTCACAGATTACAATCTCTGAAAAAAAATGGCATTCGTCTAGTACTTAGAGGTGATAAATGCATCTGCAATCTTCTTTGTCTGAAATTCGCTGCACGTGTTCGTGGACTACAGCAGCCACTTTCATGCCCTAGAACCCTTTAAGAAATGAAAGGAATAGTAACACACATACAGACTCATGAAATAAATTTGCTTGTGTGTGTGTGTGTGTGTGTGTCTTTTTCGCGTTCACACCGGAAAATTTCAATTTTGATAAGTTCATTATGCAAATTGAACTTTAATTACATGAAACAAGCGCAAGTAAGTGACTTTTGCATTAGGCGTTTTTATTTCTCTTCGGTGCATTCTATAACAAGGCAAAATAATTTTTATTTTTAATTAGCGATCTGCTCCTACAACATCGCCACGTACAGGTCCCAACTATGCCTATAGCCTTCGCGGAATTACGAGCAATAAGTTGACAAAGATTTGCCGCAATCTGATGAACGGTATGGCAGCGCATAAAATACGAACAGATTAAAACTAATTTTTGTATAACATTAGATTAGATAACCTAGTTATTAACCTCTTTCGAATGTCGTGAAGTGCACTTAAGAGAAACAAAAGACTGTTTAATTTTCTTTGAAGACACCAATGTGGGTAACACTGCAATTGAAAGGAAAGACAGACGCTGGCAAAATGATCCACTGCTACGCCGTCATGTCATATTTTCAGTACGTGGTAGAACTACTATGCAGCTATATTATGGTTGTAGCACGAATGGGTCGGCTCTACCGGGGAAGGACCACGATGACACAGAATGCCAGCGTCAAATAGCAGCTTAATGCTGCTGTATTTCGTATGGTGAGTGTAGAAATCCGGAGACCCCTTCTTACTGGAAACGAGGGATTCCATATTAGTCCTCAGGGGTAACACGCATCTGCGTTATGATTCTTAATCGAGGATAAATTTAGGTGTCTATGGGCCACAGCATCCACTTACCATCAGGTGAATTGTGTGCTCGTTTGGTACCCTTATTCTACAAAAAATCAATACATACATGTTTAATAACTCTCGAATATTTTTAAATGGCTCTTTAATCCATCCATCCATTACAACCTATAATATTCCACTGCTGAACAAAGCCCCCCCCCCAATAGATTGTCTCTTAAGAGAGATTTTCCATAGATGTCATGCTTGGCAGGAGAGTCGGCAACAGCAGTTTCTTTTTTTAAACTTCAGTTCTTATCAGGAAGATACTGCTACTCATATCCGGTTTCAGTTTCCATTTGCCGCCTCTTACAACACCCACGGGACGATATGGGGTAGTGGATATTCTTTCAGTTTTGCCACTACACAGTTAAATGTGACAAACGAGCACATAGTCAACCTGATGGTAAGTGGAATCTGTGGCCTATATACTTCTACATTTATCCTCGATTACGAATCAAAATGCAGATGCGTTTCATCCATGAAGACTAAGATGGAATGCCTCCATTCCAGTAAAACGGGTATCCGGTTCTCTACACTCACCATACGAAACACAGCAGCATTAAGCTGCTATTTTAGGCTGGTATTCTGTGAGACGGTCGGACCGACCCTTTCGTGCTACTACCATAATATAGCTGCGGCATGGCTTTACCACAGATAAACGTTACATTACACAGGTGACACATTATTTTTCAAGTAACACATGAGCACGAAGCCTATGTACTAGACCAACATGGGATTCAAACAACAACCTTGAGTGATTTGAAAAATAATATTTTCATTACAAATATTACACCGAACTTCTGCGGCGTTTAAACGCCTTTTAGCTTTAAAGTCCCAAAATATGGAGTACATTATTTTGAAAAAACGAGCTTTGAATAAATATTTAACTTTTAAAGTGGTTATAAAAACACATAACTTCTTCTTAAAAGGCGAAAATGGTAACATAAAATCCTCAAAGTGTATTTCGTTATTATTATAATACCGTGAAAACGTATCAGTCGACCATCTCGTACGGACGAAAAATTTAAGAGATATATTACATTGATTTTTAAATATTTTGGTCAAAATGCAATATGGAGAAACGAACAAGAGTTATAATTTACAAAGAAATGTATTGTTACGAGCTTGGGGTTCGAGGCAATAAAAACTCCCGAGTGAATTACCAATATTGACGCTTTAATTACGGAACCCTAATTACAACTTAAAATCACACTGATAACAAAACACAATTGTACTACTGATCACTTTAGTTCGCAGTTATATCGCTTCCTTTGATTATATACCTATCTAGATGCCACATTGTCCGTACAGAACGGCCCAAATAAAGTGTACTAAAATTGGTAGACTCGCTTCCCACCTACGTCTGTGTCATTTGAATCACTTAGGGATAACGTGCTCACGGAAAATAATTAATTATGCCGGTTTGTGTTGTTAAATTGTGTCGCAATTATGTGAAAAAACCGTATAATAACACCAAGATCACTTTTTATCAATAAGTTTGGTTATGTAACCACTATTGTTGTATGAAAACACGATTTTTTAATTTGTTACTTTGTAAGTAAGTCTGATTAGCCGGTGTTGTCAGTTTATTACTAGGGAGTTTAGACGAAACTATGGGAGACAAAATACAAATATTATTACATCATCTTTCGATCAGGAGAACATTATTATTTCAAAAATTACTTTAGTTATTTGATCAGTAAATGACAACTTACCTACACAAAATAAATGAAACCCATGACTTCATGCACTAAATAGTATTTTTATACTTTATTAAACCTAGTTTGTTTAAGTTTCATCTGATAAAAGAAGTATATAATCAAAGCCTCCGCCGTTTGGTCTCCCCTGGCGAGGTCTCCCATCTGGTTGGATTTTATTTATTTATGTTTGTTATTTATTTATTTTATTTTATTGATATGTATGTATATTTATCATTTTCATTTATATATTTATAAAACTATAACTAAAACTACATAAATACCAAAACTAACTATATAAATACCAATAAACATGGTACATTAAAGATGAAAAATAGTTGTACGTAGGCGGTCCCATAATGAATTGGCCTAACTATGAACCAATGAAGGAAATGAAACGAAACCAATTTTATTTTTCAATATAATCACCATGAATACTAACATACTTCTGACATCTGTGAATCAACATCTCTAAACCTTTATAAAAATAATCACATTTTTTATCCTCAAAATGACTGAAGACGGCCGCCTGCAACTCTTCATCGCTTGAAAATTTTCTTCCTCTTAAGTCCCGCTTTAATTTTGGAAATAAATAACAGTCGGACGGGGCCATGTCTGGACTGTAAGGTGGATGTTGAACTTCTGTGAACCCGCATTGACGAACTGCATCCTTCGAAACACCAGCGGTATGAACAGGGGCGTTGTCATGGAGCAACAAGACACCTTTAGACAGCTTGCCTCTTCGTTTTTCCTTTATCTTGTCTCGTAATTTATATATTAAAGAAGCATAATATTCGCCGTTCACGACTGTATTACGTTCTTTAAAATCCACCATCAAAATGCCTTGAAAATCCCAAAATATTGTGCACATCAGTTTTTTAGTCGATTGTTGCACCTTTGCCTTTCTAGGAGGCTTTTCACCCTTATAACGCCATTCCATTGACTCGCGCTTACTTTGTGGATCATAATACAAGATCATAGTTTCATCATCAGTCACTAGCCGCTCGATCACAGTCTTTGGATTTTCGCCACAAAGATCCAAAAACTCCGAAGCGCAGCGCACTCTTTCCTGTCTCTGTACCGCTGAAAGAAGTTTCGGTACCCATCTTGCACTCACTTTTTTCATGTGAAGATGTTCATGGATCGCGCGATGAATGGTACTCTTAGAGAGCCCAAGCCTTGCTGCAATTTCTCTAATCTTCAAACGGCGGTCACTCAGAACCTCCTCTTCGATAAGAGCAATCGTTTCGGGAGTGAACACTGTCAAAGTCTTCGACGGTTTCTCTCCCGAGGCGAAACTCTTTCACCCAATTTTTCACTGTGATATAGGAGGGGGCAGACTCCTTATACACGCCATCCAATCGTTCTTTTATTTGGGCAGGGGATAAACCTTCTTTAAACAGAAACTTTATGACACTTCGATACTCAGTTTTCGACATTTTGAAAAAATACGCGACTCTCGTTATTCAAATGCCTGTTAAACTAAGACTAAGCATTTCATGTCGATGCATGTTTCTTATATTAAGTGCACGATAAACGTACTATTTAATGCAACACAACATGTAGCGACATGTCGCGTTGAACTATATCAGGCCAGTTCATTATGGGACCGCCTGGTACATAGTCCACATGTTTACCATATCTGACATGTGAAAATTATTTAACATAATTATTTTTATAAGTAAGCAAATCAATATATAAATAATTTATATCAAATTAAATAAAATTAATTAAAATTACAATTGTCACGTGAAACGATATTTGTATTATTTTATAACTAGGCAAATCAAAATAATATATATATATAAAAAATTAAAATGTTAAATGAGTACTTAATCTTATGGGAAATATTCAAGAGCTGGCATCTCTTAGCTCGCCCCCGATTGACGCAGCGCGCTTGTTAAACAATAGTAGTTTTTTTTTATAGGATAGGATGACAAACGAGCACACAGTCCACCTGATGGTAAGTGGTTGCTGTGGCCCATAGACATCTACATCTATCCTTGATTACGAATCAAAATGCAGATGCGTTGTCATCCGTGAGGACTAAGATGGAATGTCTCTTTCCAGTAAAAAGGGTCTCCGGTTCTCTACACTCACCATACGAAACACAGCAGCATTAAGCTGATATTTCACGCTGGTATTCTGTGAGAGCGTGGTCCTTCCCCGGTCGAGCCGACCCATTCGTGCTACAACTATACTACTAATATAACTGCAGCATAGCTACCACGTATACGTTTAGCGCTCGAAATCGGACCCGTTGTTTTTATTGCGATTGTAGCGCAAAACTCTATCTAGACAGGTATATAATCAAAGATCGCTTCGAAGTATTCGCTTGTATTGTCAATTCAATACTTTCCCTACTAGGGTCGCGGTCTATACCGGCCTTGTATAGGGCCTCAGATAGTTACAGAACCTTCTACTGTAGAAATATCTAGAATGTTACATACCGGTCCCGACTGACTGGGTGTCGATAGTTATAGAAAGATCTTCCACAGAAATTTCTAGAAGGATCTTGACTCTCCTAGTTCTGCTTCTCGATACTAGAAGGCGCTGGTGGTAACTAGTGTCGCCATGTACCAGTTATTAATTGTGACGCGTAACAGTATGTTTTATATTTTAGATTCTCGTCTAAAATTATTCAAAAATGAAATTCACGCCGGAGCACCTTTTTATCTATATATCATAATACAAGTACACGTGTCTCAGTGTAGTACTGAAATAACTGGTTTCTATTAAGCTTCAGAGGAGGTTATTGTATATTACTAAGCATAAATAATCATTTTTAAAAAAAATCTGTCTTCAATCGATTGTAATGAAATATTACTAACACGAAGAGAGCAATGGCCAGGCCGGCCAAATGAATAGGCAAAAAGCAGGGAGGGATTTTGGTGATATTTTCAAAAAAAAAATAACGAAAAATTAATAAAATAAATGGTCTTTAACTGTATTAAATCTTTACGCCACAATGGATCTTGGATAGAATCCATTATACTGTGTAATTATTTTACCGTCTGGAAAAGAATAGTGTATCAGGTGAACGGAATAGAAGCGTATGGCACTGATATTTTACAATTTTTTTTTTTACATAAACGTATTATGAAATTGATCTATCAATAAATACTGCTAATCGGGTGTGTATAATTTTAATTTCAATAATTTTTAATTGATTTATTAATTTAGTTCAAAATTTCTATTTTATTTTTTATTTTCGAAAGTTTATTTCAAATTAGTGGTATTTATTAATAGTTCAATTTCATAATATGTTAATGTAAAAGCAAAAAAATTGCATAATATCAGTTTCATAGACTTTATTCCTTTCACCCTACTTTTTTTCCAGACGGTAAAACAAATCACGTATAAATCGTCATAGAGTACTGCTGACACATATGGGTTGTTGCTGCATAATACCACATCACAGTCGGACTCAGTCTTATTAGTAACCCTGATTGATTGAAAACCATCTTTTCAAATATGAGCACAGGCGCACAGTAGCCATCCTCTCGGTATTCTATAGAATGCATTTCGAAGAATTTACGTAATACATGCCTTAATTACTCCCTCGTTCGCCACCATCCGACAACCAGGCGTCAGGGTCTTCACGTCTTTCTTGTTGATATTCCACGCTTCGTTAGCAAACAATTCGCTTCGTCTTAATAATACAAAGGAGTGCATTAATCTGTCAGCGTGTGTTTTTCCATTCGATTACAATCTGAACGTCTTCAAGACAAAAGTGAATAGGCTTTTGTTACGCTAATACAGTGCTACTTACCACATAGGGATTCATCACCATTTATCATCAGGTGACATACTTGGTCATACTAGAATAATAGGATTTTTTTTGGATATAATAAGTTTTGTCCATCCCAAAATTACAGTCTTTTTAATCCCTAGTGCAATAAAACATTGGTCGATTTTTAATTAAACGCAAGCGAAGGCACAGTCTAATTTATATAAATAAATAGATAGACCCTCTCAGAAATGAGGGGAGGTTTGTACCCAGCAGTGCGTCGTATATAGGCTGAAACTTTACTTTACTAAATAGATAGAGGTTTGCAGTTTTGCGCGCATCTCGGAAAACTACTGGATACATTTCAATTACTTAGACACTTGACCCTTATCAAAAAAATATATCGCGATATCTTAATTTAACATAAAGCTATTAAAGTTTTAAGAACGCGGAAGAAGTCGCAGGTCTGCTAGTGATGCATTATGTCCTTGATATGAAAATGCTATTTAAGGATGTCCAAATCTTTATTTTTACTTAAAAAAAAAGAATAGAAAAGATTTCTTTTTTTATAGAATAAAGGTGACAAACGAGCACACAGTCCACCTGGTGATAAACGGTTGCTGTAGCCCATAGACATCTACATCTATCCTCGATTACAAATCAAAATGCAGATGCGTAGGCACCCGTGAGGACTAAGATAAAATGCCTCGTTTCCAGTAAAAAGCGTCTCCGGCTTTCTATACTCACCATATGAAACACAGCAGCGTTAACCCTTCAATCCCCATAAAAATCCCATGCAGTCGCATGCGCCCGACAAATTCCGAGCGGTCGCATGCAACCACACCCACCTGCAGCACTTAAAACCATAAAAACTTATATTTAGAGACTACTTTTCTATGAAGAAGTTTGGCATTATAAAATCTATACAAAATTCTCAATATAAAAGTTAGGTTTTACTTCATTACAAAAAGACTATTTACTATTGACTAATATATTATTGTATTTTGATAACAAGAAACAAACATACCAAGCGAATGTCGGCAGCGTGAAAATCACAATTATTTCGATATATATTACTCAAAATTATTTACGTAAAAAGATAAATTATATTCACACAAAAACTTTCCTTACAATCTTATAATAAAACACTATACTAAGACACTAATAAAACACTAGAAAAATCCAAAAATCAACACAATAACATTCATACGAAAATGGCGTACGTAATGAACGTAGATTATTAATAAATATCCATAGGATAATGTTTTTTTTTTATTGCACTAGAGCAGTGATGCACAGAATTATTAAGACTAGGGCCACTCGGGCAAATTATGAACTGATGGCGGGCCGCCAGAAGTATAGGTAATTAAAGACAATAAAGAATTGATAATAATGTATTAAAACTGAAAAAGAATTTATTAATTTGAAGCGTGGCACTGCATAGTGCTTACAATCTTTTTTATATTTGACTTGAATTTACTTGTAGCAACGCGTAAAACTACTTGCAAACTTTCATTTGCAAGGCGTTTTCGATTTTTTGTTTTATTATTATTTAGTATTGAAAAGGTTTGTTCACATATTTAGGTAGAACCAAATAAGCTGGCACATTTCAGAGCGTTTATGCGCAACTCTTTGTACGTATTTTTATCAATGCAGCGGTAAAAGTTCAGCAAGTCTCCTTCGTTAAATTTGTTGCGTAAATCTTGGTCGTTTTGAATGTCGATAATTTCTAACTGCATTGACTCTGGCGCATTTTCAACTGAAATCGTGAAAGGATTGCTGAATATGTCCAACAGAGGTTTCACTTTTTTAAGCTCCGAAAATCTGTCTTGAAAAGAAAGAATCAAAATATCTAGCTTTTCTATTTTTTTTTTGTTTTATTCTGGAATATAATTCAATATTTTTCGAATGTAAGAGAGTATTATTTTTGCTGTCGGCGGGCCACCAGTATTCGACCGGCGGGCCGCATACGGCCCGAGGAGAGTATTATTTTTGCTGTCGGCGGGCCACCAGTATTCGGCCGGCGGGCCGCGGTCTATGCATCTACGCACTAGAGGATAGAAAATTTTATTTTGATTCTATAATGCCAACGTTCTTTATAGAAAAGTAGTCTCCAAATTTAAGTTTTAATGGTTTAAACTGCTGTGGGTGTGCGCGGTCGAATCCGACCGCTTGAATTTTGACGGAATAGCGCCGCGGTCGAATTTGGCCGCTTAGGGATTAAAGGGTTAAGCTGCTATTTTACGCTGGTATTCTGTGAGAGCGTGGTCCTTCCCCGGTCGAGCCGACCCATTCGTGCTACAACTATACTAGTAATATAATTGCAGCATGGCTCTACCACGTACAACCCTTCTGGTTGGTTTCCCTCCGTCGTCTCTAACAACACCCAAGGGATGATATGAGCTAGTGGATATTCCCACGCCGTCACTTCACAGCACAATCGTTGTACAACTAGTGCTAACGAGTTGAAAAATAATTAATTGCCTTAAACAACTATAAAGCGAACGGTGAGGATTAAATTACTGAAGTCGATTGTTCACTGAAGTGCGAAGAATAAATCAAGCAACATTCGAGCATATTAAATTAAGTGAAATCATAATGGTGTGATGATTTCACTTTACGTCATATTTAACAAGGACTCAAAGTACGACGTCAATCAATAAAATATATAAAAAAAATAACTGGCACTACATATTTACGATGCCCGCGTTATGTTTATTAAAAAAACAGGTCTTTGCTGGAATTTTTTTGAATATTACATAAACAAAATGTATAAATTTTTTAACTTTTGTAATCGTTTTTTATTCCCGACGTTTCGGACGGTTTAGAGCACCCATGGTCACGAGGGTGTTAGACGTTCTGAAGTCATAATTAACGAAGGCTACCTTCAACTTTTTAAATATTATTTTTTGGTCCAATCTACGTAAAACAAGTTCACAATTTCTTGAAATCTTGCAGTGGTAAACCAAACATTACATCAGATTTGACAGACCACAAATCTTCGCAAAAGAATACCAATTCCTACCTATTAAGTGATTCGAGGTTATTAAAATTGAAAAAAACATCTCAATTTCAAGATAGAAGATGGCTAGGTGCTAGCATCTGCTTGGGATGTCCAATCAAACACAAAGCCATAGCATACTAGTTCTTATAGATACTGTATTCTGCATAGACCGATCTAAAAATTAATAATTAAAAGTTGAAGATATTCTTCAACTTTCACATCAGGACATCAAACATCTTGGTTCCTCGTAACCATGGTTGCTTTAAGGCACTCGAAACGTAGGTAATTAAAAAATTAAAAATTGAACGCGATAAAAATCCGTAAAATTGGTATTCCCGTATTATAATATTATAAGACATTATAATATTATAATTATGTACATTCAAAAATATTGTTAAGGTACGTGAGGGTATTAGCTTGACCATATTAACCTCACGTACCCACTATATAATAATATTACATATAAGGAGCCGTGGTAGCTCAGATAATTAACGCTCGCTCTAAATATAACAGAACGCGAGTAGCCTGGGTTCGATCCCCGCCGGCACCAATGAAATTGTTAATTGCAATTGTAAATGCTGATATACCACGTGCTCGGCGGTGAAGGAAAACATCATGAGGAAACCTGCATGTCTGAGGAATAAGAAAAAAAATATTTCGAAGACATGTGAAGTTCGCCAACACGCATTAGGGCAACGCGGCGGACACTTGCCCTAAAAACCCTCTCAGAAATGAGGGGAGGCCTGTGCCCAGCAGTGGGACGTATATAGGCTGTAACTTATATGAAAAATATGAATGCCCCGTTGCCTATCAGAATATAAGATTGACAGCAACGAAGCAGATTTACATTTAAGAATTAATATTCAGTCTTTCAACATAAAATAAACGTGTGGATCGCCTTGCGTCCTACAACGGAACGTTAGATTAAAGCGGTATAAAAGTCCGGGCGTTTTTATGTTTTTAACATCACAAATTCAATCAGAAAACTGCAATTGTAGAAATGGCCTTTTGTTTAAACGTTATTATAGTTACGTGATGATTACTTGTACTATAACTACGCTATGCACTTCCCGTTTCTACGCTCACGTTGCTAATGTGATTGTGATTTTTAATTTTTCATGAAGTCCAGAAAAAACAAGTTATCAGTAGGTAAAGTTTTCGTTTGTAAAAGCATAGATAATACATGCAATATTTGTAAAAGTACTGAGTTACGTTTCGCGTCAACTCTTTAGGACGGGCGCGTCGTTGTATAATATTCGAAATACGAATTGCGCGCGGGCTGCATTCAAATTGCTAACTTATCGACATTCGCACTCAACTTTGCCCTGTATAGTGCTGTAACATGTCAAGCACATATCGATTTTTGGTTTCGCGAGTGCGAGATAACAATTGTATATTTACGCTAAGACTAATTTCAATCCGATTGGATGAACTTATATTTGAAGGCTTTTAAATTATTCTTTGATTTTAAACTCTGACATTTCCCACATAATATATTATTACTTGTTGTGTAATAAGATTTTTGAAAGAATCTTCGAATTTAAGGTAATATACACGTATTATTAGCCAATTGTAAAACAAAGGAATTATAAACATACATGTACATATTAAACGATAACTCCGAGGTTAATGTACTCCTTACTACACAACTACCATAACTGTGTTTTATGCTTTAAGGTTTTGGAAAGAATTAAACCTCGCAAATATTTTGAGTACTAAATGTGGCCAAAGAGTATAAGTATAAAACAATTTTACATTAACATAAACAAGCAAGGTTAATACTGTTTAAAAAAGCCGACTGGATAAAAACATGCTCGTAATACCCATTATGCAAGAACCACATTATATAAGAACTTTAAACAACTTTATTATAAAATTTTAAAGATTAAGCGAGAATGTCCGCTAACCAACTTTAAATCGTTATAGATCCGAAATGGTCATTCAAAATAAAAAATGACTAGAGAAACCTAAATATGACTTTCAAATACCTAATCAATGACACCCCCATGACAGAGTTCATCGACCTTTTATTTTTAAGCAATATGGCGTCTGATCGTCCCATATCGAATTTTAATTATTGTTATGTTTTTAGTGACACACACAAGGTTAAGACAAATCGATTGACGTAATACCATCAAAATCGGCCCACGCGTTTGGGCTTTAGAGCGCCACAAAGAAACAAACAAACAAACAAACAAACAAACAAACAAACAAACATACATATTATACAGTCTGATAAGCACATTACTCTCCGTAGTCAGGTAAAAACGCTATGTAGAAGTAGTATAAGAGAAATCACTGTCCCATTTCAACCCTTGAGTGTCGTAAAAGTCGACCATGATAATTCCTAAGGCGTCAGAATGTACTAAATATCTTAAAAGTTTTTTTTTATTTGTCTTAAAGGTTGATAATTTGTTTAACTGTTTCATAATCACATCATAGCCACTTACGTGAAAATTTGGTGTAGAGCCTTGTACTTCTACTTTTATGGAGTGACGTACTAGTAAGAGATGCAGAAAATTGATAGTGGGCAGGTGGCTCAGGACCATTTTTTTGGTATTCCTTGGCTAATTTAAGGAATGTTCCCTATGTTCAGCAGTGGACTTGTAACGCAGATGATGATGATGAAATTTAACAATACGTTGAAATAATGATTTCTTATATTTACGCGAACACTACACATGATTAAAACTACTTTTACGGATTTTATCGCGTTTATTTTTGCTTTTAATTACTTTTATTTTTAATTCCCGACGTTTCGGGCACTTTCCAGCACCCATGGTCACGGGGGACTGAGTTGACTGACGTCCTGATGTCATTGTTAAACCCGGAGTACTTTCAGCTTTTTTTTAAATTATTGTTTATGGTCCGATCTATGCAAAATGAACTGACTATGTCTTGAGGTCTTGCAGTGGTATGCTTGGGTTTAGTTTTAATTTTATTGATTATACGATCCCAAGCAGGTGGTAGTACCCAGCCTCCTTCTCTATTGAAATTAGGATGTTTTTTTAATTTCAATAGCCTCACGTATCATCCTTGGTAGGAATCAGTGTTCTTTCGCGAGGATTTGTGGTCTATCAAATCCAACCATTACATCAGATTTGATGCAAGACCTCAAGACATAGTCAGTTCATTTTGCATAGATCGGACCATAAACAATAATTAAAAAAAGCTGAAGGTACTCCGGGTTTAACAATGACATCGGGACGTCAGTCATCTCAGTCCCCCGTGACCATGGGTGCTGGAAAGCGCCCGAAACGTCGGGAATTAAAAATAAAAGTAATTAAAAGCAAAAATAAACGCGATAAAATCCGTAAAAGTAGTTTTAATCAAATACGTTGAAATTTAATACAGAAAATCACATAATTTGACCAATCAAAATAGACTTCGAGGTATGTAAACCCCAAACTGATGTAATAATGATAATAATTACAAACAAATAATTAAAATTGCTTTGTAAATTGTTTTTAATTAGGTTTTATAATAAAAATGTAATTTTAATAAAGTTCGTATTTTGATACGTTATTACATTATTTTTTCTAAAACGTACGAAATACATTTATTGATCTCGATCCATAACCTGATGAGAAGATAAATAGACCTTGTTGATATATTATAACTATAATATATTCGATGCAGAAATATATTCGTAGTTTTGGGTGACAAACGAGCACACAGTCTAACTGATGGTAAAGAATTGCTGTGGCCCATAGATATCTACATCTATCCTCGATTACGAACCAAAATACAGATGCGTTGTCACTCGTGAGGGCTAATAAGCAATGCCTCGTTTCCAGTAAAAAGAGTCCCCAGTTCTCTACACTCGCTACACGAAACAGCAGCGTTAAGCTGCTACTATTTTACGCTGGTATTCTTTGAGAGAGTAGTTCTTACCTGGTCGAACCGACCCATTAGTACTACAACTATACTCCTAATGTAACTACAACATGACTCTACCACGTATAACTGCGAGTAGAATATGCGTGAGTAGAACCGACGTGGTTTGTACACAACTGCACTGTATCTATGTATTAGATGAAGTATTTCTTTCTTTCTTTTGTTTACAGCCTATAAAAGTCCACTGCTCATCATAGGCCTCCCCCATATATAACCTCATATGGGCCATTTTGCCAGTAGTTACCACAGTCTGGCTTGACGGGCGAGTTGGCAACCAAAACAAAAAAAGGAGGAGGTTGTCAATCCAAATGTATTTTTAAATGTGCGTTACCTCATCGAGAGACAGGTGCACAGGTGCCTTATCATCAAAATTTTTTTGTTGTTTTGATTTCGATTGTGATGATTCTCATACAAATTTGATCAAGATCTAACCAGTAGTTTTTGAGACATCCTAAAAAAATGTATTTAATTGACTTTGACGAATAATAATGTCCTCCAAACCGATTTTCGGTCACGGCGGCCTGCCTCAACGGAGACAAGCAATCGGCGACAGGATTATAGTGCCCAAGTGTATGCGCAAGCACAGGTGCACTTTCTATTCTCTCACTCTCATAGTCCAATGGGACGGTAAACCGACACGAAAGGAGAGAAATCAGGCGCAGGACCAAACGGGTTTACGTGTTTTCCAGGGCACGGGGATGAGACACCGCCAACTTCCTGACTCCGGCTAGCTACTGAGAATTTCTTGACGGAAAAACTTAATAATTGATTTTTTGGCCCGACCCAGGATTCGTACCCAGGATCCCATGATCAGCAGTCCCACTACTACAACCACTAGACCAACGATGCAGTCAACAGTAACTTTAACTACATTGATGATGTTCTCATTTTATTTATAATGAAGTTGGTTGTACAACATTTTTTAATTTTACCACTCGTTATTATTTTAGGTTTTAATCAGGAAGATGCTGCTACCCTTCACCTGTTTCAATTTGCATCCGTCGCCTCTTACGACACCCACGGGACTATCTGGTTAGCAGATAAAGTAGACAGATTTAGCATTTATCATACATACATACATAAACACTCACGCCTGTCACCCAGAGGGGTAGGCAGTGACTACAGACTTCCATTTGGCACGATCCTGACACACCTCTCTCGCCTCCTTTACATCCATACACCTACGCATACATGCTCGTCGGTTAAGGGTACTCCTAATTTGGCCCGTTTTCAATAAATCGCCAATTAGGTCGATAAATTTTCGCCTAGGACGTCCCTTTCCGACTCTGCCATTCACTTCTGCAACATAGATTTTCTTTGTCACTCTTTCCTCATTCATTCTTTCCACATGACCAAACCACCGAAGCATTCCTTTCTTAATCTTGGTCAAACATTCTTGCAAACCACACTCTTCTCTTATTACACAATTTCTTACCCTATCTTCAGATTTTATCATAGACAAATTAATATAACTGAAAATCTATTTTATAGATTTCCCTATTACCTACATTATGTACCAGTTTAACGCAAGGGCGCATTATTTTTCACCAATAATTTTAATGTTATAGAAGGTATTCTCGTCCCTAACATTATATTATATATTTTCATGTTTTTGAGTACAGTTCCAATAAGTATGGTTTCTTTTTTGTAAGCTATTATCGGGGGAAAAAATAGTCCCGCTGGGTTTCTTGCTGGTTCTTCCCAGGACAGAGGTTTTTTGCGAACCAGTGGTAAATGTAAAAAGTGACTTTCAATAAGTATTTATTATAATCAACATTGAATAAAAAGATTTCTGTTCCTGTTTCTGTTTCTTCTTGTTCTAAATAATTCAAAAAGGCACAGTCAATAAAGCCTTTATTTGTTCGACCTTGATTTACGAATCGCAGAAAAAGTGATAATCTAAATAATCATTTGATAAAACAAAGACAAAAGTCAGTAAATCGTCAAAGTACCAACAATTACAGGATGTGATATTTTAACATGACATTGAACGTTAAAGCAGTAAGGCTAACAAAGGAATACAGATTAAGCAAAATTATTAAATGAATTGAAAACGAATATTTGATTCAAATCGTCTGCCTTTAATTTCTTTTTTTTTTCGAAGTGAAACTTTAGAATCGTGATTTGAAATTCAAAACAACGAAAAAAAAAAAGATTTTTGTTACTTAGGCCTTATTAGCCGCAAATACCTTAAACTTCTACATATATTTCTCATAGACTATTATACATTTTTTAGATCGATTAAATACATTGTTTTACATTATTAAACGAAATATATTAATCCTTCTCCACAAAATAGATAGAAACCGCTCTAAACAATACAGTAGATGTGCGGCAATACCTTCCTAATAACAACATAACAAAACTACGGTTGCCAACTCGTCTGGCAAGCGTGGTAGCTATGGCAAAATTCCCCATATAAAGCAATCTATGGGTAAAGCCTGTGTGCAACAGTGACTATAGGCTGATTTTTCTTAAAAGGACAAACTCTAGGGGACTCTATCTTAACTCGACTTAAAACTACTTGAGATTATTTTTCAGCGAAAATTAATATAAAAGTGTCCAGTGAACTCTTTCTTTTATCGTACTGATTACTGACAGACGAAGAAGAAATTTTATATCATCAGAGATCATTCAACTCTCTACCATAAGATCTCAATTTTTACAAATTAAAATTTAATCCATCTAATCCTTTGGTTTAATTGCGAGGGCTTAAATTGAAACGAAACAAAGTACCTAGGTACCTATAATCTCTTTTAGCAAGTTTTGTATCACCCAATACACGAAGGATTTATTTATACGTTTATAAAAAAAACTTATTTGAAAACAAAATACACGAATTGCTGTCTTCGTTTTTTTTATTATTCTCTCCAAATTCAAGCACACTCAAATTAAAAGCACTCTTAAATGCACGGAATACGATAATTAAAACAAAAAAAAAAGGTGAACGCCATCGTTCTCTCTGTCCGTACGTTCGAAAACCCTCGACGTGCATCGTTTCCTTCGCAATTAGTTCAATTTCTGAACGGACGGCTGTTTTGCCAGAGCAAAATTAATTTATCCACTAGTAGTTTTTGGAGTGGTGATTAGAAGGTAACATCGGAAATCAAGTTTTTTGAGATAACCATGAATTTTATTCATCACCATATTACATCTATATTTTAAAATAAATTAATGTTTTACTGTGAAATTAATTAATTTCAATTTAAATTATAAATATCTACCATTTAAATGAATTATGGAGGGTATTTTATTAAAAGGATAGACGATGCTATTTTCTATTAACATCCGAAATTTTACTTTTTTTTTATAGAATAAGGGTGACAAGCAAACACACAGTCCACCAGATGGTAAGTAGTTGCTGTGGCCCATAGACAGACAGACACAAAATGCAGATACGTTGTCAGCCGTGAGGACTAAGATGGTGTGCCTCGTATATCTAGTAAAAAGGGTCTCCGGTTCTCTACACTCATCATACGAAACACAGCAGCATTAAGCTGCTATTTTACGTTAGTATTCTGTGAGAGCGTGGTCCTTCCCCGGTCGAGCCGACTGATTCGTGCTACAATTATACAATTAATATAGCTGCAGCGTGGCTCTGCCACGTACGTCGTTCACTGCTTTTTCCAATTTAAATGAAACTTGTTTTCACGGTTTTTATCGCTTATATTACCTTATCTTATATTCCTGATGTTTCGAGTACATTACAGCTCCCATTTTACCAATGGGGACCAAATTTTATTTAAATGTGTAGTGTGCGCGATAACGTACAAAATCGTTATGCATTTTCCGATTCCACAAAAACCATCGGAATCAATCACGACTACCATTGTCGATTTTACAAATTAATAGAGTAATTTACCACATGTTGAAAATGTTGTTCGTATAATGGTTTCAGCACGAATGGGTCAGCTCAGCGAGGAAAGACCAAGCAAGCACCGAATGCATAGTCCGGCGCATGATGAGTAATGGGAATCGGAGACCTTGGAAATGAGCCATTCGATTACAGTCGTCACTGGTGACAGTGCATCCGAATTTTTGTTCTCAATCGGGGATTGATTTATGGACCACACCTTGGGTTGCTAATATGCTATTACTGCTACTATGATATATAGTATCGGACTATATTTCAGTCAATTGTACTATATATTATTGAGAAATAATATAGTACGAAAAATACTATATTTTTATCCCTAATTCAACTGTCGCGCTATTTTTATATTAACCGTGATTGGAAATCTGGAACAGGTAAGTTATACGGAAAGAATTTTTTCCGTCATTTATGTAAAATTTAAAGAAGAAAGCAATGCATGCATGCAGCAAGAGCATGTACTAATTTAATTAATAATTAAGTGTAATTTATTTTAACATGAATATAACTTGCTTGGACAACCTATACCTATTTTAAAGATAATAAGATCATTGATGGCCAAAGCAAATAGCAATATCAAATATATTTGAAAAAATACATAAATTAAAAATAAATGTGTAGTTTTTATCCTGAATTTCTCAAAAGTAGGGTAAACTGGGTACGGTTGTGACAATTTTCAATGGATCGCCGATAATTTTGTTAGTATGCCACTTAACTGGAAGAAAGATGTCTTTTATATTAAAGTATACATTTATCTACGTAAAAATACAAAAAATTTTGCACTTATGTACAATGGTTACCTTACACGAGCAAATCAGGAAAAAAAAGGAATAATGTCACAACCGGCAACCCCCAGGGGCCGGTTGTGACAGTGCTTGGGGTCGGTAGTGACAGGTTCAAAATACACAAAATCAGTCTATAAATCACTTTTATTGCAAATAATATCTTACATCAACATAAATCTTCTTCTGGATAAATTAATCATTAACGTAACAAAAGAAATAAAGTCTAGGAACACTTTTATGGCTTAAAACAACTAAATAAAAAAATGTTACTGTAGAGTCTACAGTTACGAGTACTATAACAGTCTTTAATTATAATCTAATCGGTATAACTACAAAACAGATCTATTATAACAGTCTTCATATTACAATCAGTCAAAATATTATCTAAACATTTCTAATATATTGGGGTAACTGTGTTAAAATACAAAGTAAATATTAATTCAAAACCTCTCCTTCAACAAAAACTTAACATTTGTAAAAGTATCAACATGCAAAATCAAAAAATAGAAGGTATCTAAAGTTCGTTCTTAGTAATAAAAACTAAAAAAATAAGATACCGAGACCTAGTCAGACTCATTACAGTTATGACAAATATAATGGCGACTACCACCTGCGCACTCTAAGTGGGACCAGAGCTCACATTTTCCTTGGCATTTGATCCATTTCTCGCCAGCCTTACTTTCAGAATATGCGCCCATACAAATTATACAGAAATACTCTTCTTCATCAGATGACGACGGTGGTGTCTTCCTTTTCTTTTCTTTGCTTTTTCCTTTGCTTTTCCCTTTTGGTTCAGCAAGATTTATTTTTACCTGCTTAGCCTTCAACCGTCTCTCTTTTTCTTCATATTCTTACTTAACCGTCTCTTTTTCAGGCGTGTCTGTATATATGGTCGATTTTTTGGTTCTGGTACTTTTTGTTTTTCTTTGGAGAGTCTTTGGAAAAGGCCGAATAATTTCAGGCGAAAAAACAAGTGGCGTGGTTGAGGATGATGCAGTTGGTTGAAGATTCACCCATTAAAGAAGCTGAATGTGCGGTATTTCATCGATCGATCCAGGATTGTTCTTTCCATCGTCTGGGTTTCAGTTCAGTTTCAGGGTTTGTTCTGTCCGTTACAAAAGACGGTGCAAAGTCGATTTCTTGGAACAGATTACGATTATACGGATAAATACAAGTTTTGCAAAAACCAGCTTGAATGTTCGCTTGTGTGAAAGCCAGAGGCATAGAAGTTTTGATAACGCCTGGTATATCGTAAATCGTCATAGTTTTTCCAGGGTGATTCCGCATCCATCCATCGCAAGCAGTATTTATTGCTTTTTTGAAGAGTCCAAAGACAGATCGATTTAAGGGCTGCAGTTTATGCGAGCAGTGTGGAGGGAATGAAAGCATAGTGATTCCATTTTCTTTACAAAAATCTAACGTGTTAATATGGATATGCGAGGAATGATTATCCAGCACTAGCAAGACTTTATGCGTTGGGGAAGCATTAGAAAACTTCTTAAAATGTTCGAGAAACACTAGGAACGATGCATCTTGCATCCAGCCAGAAGGATTTACTGTCCCAATCGATCCTATTGGTCCGTCCCTAATAAAATGATCGTGATAACGAACCCGTGGAAATATTATTAAAGGAGGGATAGTATTGCCCAAGTCATTTACTGCAAAAGCGACCGTGAGTAATGTGCATCGTTCGGCTGAAGTAACAGCTCCCACTTGCCGTATGTCACGTCTTGCTACTACTTTATCAGGTCTTTGGACGGTTGTGACACCATTGTATATATCTTGGGCCTCACAAGTATGTCTATCCATAACAATTTGTAAATTGTCATAAAAAGCTTTGACATTAGTTTTGTTAAAGCTTGTCGCTCTTGAAAGACTAGTAGCTTGAGCTACGCGAACAGAGAGTGATGGATTTCTATTCATAAATTAACGAAACCATTCTTCACCAGCCATTTCATTCTCAGTCCAAGTATCAGGTCGCTTTGGATTGTATTTAATGGCAAGCTCAAAAGCTAATTTCCGTACCTCTTTTGGAGAAAGGCCAAAATAAATTTCTGCGCAACGTTTTATATATCTTGACAGCTGATGTTCTTGCTCCTCAGAGAAGACTTTATTATGAGCGACGTACCCCATGCTGACGCCGTCTTTATTGTTGCCCGCGTCGGCTCCATCACGTTTCCGAATGTATCGCAACAAAGACATGCGAGATTAACTTCATACATTTCCGCAGCTCTCCGTAAAGAAGATCTGCGTTTCACTTCTTTATAAGCATCATCACATTGTGTTATATCACACTGGCCTCTTTTGGTCTTTCTCAAACGTTTCCTGGGCAACTAAAAGCAAAAATATTTTTTGTTAAAAAACAATTTCCATGACAATACAACATAACATATGTACAAAGTAATTATAGCTATATAATTACTAATGTTTCAGTTTTCACGAAGAAAAACACTCATTACTATAGTAAATAACAATAATTATTAAAATATATCGAATAAAAATACTTACTTTTGACTGTTAAAACGTAATATGGGCTTCTGCTAGCGTTAGTGTCGCGAAATGGCTGACGCAATACTGTGAAACACATTCAGACGGGCACACTGCCCCTCTCTCACCTTGCAATCTTCCCGGTATTCCTTACAGATTCGCTAATATGACGACTGTCACAACCGTACCCTGACACAACCGTACCCAGTCTACCTTTTTACTATATTTTTGCACCTCATTTGAGGAAAATACTATATTTATACAAAAAAGGTGGTAACCCTAACCACACCATCCACTTACCATTACTCTTTTATTAATTCAAAAGGGAGGTTTCTGAATTTATCTTATAAGTATAATTCCGTAAATTTCGATGAGATACGGCACCTTTTAATCCATCAAGTGGCACAGCTGCTATGACCGATGTGGTGCATCAAGCGATGGTGTATTTTATGACCTTTGCTGACGTAAAACCATCGGTGGTTTAACTCAGAATACACCCAAGCTGAAAAGCGCAAGTATTCGGCGTACCTTTTGTCACACTCAAAACCCATAAAGTTCCGGATATCAGCTTTAAGAAACGGGCTTTCATCATGACCAAGTCCTCCAAAATAGCGTTGCGACAATCTAGTTTCCACCGCATTGAACATATATGTCTTATCGTTTCTTTTTTACGTGGTAGAGCCACGCTGCAGTTATATTAGTAGTGTAGTTGAAGCACGAATGGGTCGGCTCGACCGGGAAAAGACGCTATCACAGAATACCAGTGTAAAATAGTAGCTTAATGCTACTTTGTTTCGTATGGTGAGTGTAGAGAACCGGAGACCCTTTTTACTGGAAAAATGAGGCATTCCATCTTAGTCCTCACACGTTGTCGCATCTCCATTTTGATTCGTAATCGAGGATGGATGTAGATGTCTATGAGTCACAGCAACCACTTATTATCAGGTAGACTGTGTGCTCGTTTATCCTATTAAAAAATCTTTAATTTCAAATATCTGGAAATATACTAGAACTATTTTCCTGCCAAGAACCAGCAAGAAACCCAGTGGTTCATTTAAAAAAAAGAACAGTTTACAATTATTTATTAACTTCATAAGTAACTTTTTAATTACAAATAATTAATATAAATAATGTTTAATCGTTAAATGTTTTAATTGCCCATGTTCGTCTCATAAGACCTATTCATTGAGTTCTCCAGCGAGTCTACCATAAGGTGACTCAGGAACGCGCTTTGTGGCAACCCTATGAAAGGCCTATGTTCAGCAGTGGACTTGTGAAGAGCTGCAGCGATGATAATGATGATGATTTTTTTTTAATTATTTTTAACGTGAACAATAGATATCCGTAAAAACCAATAACACTGTACAGCGGCACATCGTCATGCACCCGCTTACAAATCAAATGTTTAGCATAAATCGACGATAAAGCGACTTAGTGCAGAGGTCGCGCGTGAGCTAAATACTGCGCGCCTGCTTTACGTACACGCCGTGATGATAGTTGTATGGCAGTCATTTTGCCTGTTCCTGTATCTGTACAAATATAGATCTACTGTTGAATAAAAAGAAGTCACTAGAAACCCTAGCAGAACCCTATTTGATTTTATATCATTTGGTTGAAGTCCATCTTAGATTTATCTTTTTTTCAAAAACACTAGCAATGCTATTAACATTTCCTTTAATCACTCCTGGTAAGCTTAAAACGTTTGTGTTAGGAGTGGTTCACGACAGTTGTCAAATGGCGGATTCGAACCCACAATATTTTAAGTTCGCAGTCCGTACCCTGCCATTAGGCTACCGTCGCTTCAAATTCTATACGCCTTTCAAACGTAAATCTGTAAATTCATTCCTTTTGCACAGTTATAGATCACCCTCTTTGACGGTTAACAGTAATACTAGTCTCCGGTTCTCCTCACTCAATACACAATAGTATGTAAAAGACAGGAAGAGAGAGAGAGAGAGTCCTTTCCTCAAAACGCATGGTGTCATTACCACATCAATTTGAAGGTGAAGTGGGCGCCAAAAGCAGATTTTTCATTATAGGTGCGACTGGTGGCGGCGAAAATTATATATACTCTTTTATTGAAACATGAACCCATAACTTTGCGATCTTTTTCTATCGAGCCAAAATGTGTCCATCGTGTTTTGGCCAACATAATTCACTAAGAAAAATCGTTAACTTTCATAATGAATTTAAAAAAAATGTGGATTTTTAGTTATTAATGGCAAAAAATTGTTTTTCTGTGCACCGATAAAGCGTGAAAAACCTGCTTTTGGCGCCCAGATCACCTTAACGAAAATTATGAATCTACGACTAACACAAAATTAGTCGTTAATTAAATTATGTTTAACTTTTGTCAGCTTTACATATAACATAGTAAATTTCATAAATTAATGTAATTACAGTTAAATTTAATTTTCATTGTGTTAATAAAAAGATTGTATTTGGTAATGATTTCATTATCAATTTCTATATTTTTCTAAAACAGCAAAATTTCATATCGAACACCTGGTTTTGTTTACATTAAAATCGATTTCACGGTTTTTTTTAAGAAAAAAAGACGTCACCAATTATTCATCCCAATAAGTTGATACGTCAAATCATCAATATATTTTTAAATTTATTTATCATCAAACAGCGAAGGTTGGGATGGGACAAAGCTTTAAACACATTATTTTTCTAGCCCTCTAATTCTAAGAATCCATGGTTTTCACAGTTTTCAGTAACCACTTAATATCAGATAGACTACTAGTTCGTTTGCTACTAGTTTTTATTAAAAAAAAGTATAAAATATAAATGTGTTTAAATATCAGAGCACACTACACTTTTATACGTGGTAGAGCCACGCTGCAGCTATAGTGTACTTGTAGCACGAATGGGTCGGCTCGACCGGGGAAGGACCACGCTCTCACCGAATACCAGCGTACAATAACAACTTAATGCTGCTGTGTTTCGTATGGTGATTGTAGAGATCCGGAGACCCTTTTTCACTGGAAAGAAGGCATTCCAACTCCTCAAGGGTGCCAAAGCATCTGCATTTTGATTTTTGATAGATGTCTATTGATCACAGCATCCACTTACTATCAGGTGGACTTTGTGCACATTTGTTTACCTTATTCTATAAAAAAAAGTACAATCACTAGATTCTTGTTTGTCTAGGTTTAATTAGATAGAATCAGGCGTTACTTTGTGTAAATCAATTATTATAATAAAGACGTTAAAAATTAATCAGTTAAGATCAGCATACAAATTCGATTAACGCGTAAAGATCCGTTTTTATCGAATGTTAGTTAATTAATTTTTAATATGTTTTATTTTTGTCTAGGGTTTATCGTGCGTTCATTTAAAACAGTACGAGTGTATTCACACTGTCTGAGCACGATTAGATATTCCTGCCGTGTATAGTATAATTAGATGCTATTATTAGATGGCTGGGTAGCGCAGTCGCTAAACATTTTTTTTTCACTTTTGCGGCGCTTCGAAATCGCTGGTTCGATTTCCTCACATAACAAGTTTTTCTTTCGCCCACAAAAAATATTATCTCTTGTACAATTTATGTATGTTAGACGACACATAGAAAAAATGGCTCCAGGTGTGCATAGCCGTACTGATCCGAGTGAATACATAATTTCTATAAAAACTTGAAAAAAAAACGCCGTCATAAGGTCTAAAATTGCGTAGCGCCCGCCTCAATTAAAAGCGCTTAGAAATTTAGTCCAGGATCCATCGCCAATTTTTGCACGTGATTACTATCAAGCTAATTTTCCGTGAGTAGCTTTATTTTGATGAGACGCCCAATAATTTCCTGTACGAAACTCGATTGTGGTAGCTAACAGAAGTAGCAAGGATAAAATATATTGATTTGATGATTCGCAAATATTTATTACTAACTGAATTTTTTTTTGTTAAATCTCAAGATAATTATCTAAATTATTCGAAAAAATATTTGTCCTTCAAAATCTATGGTTTGATCAAAGAGTCCCCTCTATCCAATATGTATCGATAACGAGGTCATCATAAATATAATTTAATATTTATATAATTTAATTTAATATTTATATAATTTAACAGACATATTGCCCTACAAATTGCGTGGTACGTTATCCCGGTCCTACGCTATGAAAAAATGGTCTTGTGATATTAACAACTTCTGAGCGTAGGACCGCGATAACATACCACACAATTTGTAGGACAATATGTCTGTTAAATTATATAAATATTAACTAAGTAAAAAAAAATCAGCTGGTTAGTAATAATTTATGATGACCTCGTTATCGATACATATTGGATAGAGGGGACTCTTTGATCAAACCATAGATTTTGTAGGACAAATATTTTTTTTTGAATAATTTAGATAATTATCTTGAGATTTAACAAAAAAAATTCAGTTAGTAATAAATATTTGAGAATCATCAAATCAACATATTTTATCCTTGCTACTTCTGTTAGCTACCTACCACAATCGAGAGTTTCATACAGGAAATTATTGGGCGTCTCATCAAAATAAAGCTACTCACGGAAAATTAGCTTGATAGTAATCACATGCAAAAATGGGCGATGGATCCTGGACTAATTGTCAGAATCTTAAAATATTTTTTTAAAATGATTGATTTAAGTAATCAAAATAATGAACAAGTAAATTATGATTATTGATGTTAAGAATATATTTGAGTGATTCCCAAGCATATAGATTAAGTAATTTCGTTGTAATTTCAACTATAGTGATTTTTAGAGGTGTTTTCGCAAATAATTATGATCGAGTCAAAATTATACAATCGTGTTTTTGAATAATCAAATTCAAGATAAAGACATGAATTTACCTATATCAAAATCTCACTTTCGTTAGTGGTGTCATAGTCCTATAAAATTCGATGAAAGGAGGTGCATTTTTTCACGGTGTCGCCTTAATACTTCCACGATACAGTAGAAATAGAGTGGGGGTAACTTTTTCTAAAAAGGGAAGTAAGAAAACACGCCTTTTACGATACAGACAGAATACCAGCGTAAAATAGTGGCGTAATGCTGCTGTGTTTTGTATGGTAAGTGTAGAGAATTGCAGACCCTTTTTACGTTCCAGGCATTCAATCTTAGTCCTCACGGGTGACAATGCATCTGCATTTTGATTCGTAATCGAAGATATATGTAGATGTCTATGGGCCACAGCAACCACTCACCATCAGGTGGACTGTGTGCTCGTTTGTCACCCTGTCCCATTAAAAAAAACCATATCCTATAAAAAAAACCAACGCGAATTGCTATTGTCCTAACACATGACTTACAATAAGAGTCCGGTTCTATTTTGTAAGGGAATATAAACACTATAACTGTTGACGAGCTGTGGCTGCAGCACGTGACCTTAGTTAAAACCCTGCCGGCACCATTAAGTATCATCTTCTCGTGGTACTCGCTGGTGAATAAAACATCGTAAGGAAATTTGAAATTTGATTGTGAAGAAGAGTGTGGTTTGCAAGATGATGTTCTGACCAGGATTAAGAAAGGAATGCTTCGGTGGTTTGGTCATGTGGAAAGAATGAATGAGGAAAGAGTGACAAAGAAAATCTATGTTGCAGAAGTGAATGGCAGAGTCGGAAAGGGACGTCCTAGGCGAAAATTTATCGACCAAATTAGAGAAATTAGGACCCTTAATCAACGAGCATGTATGCGTAGGTATATGGACGTGGAGGAGAGAGAGGTGTGTCAGGATCGTGCCAAATGGAAGTCTGTAGTCTCTGCCTACCCCTCTGGTTAACAGGCGTGAGCGTTTATGTATGTTATGTATGTATGTAAGGAAATTTGTACGTATGAGAAATAAAAAATAAGGCAACGAAAGTTTGAGAACGCGCATTGATGGCTTTGGGACAGAGTAGTGAACCCTCTCTTTGCTCTAGACCCCTCCCCCCGCAAATGAAAAGAGGCTTACGCCAAGCTGTATATATAATGTATCCTAGACCAAGTTTCGGTAGTGAACTCTTCTCTGCCCTAAAACACATTCCAATGAGAACAGGCCTATGCCAAGCTGTATTATGTTATGTTTTCCGGACCAAATTCAGGTCACCGCGGCCAGGCTGAACGGAAACCTGACATCTGTAAAGGACAGGATTATAGGGCACGAATGTAAGAGCAGATACGGCTGAGCTCTATATTCTTTCATGCTCATAGTTCGATGGGCACGAATGTAAGAGCAGATACGGCTGAGCTCTATATTCTTTCATGCTCATAGTTCGATGGGCACGAATGTAAGAGCAGATACGGCTGAGCTCTATATTCTTTCATGCTCATAGTTCGATGGGCACGAATGTAAGAGCAGATACGGCTGAGCTCTATATTCTTTCATGCTCATAGTTTGATGGGCACGAATGTAAGAGCAGATACGGCTGAGCTCTATATTCTTTCATGCTCATAGTTTGATGGGCACGAATGTAAGAGCAGATACGGCTGAGCTCTATGTTCTTTCATGCTCATAGTTCGATGGGCACGAATGTAAGAGCAGATACGGCTGAGCTCTATATTCTTTCATGCTCATAGTTTGATGGGCACGAATGTAAGAGCAGATACGGCTGAGCTCTATATTCTTTCATGCTCATAGTTCGATGGGCACGAATGTAAGAGCAGATACGGCTGAGCTCTATATTCTTTCATGCTCATAGTTCGATGGGCACGAATGTAAGAGCAGATACGGCTGAGCTCTATATTCTTTCATGTTCATAGTTCGATGGGCACGAATGTAAGAGCAGATACGGCTGAGCTCTATATTCTTTCATGCTCATAGTTCGATGGGACGGAAATTCAACTCTACTATCTTCTTAGAACCTACTCCTTTATAGACTTTCCGAGGCATAGGGGTAAAACAGAAAAACCTAATTGCTGATTTCGGCCCGACTTTAGTTTCGAAGCCGGAACCACATGATAACGCTTACAACAAATCTAAATAGTAGGGTACGTAGGATATTATTTTACTTTCTAAACATGCCTTTAAAAAGCCATAATCAGACAAACAATACTCGAAACCAGTGCGTCAATAAGTCTTGCAAGGCCCGTACGGTGTAAATTACATCTTCCAATAAACAACCGCCTCCCAGCTCGGCGCATAACAAACTTACGAACCTATACAATTGTGATAACAGAACTACCTAGCACAGGCGTTCGCGAGTCTGTTAATATGTAAGGAACATTATCTAGTATGGTGCATGCTACAAGCTGATGTAGAGATCGTCTTAAAAACTGCACGCGCCTTCTTATATTTTTGGTAGATTATATCACTTTTATCAGGTCATATATAGTAAATATTCTTAAATCTATTAAAATATAATAAAAAAGAAGCACAGATTTAGATTTTATGATACTTAATACGATAAATGTAACAAAGTGTAATAAAAATACACGGCGCATGTAGTTTAAAATTAGACGGTCTCTACGCGTATGTAAAGAAAGACTGAACAGGCATTAATTTATCCAATGAAAAAGAGATGCAAATCTCTCTACCACAGTAGTGTTTAAAAAATAAATCTTGATTTCTTAATAAACTAAAGACTTTCTTTGTTTTTGTTTGATGCATTGGCTGTGAGACTTTCACACATTATTTAAAATATAATTATCCCAAGTTCACAATACGCTGATGCGTCACAATGCGATGTTTTTGGAGACGTTATCTTATGCCAGCAGATAGCCGATGACGAAAGTATCTCTAGCAAAGTATCTCTAGGCGCCTATAACATAATAGGCTATATTGAGGTATATATCGCCATTTGAATAGTAGTTCCATCGTTTTCTCTGTATGAGTAGATCTAGTACAAAAAATGTACTACTATTGCATATCAAGTTCCACTTCGAATAATTTTATTAATAATAATACAGCAAGAACCATCCACCATAGGTCAAGTCCCACCAAAACCCAATATAATAAATATTGGGTCCACACATATTTCCTATTCAATTCTACAAGTCCACGCCGAACATAGGCCTCCTTCATGCCAAATAGTGTCAGCACCATCTTTCATCGAGTCGACGCTCCATCTACTCGTAGTACGGGGACGCCAGCTCGCCGGCACTGCATTTGCGAAGCTGAGGCAAGGCGGTTTTATCGGTGCTTCAAGCTATATCCCAAGTTCACCCGTTTGCCATTTCATCCTACTGACCAGCCGGGATATATAGGTTCTGGGCTATACTGTACTACTGTACTGTACTATACCTTTATCCTCATAACAGATTTTATCACGCAAAGAAATTCCGAGCATAGTTCTCACCGTCGGTTCATAAGCTATGTACATAGCTTGCCTGTCGTGTTCTGTTACCCACTGCATTAATACACAATTTATTTAACTAAAATATTTTTAAATAAGACTTAATAATCAACAATTATTCGGAGTTCACGATATTGTACAAGGAGAAATCTACGAAATTTTGGAGCGCTCAAAAACATCTCTTGTCTACTCAGATAAGGCATTCGCAGCATAATAGAATTGGCGGCGAATTCTAAGCGTTGTTAATGCCTGTTAGAAACCGTGCCAAGTGTTGGTGAGAATTCCTAGACAACTTCCATTTTTATGATAATCAATTCGAAGACATAATAATTATAGAGGTTTAATGAGTGCAATGGTGTCTTCATTCATACAAAATAAAATACTCTAACTAAAATAAAGGAAACAAGAAACTTGTGTAACTCTAGTAAGAATCATTTGACAATGGAAATCATAAGGGATTATGTTTTTTCAATACACAAAATTTAGTTACCGATAATCCTATACCTTTAAACGCAATTCTTGTATATATATATATATATATATATATATATATATATATATATATATATATATCATAATCATAAACAATCACGCTTGTCACTCAGAGCGGTAGGCAGAGACTACGGACTTCCATTTGACACGATCCTGACATACCTCTTTCGCCTCCTTTACATCCATATATCTACGCATACATGCTCGTCGGTTAAGGGTACTTTTAACGTGGCCCATTTTCAAAATATCGCCAACTTGGTCGATAAACTTTTTTCTAGGGAGCCCCTTCCCGACTCTGCCGTTCATATCTGCCATATAAATTTGCTTTGTCACTCTTTCCTCATTCATTCTTTCTACGTGACCAAACCACCGAAGCATTCCTTTCTTAATCCTGGTCACAACATCATCTTGCATACCACATTTATCTCTTATCACGCAATTTCTCACCCTGTCATTCAGATTCAACCCTAACATACTCCTTAAAGACCGCATTTCTACAGCATTTATTCTACTTTCGTGCTTCTTCTGCCACACCCAGCTTTCACTACCATACATTAAAGTAGGGACTAACACAGGATTATGAATTACCATACGTGCCTTTTTTGATACATTCTGGTTCTTCACAATAGAGTGTAGTGCCCCATTGACTCAATTCCCTGCATTTACTCGTCGTTCTATATCCCTATCATATCTACCATCCCTGCTAAATACACATCCCAAATACACAAACTCATCCACTTGCTCAATTAACTCTCCTTCTATTCTTATTTCACATACCGTTTTGCTTTCCTCTCTTTCAAAAACCATCACTTTCGTCTTACTTGCATTCACTTTCATTCCCCTTTCTTTTAATGCCCAGTTCATTAATGTAACCATCATTTACAACTCAGCCGCCGACAACGCAAATATGACTTGATCATCGGCATATAAAAGGCATTTGACGGTTAACTCGCCCATTCTTAACCCACATTCTTCATCTTTCAAAGTTTGCAAACACCTGTCCATAAATAGGTTGAACAGCCAAGGGGAAGCCACACAGCCCTATCTGACACCTTTTCGGATGCCAAACCAGTCCGAGTAGACCCCATTGATCCTGACACAAGCACTAGAATCCCTATAAAGAGACCTCAATGCCTGTATCAAACCAGCGCTCAACCCATATGAGTTCAGTGTTTGCCATAACACATTCCTGTCCACTCTGTCATAAGCCTTTTCCAATTCCATGAACGCACAAAAAACTTTCTAGTTTTTAGCATATATATATAATCGGAATCTCGGAAACGGCTTCAAAGATTTTCATAAAATTTGGTGTCCAGAGGGTTTCGGGGGCAATAAATTGATCTAGCTAGAATTCATTTATAGAAAATGTCGTTTTGTCCGTGTTTTCAGACAATGAAATACAGCTACAATATAAGAAGGTAAATTTTGACAGCATATGACTGATCGTAATAGCTCAAGTAGAATTTCGGTCGGTCGCGAAATCGTAGTGCCCTGGTTCGCGTCCTGACTTTAGTCCGACTTTTTTTTCTTTTTTTTTTCAAGTTCCCTTCTTTGTGAGAAAATCTATTATTTGGAGCCCTTTTTTAGTATTTTTTAAAAATACGAAAACTTAAATTAAACTTAGTGCACTCACGGTTTTTTATTCAAATAACCAGTTCAGCTTTTACTGTTATGTCAATAAGATCAAAAAATATTATTCATGTTTCATCAGTATGTAATTCGTATCTAAATATAATTTCCAAAAAAAAATACCGAGGAAAGCTCGGTCATCCAGGTACTAAGATATTAATATAAAAAGACTTCGGCGTAAATCGACACTAATGTAGTGACAAAATACAACGAAACCAAACGTCTTACGTCAAAACAATACCAGTCATGATTCCCAACAAAGTTACATAATCGCACTGCAGATTTCATTAATGTAAACTTGGAGCTGTAAAGTTGTTTAGCTGACAGCATGTAATTCATCCGTACATTTATTTCATCACCTTTAAAAAAAAACATTGTAGTGATAAAGAACTAACACAGTACACCTGATGGGGAATGGAAGCAGCAGCCTATGATCACTTTCGACCGACTCCTAACAAAGAAGGCTACAGATGCGCTATCACGCCTGAGGACTAAGATATCTCACAGCCCATAATTATAATGGCTCTCTAACACTTCAAATCCAGGACTAAATACATAATAGTAGCTGCTAAAGCTTTTTCACGTTATATATTATTAATAATAATAATCGTTAATTTCCAATCACAACGGTACATAAAACAAGAACATGCTTAGATTATTATCTTAATTCTATCACATACAATCTATATATTTAAAACATATAAGATTTTTAACATTGATATGGTCACTATAAAATGTTGTTAGGTTAGCTAATTACGTAATAACTTAAAACGGAAGGACCCTTAAGTAGGGACTGAATAAATTAACCGACTTGGTATTACATGGATCTCACAACTTTTTAAGGTAGAAGAACTGAGGTTGCGACACTTAGTTTTTTTTACAAGTTATGTTTTTGATAGCATGAATATTTTTGCTATAGCATCCGTCAACAAACCGATAACATACAGAACCGCTTATCGCTCACAACTTACGCCGCACCGATGACTTCCTCTCATCGACCACACACTGCAGCAAATTACATCCTATTAGCGTGCCGAAACTCACTGATGGAGGTTTTAAAAGGTGTAAAATTGTGTTAATTACGACCAACAATGTTTGCACAACATCCAGTTTGGAAGACGTCCGCGCTTGCGACACGATCGCGTGCCGATTGACGGGAATCGAAACTTGTTGTAGTAAATCGGCGAGCGATTGTTTGTAGGCAGTTTTGTTTATAAGATATTTCATCGAAACAATCACACACAGACAACCCAATGTTACAACAACGATACAACATACGTTAACATACGATGTGTCGTTAGATTTGTTAAAAATTAAGGGGATAGATAATTTTTCTCTTTTTAGTAATTTTTTACGCAATCGGGTTTTTTATTATTACTGTTACAACCTTAAACCCTTTTACGTAAAATAAATGGATCTTCAATTTTTATTTTAACTACGGGGTTCATGTACAGTAATATCTAAACAGAACTTGATTGCAGTTAATGTATGATGAGGTTACGCTACCGGTGTAAAATATTGATATCGCTATTTTTAACTTCCCGCTTTGAAAATTAATAATTTTCAAACGTAGGTAGTTATATGTTAATAAAATTTTGTCGTACGAATCTACCGATAGATGAGCGATACGGCGTTCGAAAGTTGACTTCGTTCGTTGATTGAGATTTCGACCTGATTAGATTTTGAAGTCAATCGGTCAAGCCGTTTTAATGATATTCAAAAAATAAATACCAAAAAAATATTTTCAAGTTTTTTCTAAGTAACTTTCAAAATAATAATAATACTAACCAACTCCAGACATCAAAGATTCTTTTTTGTACTTGAAAAAATGGATTGCATGCCGCTAGTATGTCAAAATTGAACGACGCGTTCAAAAATTATAGCTAATTAAAAATTTCTAAATAATCATTTTTATTTAGATAACTTTTAAATTCTTCGTTGTATCGACTCTACTAAAACCTGAGAAACAATTTTTACACTTAAAAAATTGCGTCGATTGATGCCAAGTAAATCAAAATCGAACGAGGTGTTCAAAAGTTATAGCAATTTAAAATTTTCTAAATAATCGTTTGGTTGATATAAATTTGAATAAAAAAAAAAATTGAAAATACTCAAAAATCAACCAATTGGAAGACTTTCGAGCGTTTCAAGTTCGACAAAAGCGGTAACTTCCAGGGTTGGCCTACCGGTCAACCGCTTTTCAGATTTTTAAAGGTAGACAAAAAGCGAGGTAAAATTCACCGATACGCCACCGGTATAAAATAACGGTAACGCTAATTTTTGGGGTATCGAGGTTATATAAAGGTATAACCTTTATATAACGATACCCCAAAATGAAATTATATTGATCACCAAAGTAATGTTTGTGTAACCAAAAGTATTTTTTGCTATGACAATTAGTTTCTTACAATTAAGAAATTCTAAGAAACTAATTGAAAACGAAGGTTAATTCGAACCACAACAAGAAGAAAACCTATAAGTTTATAATTAGGCAGTGTAAAAAATAATGCTACCGTTATTTTACGGTATACCGAAAAATGTATGTATCGTTATTTTTATTATATTTACGTTATTTTTATTTTTTTAGCTTTAACCGTTATAATCCATGATTTTTCGGTCATGTAAGCCCCTAAGAATTATATGAGTACGTGCTACGAGACCGCGGCACAAAGTCCGCACAAAGCACGTGTTTGTAGGGCCCGAGCCTAGATATTTTTCCGTTATAATGTTTGAAACACCTCCACGACACGAAGAAAAATAAAGGGTGGGTAACATTTTCTAAAAAAAAATTAGTTTACAGATTTTATCGCGTTTAATTTAACTTTTTTATTCCCGACATTTCGGGTGCTTTACAGCACTCACGGTGGAGACTGGGGTGTTTGACATTCCGATATCATAGTTAGCCCCCATAGTAGATTAAATTTTATTTATAATATATATAATCATTTGTTTTTCTGTAACTTCTGTGTCTGTGTTTAAATCACGTGAATAAACGTAATAAACGGTCATAATCATACATTATCTTTGCTACTTTTCGCAATTTATCAATGATACGAATAAACGATAAGCAAATATGTTACACGAACCTTTACCTCAGCCTTAGCCTGGTCAAAATACGGACACGGTCTTGAGTCCAAATCAGTCATTCTATGTACGAACACACAAATATATAGTTGTAAGTTTAATTTCTTATTTGATCTACCGCCTAAAGTATGTTGTCCTTTTAGTGCATAAGTTGCGATCCTTTATAATTATAGTGCACCCTACTACTTTCTTTTTAATTTATTTAACTATTTCTCTGGGTTGTCTCCCTCAATATTTGTTTATTTATGTAGTATACATTGAGTTATATGTACTACGTAATAGAGAAGCTGCTCGAAACAAAAAATGTGCACTACTCTGTATCCGCACATGCGCGGGAAACAGTAGAGTCGCGCATGCGCAGTTGATATAAACGCGCGAAAATTGTCATAATAAATGTTTATTTAGATTGTATTGCTAATCAAGTACATTTTTTTAATTTTAGTTTATTTTGCATATATGTGCTGATTTAATACAAACTTATTATTAGCGCCGCTCCGCACTGCATGAACATCGAAGCCACAATAACAGGTGTACGGATTGCAGTACAGTTCAGTTGAACATAGTGAGTGTTCGGAATGCCAAATCTAGTGCGTAGTACATATATATCGATGGTAGTATATAATATTTCCTTGGTCTACAATTACATTAAAAAGAGAATTATTGTTATTTTTATAAATGAGTTTTATTTGCATAAAATCGTGTACAAAAAGGCATATTTAATTCCACGAGGCATTCCTCGCTGCAGCTACATCATGGTTGTAGCACGAATGGGTCGGCTCGAAAAGGAACGACTACGTTTTCTCAGAATACCGGCGTCAAAAAGTAGCTTAATACTGCTGTGTTTCATATGTAGAGTGTATAAAACCGGAAACCTTTCTTACTAGAAATGAGAGATTCCATCTTAGTCCTCAGGAGTGGTCTCTGGGTCACAGCATCCACTGGCCATCAGATAGACTGAGTTCTCGTTTGTCACAGTTATTTTTGTCTACCTCTATAAGCAAATTTATTATAGGTATTACAGATGTGAACGGCAGAGTCGGGAAAGGACGCCCTAGACGAAGGTTCATCGACCAAATTGGCGATATTTTGAAAATGGGCCACATTGGGAGTGTATGGGTAGATATATGGATGTAAAGGAGGCGAGAGAGGTGTGTCATCGTGCCAAATGGAAGTCCAGTAGTCTCTGCCTACCCCTCTGGGTGACAGGCGTTAGTGTTTATGTTATAATCTATAAATATAATACAACAGAATAGAATAATTTTTGTTTAATATATATTGAAATTAATACTTATTGAAAGTCATTTATGATTTTACTACTACTTCGGAGAAACCTCTGTGCTGGGAAGAACCTCAAAAAAGCTTAACTTAAACTACTAATATACTCCTTACAAAATTAAGAACTTTTTGTTGAAAGATAGTTCAAATAGAATTTTATATAATATAATATTTTATTTTGTTTGATAAGCGGAAATGCACGTAAACAAAGAAATATATACTGTATAATATCTGTAAGCTCTTAGATAAAGACAATTTTTTTAAGTAGAACATTGGGTGACAAACGAGCACACAGTCCACCTGATGGTAAGTGGATGTGGTGGCCCATAGACATCTACATTTATCCTCAATTGAGAATCAAAATGCAAATGCATCGTCACCCCTAAGGATTAAGATGGAATGCCTCAACTTCAGTAAAAAGGGTCTCCGGTTCTCTACACTATACTCACCATACGAAATCAAGCAGCGTTAAGCTCCATTTTACGCTGGCATTCTGTGAGAGCGTTATGCTTCCCCGGTCGAGCCGCCCCATCCGTGATACAACCATAATATAGCTGCTGCGTGCCTCTACCACGTATAAAAGTCTCAACAGAGACTAGCCTCTGTACCATCTGCGCAGGATAGGACTACAGAGCAAAAGTGAGTAAGCACAATTGCAGTCTCTATTCCCTCTATCTCATAGTCCGGACGGCAGTCAGACACGGCCGGTAAGACATCAGGCGCAGGCCCAACGACTTTGCGAGCTTTCCGAGGCACAGGAGCGAAACACCGCCATCTACCTGACTCCGGGCTGCCTTTTAGCCCGAACCGGGACCACATGATCACCAGTCGTACTCTCGACTACTCTACCAACGAAGCAGTTAAATATTACGAATATATCAACATAATTATAATTAACCTCAAGCATTTTGTTAAAATATCTGATTTAACATTTTGGCATTAGACGCAGGAGTTAATAATTACAATTGTAAATGTCACGTTAAATGTAACACGCCATTTCCAGTTTAAAATACTTTTAAACTTTCATTTAATGATGACGGGTAAAAGCTCCATTAAGTATTAGTGTGAACGTTACAAGTAAACAAGATATTCAGAGGTAGTGATTATATCTACTCCTAGTATGCCAATAAACAATCCAATTTCATTCCAACCACGTTAACGAATAAGAAAATTTTAATCATAATTATAGTATTCTATGTTTATATCCATATACCTACGCATACATGCTCTATGGTTAGGGATACTCTTAATATGGTCGATAAACTTTCTTTTAGAATGTCTCATCTCGACTCTGCCGTTCACTTCTGCTACATAAATTGGCTTAGTCACTCATTCCTCGTTAAATCTTCATTCATGAACAACCACCATTCCTTTCCATCCTGGTCACAACATCAACTTGCAAACCACTCCTTTCTCTCATCACACATTTTCTCACCATATCGTTCGCATACAACCCTAACATACTCCTTAGTGACCGCTTTTCTATAGCATTTATTTTACTCTCGTGCTTTTTCTGCCACACCCAACTTTCACTGCCATGCATTAAGGTAGGGACTAACACAGCATGGTGATTTGCCATACGTGCTTTTTTTGAAACATTCTGACTTCCCACACTAGATACTTCTATATCTATCTGGATTAAGAATCAAAATGTAAATTGCGTTCTCTATACGCTTTTATTCTGTAAGAGTGTGATCATTCCCCGGTCAAGTCATAAAAGTCATAATAAAGTATGTGTGACTCTATAAAAAAGTAACACCCACCGGAAGATACGTAGCGTTATTCGCACCCACGCGTATTGGAACTTATATACTTATATAATTAACCGCTTAGAGAATTAAACGATAAAAAATTAAACAACTTTTAAGTGACGCAAGTAATGACCGCGTTCGAAATGTAACATTATTTCAAACATTTACATACCGGAAGTTATTATAATCGCGGGTAATAGTATAAATTACAGCTTGGGATTACAAGTTGCCAGTAATGAGAACCTATTATTATTAATATGTTATGAATGTTTAATGTGACGACGTAATAGTTATAATTAAAAGGTAACATGCGGCAATAAATTGAAGACGTAGCTGAGGTCAGTCTTTATGCGTCTCACTGCTGGGCACAGGTCTTCCCTTATATCTACGAAGACATTTTGGTTCAAGCAAAATCCCACCATGTTGTCCCAGGATTGCAATCGAAATTTTGTTAATTTTTAAAACATGCAGGTTTCCTTCATCGCAGCGCGTTAAGCCGACGGTTCAAGGCCTGATCTCTCTCCGATCCCGTCGGTTTACTATCCCATCAGACTTGAGATCACTTATATATGAGGTTATAGAGAACGCAGCTGTGCTTTCGCACATGCTAAGCATACATAGGATTATATTCTGTCTTGCGCAGGTAGGTTATGTCCGTTGAGATTGTAGCCAATTACGTCGTCTGGTGTTATGGCGACGGGGTCCAAGGGTATAGATACTCACACAGCGACTCGTCATTATTATTATCATTGGGTTATTTAAATAGTATTCTCATCTGGTGGGATATTTTTTATAGAATTTGTGTGATAAACGAGCACACAATCCATCTAATGATAAGTAGATACTGAGGACCATAGACATTATCCTCGAAATACAGATACGTTGTCACCCCTGAGGACTAAAATGGAATGTCTCGTTTCCAGTAAAAAGGGTCTCCGGTTCTCTACACTCACCATGCGAAACGCAGCATCATCAAGTTACTATTGTACGCTGGTATTCTGTGAGAGCGGGGTACTACCCCGGTCGAGCCGACCCATTCGTGCTACAACCGTAATATAGCTGCAGCGTGGCTCTACCACGTGGAACTGTATTAATATATATATATATATATATATATATATATATATATATATATATATATATATATATATATATATAAATGATGAATAATATAAAATAAACTATCCTGCACAATCGCAACTATTGAAATAATTGGAAATTGTGGCTTAGTCAACATGGACTCGTAAATACCTATCAGTCGAGGTCAGGGTTGACAACACATCAGTTGCTTCCAGTTAGCTCGTTAGCTTCTCTAATATTGTCAAATTTAAGAAATAGTTTAGCCCACCAAAAACCTTAAATAACATTAATCATAATTTAAATTATTCATTACATGGATAATAATATATTTTAACCCACAAGTTGACCTCGGATTGGCGTGTCCTCCATACAGTGTAGCCCCAAGCGGTTTAATTATTTTTAGTGAGATAAGATCGATTTAAATATTTTTAATGTTTCTTTGATAATGTAAGGAATTTGTTCTCTTATCCCTTCGTGTATCGCATTTTCACATTTGGCAAATTTTTATTTAGATCATTTATTTTTAAACGTTACCTAGTAGTTACGTTTTTTTTTTGAAATACAAATGAATGCAAGCAAATGAAAACGAATGAATTATTTGATTACTATCAGACAAGGATTTTCTCCTGAATCCTAAAAACACACAAGACAAACATCCAGACCCGGAACAATAATTTGTAGGCCATACAAATACTTGTTCCGTGCGCAATTTGAAACTGCGCCCCCCAGCGCTGCAACTCAATGCTAAGCTATGCTTCGATATGAGCATCAACGAAATCAAAGCTTAGAAAACTATAGGGTAGAAATTCAAATATAATCGCCCTCGAGGGTAGCTAAATGCGAGCGTGCATTCAATTTCCGTTCCTCATTTTGCTCAAATATTCACATACTGTTTGTCAAACCAAAGACAGAAAACATATGTCCATAAAGAGCTACTCGCGAATGGAGGCTAAAGTCATCGGCCAGCTAAACTATCTGTCAGCTACAAGGCTACATTCAAGATGTTGTATGTATGAGCGCGTATAGAGGCCGTACGCTATCAAATCTGTCGCTCTTAAAATTTTTGACGAGACACAAATTCTAAATACGATGGCATTCTGATGGTGTTACACCCATAACTTTGTACGAGGTCATGCATGAGCCAGTTGGTAGTTATACCAAAAAAAACCGGTTGCTAGTTGCTCGATCGCCTTACAAGAATTACGCGCTTAAATTTCGCGCCAAAATAAGGAAAATCTACGTCAATAAGAAAAAAATGCCTTTGTTAGCACAACTCTGAAAATGTGAAAACTGTATCCATATCCAGTTCTCTACACTCACCTTACGAAACAGCATTATTCCGCTATTTTACGTTAGTAACTAGTATTGTGAGAGCATGGTCCTACCTCGCTTGAGTCGAGCCATTCTCACTGCAGCCATATTATACTACCACGTAAAAAAATGTTAATTCCTAAGCCGTGGTTATAAATTTTAAGCCATTTAAAACATGATGTAATTATAATGTAGAACTAACAGAATAGTGCCAAGAACGCTGACTTTACTTCCACGTTGAATGGCCATTGATTCGTTCGTTGTCAGCCTTTTGAATGGTGTACGTAGGCATTTTCCTATACGCACAATACTAGCCCAAGCATTTTTCTGAATAATTGTCCGTACACACTACATTAGATAAGGGTGGGTCATTATACGTATAAAAATTAATGGGCCATCACCTATAATACTGCACCAAATTACACAAAGGAAAAATCTCTTTCAACCGCCATTTTTATAATGTACTAATAATAATAATGTCCTCCAGACTGATTTTCTGTCACGGCCGGCAGTCTCAACGGATACTAGAAATTTGCTCAGGACAGGATTAAACTGCCAGAATTTATGCGCAAAAGTACACTCTTTATTCACTCACTCATAGTCCAAAGTATACATGCATCAATCATGAATGATTAATTATTTGACTGAGGTCGCATCAAAGTATTGATGATTGCAATTAAATTTTTTGAGCGTTTCGGAACAAACCATTGACGGAACCTACAACCAAAGAGTAGGTAATAAAAAAAAATAGTAATGACCGACGACTGTCATTATCGAGCGGGTCTCACAAATCACAAAGTACTGGAGCTCGAACTGATCCATTTGTATGATCGACCCGAATGACCTGATTCGTAACACGAAACATTACTTGAATGATCGGGTATCTAGAAAACTAGAAATGAATGAATGACACATGTCTAGTACAAAGGGGTCAGCACTCCGACACGACTAGAGAGAGATAAACTGCAAGACCGTCAGCTTTATATATTTTTAGATGCACGGGAATGAAACTTCCTGCCTCTACCTGTTACTAGGAATTTCTTGACAGAAAAACCCAATATAACTGATTTTTAAGTCAAAATCAGGATTCGAACCCGGGACCTCATGATCACCAGTCGCACTTACAACCACTGGATCAAACGGGAGTCGATAAGTCATTAATAAAATTAGTCGGTAAAAAAAGTTAAAGGAGACTAACGAGTACACAGAGCTCTCAGATGGTAAGTGAAGCATGTCCCATAGAAACCTGCACCAATGCTCGATTAACAATCAAAGCACATATGCGTTATCACCCTTGGGGACCCAGACGGACTGGCTCGTGACCTTAATGGATCCCCGGTTCGCGTCACTTGCCATACGAAACACATCAATGCTTATATTCTGTGCGAGCGTGTTCTTCCCAGTGAATCCGATTGATCGTGCTTTAGTAAAACACTACAGCTGCAGCGTGGCACGTTACCGTTACCGTAACAGTTAACTAAATTTCAATGCAGAATATAGGCCTCCCATAGATTACCCAATAGGGGGAATATTTGGCATAGTTGCCAACCGCAGTCGTTACTAGCTGTTCCCCGTGACTAGGCCGCTTGTAATTTAGGGGTTTAATTTATTTATGCGTTACTCTAATTTTTGTTCCAAAATTAAAGTAGCTTAAGGGGATAGAGTAAGTCAGCTCAAATTCTAATTTCGCCCCCACTTGCCCGCGCGTCGTATGCTATGTACCGACATGTTTGTAATCACTAATACTGTAAGTAGAAAGGTCGTTAGACACTTATTTCATTAGGTTTATCATATTTATGTCTGTTTCTTAACGCCAACCCAGTCGCTTCTTATTTTTATTACGGTTATTTCCCATTTTAATTTTACGTCGTCCTGCTGCGTAATGTGTATTCTGATCGTAAGCGACACAACCTCCCCGTTCAACAGGCCGAAGCTGACCGTGCGGCAGGAATCACGCTTCAAAGGGCCGATAGTTTAGGTAATTTCTTTTTACAGTGAAAATAATGGTATTTAAAAAAAAGTAAATAACATAAGCACTGTTTTATAGTTAGTTCAGTTAGTATGCAAAGTTTCATGATCTTATTTAAAGTATTTATGAATAAAAAGTAACTTTGGATTTTTTTTCTATCGAGAAAATTTTACGAAATCGTGTTTTCGTCTAACATAATCCTTAATGAATGGAAGTGCTGGAAGGGGTAGACCTAGGCGGACTTTTCTAGACCAAATTAGGGACGTCTTGAAAAAAGGCCAGGTTAAGAGTACCCTAAACCGTAGAGCATGTATGAAGGGAATAATGAAAGTAGACGAAGCGAAACAAGTATGTGAGGATCGTAGCAAGTGGAAAGAAGTGGTCTCTGCCTACCCCTACGGGAAAGAGGCGTGATTATATATATATATATATATATATATATATATATATATATATATATATATATATATATATATATAATCACGCCACGCAGACAGTAGTATATATATATATATATATATATATATATATATATATATATAATCCTTAACATTAATCCTCAACTTTACCATATATTTATTTATTTATTTTAAAATTAATACTGCAATATTTTCGGCATAACGAAGGATCTTGCTAAGCCATTTGAGATTATATTTCCCCTTAAGACACTCCTTATAACATCAGCTATCTGCTCGTGAAAGTCCCGTCAAAATTGGTCCAGCCGCTTCGGAGATCAGCCGGAACAGACAGAGGCAGCAGACAGACAAAACAAAATTTTAAAAAATAGTGTTTTTGTTATAAGTACCGTATAAACTTTTATTTGCATTTAGTAAAAAGCTGTTATTTTGACATTACTAACAGACACTTATTTCATTTATTTGTATAGATTAGGAAGACGCTACTTCTCATCTCCTGATTAGTATCCCTCTGTCTCCTCTTACGACACCCACGGGATGATACGGGGTAGTGGGTATTCTTACACCGCCACTGCACGGTAACTACGTATTACAGGGAAAATAAAGATGCTCGTTGTTTTCGATCGGAAACCCTTTCGAAAACTTATGGTAATATTCGTTAAATAATAGAGAAGGATCGTATTAAGAAACAAATTCTTGTTTCGGTACGCGAGGGGGTCGCGGTGGAAGCGCAATGCTCGGACGAGGCGAGGAAAGGGTAATTTTTGAAATAGGGTTGTAAAACTGACGAGATCGTCGACAAATATCGCCAAAAGTATACACGATTTGTTTTATCTTTTTTAACTCATAAGCTAATACTTAACTACTATTCCAAGTAATAGTGAGTGGTAATGCGGAAGAAGACGGTTATAATGCAGCAGAAGATTGTAATAATGAAGGAGAAAATGGTAAACTGTACTGTCTTAACGTAACTAAAATCTATTCACTCTTGCCATAAAGAAACCAACATTGTAAATAGACAAATTAGGAATTCTCGAGTGGCAGCCTAGCACTGGTAAGCGTAGTGTAGAGCGACCCCCCACTAGATGGAGAGACGACCTGGTAAGAAATGTAGGAAGTCGATGGATGCAAGTGGCTCAGGACCGTGCTTTGTGGCATTACTTGGGGGAGGTCTAGGTTCAGCAGTGGACTTGTGAAAGGCTGTAATGATGACGATGATGATGTATACGACAGATGCTAGCAAATTATTCCACTCCAAGTTCAAACACATATCAAAAGTACACTGCTGAATGGAAGTGGCGGTTAAGAATGTCCCCTACCCCATATCGTCCCGTGGGTGTCGTAAGAGGCCACAAAAGGAAATCTAAATTCTTCCTAATAACGACTAATATAAAACTGATGTTGCCAACCCGCTTGCCGAACGTGGCAACTATGGCAAATATCCCCCCTATGGGGCGATCTATACGGTAAATATATGTTCAGCAGTGGACTTTAATAGGGTATAACGGCATATAACGGTATGTAGCATTCGCGTAAACTTAAAAAATCATTGTCTTAATATTTAGTGATTTGAAGACATTGAGCAGTTTATTATTAATACGGATTGTCATACAGTATTGGTTAATAAGTATATCGTTGTTTATAACAGATCATTACAACAGTCTTTATCGATATCGATACAGTCTCTACCCTAGCTAGGGTAGCATCGACATTTCCATGTAGGTCGCATAAAAATAACATTTTCGCCTGCCTCCCCAAAAGCACATCTGTTCAAATATTGAGTTGCGCTGCACGCTACAAGCCGCCGCCTGCGGAATAACAGATCGGCTGGAGTGTCTTAAGATTGCCTCTTATTATATTTAGAAATATTTAGAATAACAAGAGAATGTTAACACTGTTTTGTTTATAAAAAAAGGTGACCAACGAGCGCACAGTCCACTTGATGGTAATTGGATGCTGCGGCCCATAGACATCTTTACTCGATTAAGAATCAAAATGTAGATGCGTTGTCACCTCTTTGAACCGTCAGGATGCAAAAACTTGTTTTCAGTAAAAAGAGTCTCTGATTCTATACACTTACCACACGAAACACAGCAGCATTAAGGTGGGTCTACACCAGACGAGCTGAGCACGAGCGAAGCGTGAGCTGAGCACAAATTCGTGTAGTGTGAACCGACTAACAAACCTCGAACGAACGTGCTTCGAGCGTTTGGTTCGTGCTCGCCTGTGCTGCGCCTATTGTCGGTTTTTGACGAACATAAAAGGATTTGCATCGCATGCATCGATTTGCTTGTTGTAGGTTATTGTCGTTGTACGTCCACACTTGACACCGCAAGTAGGGCAGCTCAGCTTGTGCTCAACTCGTGCTCGGCTGCTCTAGCGTAGACCCACCTTTGAGCTGTTATTTTACGCTGGTATTCTGTGAGAGCGTGGTCCTTCTCCGGTCGAGCCGACTCATACGTGCTACAACCAATATATAGCTGCAGCGTGGCTCTACCTACTCTATGGCTCTGTTATATAAGCCATGGTAAAACTTAAAATACCCGCAGTATATAGTTGTACCATAGTTGTTAGGTATAATATAGTTATAGTAGTATAAATTGTCAGTCTTTACATTCCACTGCTGAAAATTTTCCTGTTATTCTGAGAGGTTTTTCGAGCAATTTGCACATCTTACTACTCTGCTGCGTGTTAGCGACTTCATATCTTGGAATGTTTCCTTTCTCAAACCTGCCGGTTTCCTGGTACCGCCGAGCACGTGGTAAATCAGTATACTTAAAATTGCAATAAACAATTTTATTGCTATTGCGAAGAGCAACTTCGGATTGATCGCCTACATCTAAATAATTATCAATAGTAGAACCGACAAGTAACTTTATGAGCCACAGTTTCATGATTTTTTTTTTGAAAAATTGCTCATTCAGTTTTAAAAATAATTGAATGAAATTGTATCACTACTATAATATCACGCGAGTGTCCCAAAAGGCGACAGAGGAAAGCCTTAAATAAAGAAATGGCCTTTTGATACCTTGTAATGACTAAATAAATAAAGTTGTATTGTCTTGGTATACACCATACCATTTGTCTCAGTAGTAAAATCACAAAGAAAGAAGAAATGAACCGCACAATACAGACATCAGACATCTAATTTAAAGTATGAAAATGCCCAGAGGCTTGCCGAGCTGACCAAGTGTCAAGACAAGCGATTTGGCAGTTAATAATTCAATCAAGGTAAATCAGTTAAATAGCAGTTTGAGGAGCAATAATTGGATCACGAATTTGTATGTCTCAAGGACAAAAAAGGAACTATAGAAGAAAACATATGTTACATATGTAAAATATAACGCAAAAATCTACAAATCTATTGCTATCGATCATGGCTACCAAAGTAATTTATAATACTAATATTTGTTGATGTTATTTTTTTTTTTATAAAACTTACGTAACAATCGATTTTTTTTTATAAAATAAGAGTGACAAACGAGCGCACAGTCCACCTGATTGTAAGTGGATACTGTGGCATGTAGACATCTACATTTATCCTCAATTAAAAATCAAAACGCAGATGCGTTGTCACCCCTGAGAACTAAGATGGAATGCCTCGTTTCCAGTAAAAAAGGTTCTCCGGATCTCTTTATACTCCGTACAAAACACAGCAGTATTAAGCTGTTATTTTACGTTGGTATTCTGTGAGAGCGTGGTCCTTCCCCGGTCGAGCCGACCCATTCGTGCTACAACCATAAAATAGCCGCAGCGTGGCTCTATCACATATAACTAACAGTCCATAAACCAACCAAAGCAGGCAGCAGATACGTTGTCACCTCTATGGACTAAGATGGAATGCCTCACAGCCTGGGATTATACAGGCTTTTATACCCTTCAGTGCGAAACACAGCAGTACCAGCACTGCCATTTGACGGCATGAATAGGTACGAGGGTGGCACCTACACAGACCCCTAAGCATAATAGAAGTCATATCCAGTAAAACCTAATAAACCTGTATCAATTGAAACTTACGACAGTTGTTTTCAAGGGACAGTATGTTGCGATTTGCTTCTCTACGTTTCAAGCCACTACACATAAAATCAGCGATCTGGTATGATATGACAGCAGTATTACTGAGTAATGACTAACCTGCCATATAAAAAGTTTTGGTTATCCAGGAGAGTTTCTATACTCTTAAAGATTTTTTGAAAAAATGCACATGCCTTCTTCTTCCTTTTATTTCCAGTGACTTAGTCTATTATAATAATTCAATAATTTAAGTAATTGTAATATAACTGTAATTCAAATATTTGAAATTTAAAATATTGTAAAAATTGTAATTCAAATAGTTATAATAATTGTAATTTTATTTCAATAATAACTTTGCATACCCGTAATGAGGGTGAAATATTATGTCCTGTGCTAGAACTTAATTTAACATCCTGTGTACCATATTTCAGGTATTTATGATTAAAAATGTATCAAAGTATACACACAAAGCCTAGTTGGTCTTTGTCTTTGCGGTCCCATGGGGAATTCACAACAAAAAACAAATGTGCCAACTGTGTTACCTGCCTAGCATGTCGTAAAAAGCGAATAGTATATGGGTTTGTGAACGTGTAGACGATGGACTATCCCACCGCCTTCACAATTTTCTATCTGCACTCATATTACATTTTGCGTAATGAATAATTTAAATTATGATTAATGTTATTTAAGGTGAAGAAGTATTCTTTTTGCGGGTTAAACTTTTCTTAAATTTAACAATATTATAGAGCTAACGAGCTAACTAGAAGCAACTGATGTGTTGTCAACCCTGACCTCGACTGATAGGTAGCTACGAGTCCATGTTGACTAAGCCAGAATTTCCTAAATATATATATATATATATATATATATATATATATATATATATATATATATATATATATATATATATATATATATATATATATATATATATATATATATAAATAAAGAACCAATAATATAAAATAGCAGCAAATGTTGTATGCAATTTCGCAATACGAGGCGATGGGGGATGGATCGAGGGAGGTGATGGAATAAGCAACGGATTCCATCTTAGTCCTCGGAGGTTACAACGCATCTGCATTTTGATTCTTAACTGAGGATAGATGTGGATGCCTACGGGCTATAGTATATATATTAGGCTAAAGCCTAATTTTTTTGTAAAACCAGGGTGATAAACGAGCACAATCCACCTGATGGTGAGTTGTTCTAGATGTAGAACCAGGGTGGATATTGTAGTTTACATAGGTCGTGTCGCTCGCTGCTGTTTGGACTTTGCCTACGCTCTCGGGGATTACAGGCGTGTCGTTTACGTATATGAACATAAAGTCTACCTTAAATGCGAAGATACAGCTTATGAAAAAACATAAAAATTTTTGAAGATCAAGAAGGAAGAACTGAGCAGAAAACGTACTAATGAATGCAAAATTATGGACCATAAAATTTCTAATAAGAACAATGAAGGTGCATATGAGTTAAGGAACGTCCTACAGCTTTGGTTTATTGCGTTATTTTTCCAGCATAAAAACAAAACAATTCCACTCTTGAACGAATGCAGAATGTTTTAAAAACATAACCTTATTTTTATCGTGAAGATAACGGTAGTTACTTTTAACCGAGTTCAAAACGATAAGGTTCTATGTCGAAGCATAATTATGTTTACTGATTGTTTTATTACGGTAGAACCGATTTAAATCACCAATGCGAAAGTTTAATAAAAAAGAATTTTTGATTAAACTTTCGCATTGGTGAGTTTTGGATCTCGACAACATCATCATCATCATCATCATTACAGCCCTTCACAAGTCCACTGCTGAACATAGGCCTCCCCCAAGTAATGCCACAAAGAACGGTCCTGAGCCACCTGCATCCATCGACATCCTGCATGTCTTACCAGGTCGTCACATCATCTAGTTGGGGGTCGCCCTACACTACGCCTACCGGTACGAGGCTGCCACTCGAGAACCTTTCTTCCCCATCGGTTATCGGTTCTTCGAGCTATATGGCCGGCCCATTGCCACTTCAGCTTACTAATCCGTTGGGCTATGTCGGTCACTCTGGTTTTACTGCGGATATCCTCATTTCTGAGTCTATCACGCAGAGAAACTCCGAGCATAGCCCTCTCCATAGCTCGCTGAGCGACCTTGAGCGTCCTCATACGCCTACCGGTACGAGGCTGCCACTTGAGAACCTTTCTTCCACATCGGTTGTCGGTTCTTCGAGCTATATGGCCGGCCCATTGACACTTCAGCTTACTAATCCGTTGGGCTATGTCGGTCACTCTGGTTTTACTGCGGATATCCTCATTTCTGAGTCTATCACGCAGAGAAACTCCGAGCATAGCCCTCTCCATAGCTCGCTGAGCGACCTTGAGCGTCCTCATACGGCCAGCAGTGAAGGACCACGTCTCTGATCCGTAAGTCATCACTGGCAACACGCACTCGACAACAGACCTACATATATATGAATTTAACATATTATAAACCTTCCACTTGAATCATTCTGTCTATTGATGAGAACCGCATTAATCCTTTGAGATCTAAGTATACAGACGGCGCGGCGGGAAGCGACTTTGTTTTTGTAGATATAGGTTATTCTTCAGGGGTAAATTCATATTATAAACCTTTAAATTTTAAAAAAAAACTCCATTCCTAAGAATGAAGCAAATATAGAATAATAAATTATATATATATATATATATATATATATATATTTTATATATATATATATTTAAACGACAGTCATGTTGTTACCTCGATCTGGTGATATTCCTTAGAACACTCTATATATAGCTATATTTTATACATGGTAGAGCCACGCTGCAGCTCTATGTTATGGTTGTAGCACGAATGTGTCAGTTCGACCAGGTAACTACGCTTTCACAAAATAGTAGGGTGAAATAGCAGCTTAATGCGGTTCGTGTGGAAAGTAAAGAAACAGACACTATTTTCATTAAAAAAAAACGGGCATTACATTTTAGTCCTCAGGGGTGACAAACGCATCAACATTTTTAATCGAGGATAGATTAAGATGTCTATGGGCTATAACATCTACTCACCTTCATGTCTGCGTACTCGTTTATCACCCTTATTCTATTAATATAAGAAATTATAAAACTTCGGGGAAAACAATAAAACTTTTGGAAAAACAAGTAAGATTTTTAGAATTATTAATAAAATAATTAATTACTATGTAATAACAATTACACCACGTTTTCATATTCTTAAATTGACAACCGATTCTGAGCTGTGTTCAAAATTTCAAGTCTAGCTCATCGGGCAGTTATTTTAAAATCAATTACTTATTAATAAATACGTGGCAAATAGAACTGTTTTCAAAATAGAAATAAAAAACAATTTTTGCACAATAGCTTCTTAATATCCATGTCACACCTATGCCGGTAGTTGTTGGGAGCACTTCGATCGAAGTTGTTGACGAGTACGTTTACCTGGGACAAATAGTCCGACTAGGTAAGTCCAACTTCGACCGAGAGGTCAATCGACGGATTCAACTCGGCTGGGCAGCGTTCGGGAAATTACAACACATCTTCTCGTCAGGTATACCTCAAAATCTGAAAACTAGATTGTACAACCAGTGCGTGTTGCCAGTGATGACTTACGGATCTGAGACGTGGTCCTTCACTGCTGGCCGTATGAGGACGCTCAAGCTCGCTCAGCGAGCTATGGAAAGGGCTATTCTCGGGGTTTCTCTGAGTGATAAACTTAAAAATTAGGATATCCGCAGTAGAACCAGAGTGACCGACATAGTCCAACGGATTAGTAAACTAAACAAGGGCCGGCCGTATAGCTCGAACAACCGACAACTGACGGGGAAAAAAGGTTCTCGAGTGGCAGCCTCGTACCGGTGGGCGTAGTGTGACCCCCCACTAGATGGAGTGACGACCTGGTAAAACGTGCAGGAAGTCGATGGATGCAGGTGGCTAAGGACCGTGCTTTGTGGCATTCCTTGGGGGAGGCCTATGTTCAGCAGTGGACTTGTGAAAGGCTGTTATAATGATGATGATGATGAGCTTCTGAAGTCGGGACTTTACCGGTAATTCCACCGACTTTAGAAGCTACTATGTAAAAATTATTTATATTTATAAAGTCAGATCTACTTTGTATCTAAAGTTCAATTATAAATTATAATCGATAAAAAACAAACTCCTTTTCATCTGTAACGAGGATATCTTCAAAGGTAACATCAACGAATCTGCTTCATAAATCTTAAACGAGGTTAGAAATATAGAGGTGTTTATAGGCCGAACTATCCACATACAATCAAGTGCTTAATCTTATCGTTAACCTCGCAATGAAACTATTATAATTGATTATCAAATTATAACCTTGGTATATGTTAAGTTTCTAATGTTATAAAGGAGTTACTAAAAAAATTAATAGTGCACTGTGCGTGCTTAATGAAATTGTACAAAAAGGCATATAATCATCCCACACTTGACCTACTCAAGCTTTCCGTTAGATCTTCACATGAGATTTTATCGAAGCTAAAAAACGAATACAATAATCAATTTTAAGACGTTTTTACTTCATGACTGTGTAATGGATGTAGAATATAGTGTACCCCAAATCGACCCGAGTGTGTTGTTAGAGGTGACAAAAGGAAACAAACCAGGATATGAAGCAGCAGCAGGATATGAAGACCAGGGTATGCAGCAGCGTCTTCTTAAGTAATAACTAGAAAATAAACTGCGGTTGCCAACCTCCTTGCCAAGCGTAACATTTATGGTAAATATTTTTTTTATTTATTTAAAAACTTACATGTAACACCTTCTCAGCTAAAGGGTACATAGGGCGGACTTAATGCCGTGTGGCATTCTCTGCCAGTCAACCCTGGGTGCCAAGGACAATTGTTGACAGGTGCGTTACTATGCAATCGTCCATTATACATAAACAAGTATGTGCACATTAAAATATACATATATACAAAGTACATACATACACAATACATTTAAATATATACAAATATAGTATAAATATACTTACAATAATACATACATATATATAATATATATACATGCTTATAAACTTCGTAAATATACCATACTAATTTTTCGTAAATTGCGACGTAGTCAAAATGGACGTGCACAAAGTCCACCTGATGGTAAGTAAATTCCGCGGCCCATAGATAATAACATGTATCCTCGATTAGGTATTAAAATGGAGATGCATTATCAACACTGTGAACTAAGTTGGAGGCATTCCATTCTAGAATACGGTGGTATGGTACGGTGAATACGGTGTCCGGTTCTCCACACTTAGCGTTGTCAGACATCCGGATAAAGCCGGACACAGTCAGGCTTTTTGGTTGCGTGTCCGGCCAAATTAGACGGTGTCCGGTTTTTGTTAGGCTTTTAAATTTGACCATTTCTTTACATTTTTCATATACTTACATACATACTATTGCAATTATCGAAATTAATACTGTAATGAATATTGAATAATTAATAATTAAGAGACTGATTTATTCAATTGTTGTTATTTCGTTAGCACTTAAGAAGATTTTACGGTAAATGATAAAAAGCATTGTTTTACTTTAAATAAATGTCTTTACAATGACAAAAATTAAGGGTGTCCGGCTTTCTTACCAAAATGTACGGCTAAGCTCGCTGGTCTGTCCTGCTTTTCGGTTTTAAGACCTGGCAACCCTATCCGCACTCCCCATTTGAGATATATCACCACTGGGCTACTATTTCACCCTGGTATTCTGTGCGAGCGCGGTTCTTCCCCCGGTCGAACTTATTATTCGTGTTACAGCTATAATAAGCTAAATGTTCTGCTTAAAAAATACAATTACGTTATTCTTTTAGAATTTCTTTTTTCTCAACAAAGTACTGAATATTAATCTAACTCCTGACCTTCAAACGTCGCCCGTAACTCGCGTCACTATTTTTTCTACAAAATAAAAGTAAAAAAACTTGTAAAGTGGGAGTTGAACCATGCTCCATTAAGGTTCCGTACATTTATACCATTTTAACCTTTTTAACAAGATTATACGCATAATATATATATATTGATTTTTTGTCATAGTTTTTGGGTAACTAATCTGACGGCTTATGAGATCAAACTACACGATAAGGCCTGTCACACAGATACGGAATTCCGAAACGGAACGAACGAGTCGGCCACAGGTCGGAACGGGCAGGTGTCAAAGTGTGTGGCGGGTCCTTGATTTTATATGGACTTGCTGCGTTCGGAATCCTGGATCGGAATCCCGAAATGGAATTCCTTATTTATGTGACGGGCCTTAATCAATGTTGTCAGTATTTGTAGTTTAAATACGGTATGTATAGGTATTACGAGGGGTGATCCAAAAGTAATGATAATCGGTTACTTCAGGTCCGCATAAAAATCCAAAAAAATATATTTTTTGCTTGCTTATATACTCACTACGTCAGCCTAAAAAATCATATAAATAGATCACGATTTCCGGGAGATACATTCATTTGAATACGAACTGTCAAAGAGATAACATCAACATGGAGAAAAACGAAATTAGAGCTGTCATCAAGTACCTCTGTTTGAAAAAAATGTCTTCAAAAGACATACACAGTGACTTAGTGGAAACATTGGGGGACTCTGCTCCTCCATATTCTACAGTTGCACGCTGGGCCAAGGAGTTTAAACTGGGCAGAACATCCACTGAAGATGAACATCGCGAAGGACTCCACGTAACAAGTACCATACACGTCCCTCACTGAAGATGTAGCTGAGATCACAGGGATCTCATATGGCAGCGTTCAAGGAATCCTTGCGAACGAGTTGCATATGAAAAAGGTCTCTGCTCGTTGGGTACCCAGAATGTTAACCGACGAGCAAAAGAAACAACATTTCGAGGGTCAATCTCGAAAAGTTTCAAGCAGATCAAGAAAATTTTTTGTTCCGTTTTGTGACTATGGAACGAGACCTGGAATCCACCATTTTGATCCTGAAACGAAACAACAATCGATGACTTGGAAGCGAGCCTCCTCACCGGCGCCAAAGAAATTCAAAGTTTCAAGTTCGGCGGGAAAGGTTATGGCATCTGTTTTTTGGGACGCTCAAGGCATAATTATAGTGGAATATTTGGAAAAGGGAGCCACTATTACGGGCTCTTACTATGCAGACCAAATAAGAAGACTACGGGAGGCCATTAAGGAAAAAAGACGCGGCAAACTGCGAACTAGAGTGCTGTTTCACCAAGACAACACACCAGCTCACAAAGCCGCAGTTGCGAAGGCTGCCATTCAAGAAACGGGATTCGAACTGCTCGAAACCCCTCCCTATTCGCCAGATCTAGCTCCTAGTGACTTCTACCTCTTTCCTCGGCTCAAGGAACGCCTCCGAGGCAAGAAATTCGAAGACGATAGCGAAGTAATGGCCGCTTTTGAAGCGTTTTGGGAGGGTCAAGACAAAAAATTTTTTGAAAGGGAATCCTGGGTTTAGAAAAAAGATGGACTAAATGTATTGATTTGTTAGGAGACTATGTAGAAAAATAAATTATTATTTTAACTTTAATTACCGTGTTTTATTTTCATTATCATTACTTTTGGATCACCCCTCGTATCTTTACAGATATTTCAAATTCCTTTCTAGTTTAGTTTTTGAAATAGACCCAATAACAAAAACAGTCTTTGATGGCATCCTGTTTGTTTATCTTAAGGATTAAAAGTAATAAAAAAAATTGTCAACTCAATTACTTTAAGATTCTAGATAGTGGCTCCAAGCCGAAAAAATATTTTTATTATTTATTTGAATCCTTTTTCATGTATTAGACATGGAACTCAATGAAAAATAATTAACTTGAATTTATAATTCAGTATTCGGTTTTGGGTCAACATTCTACACCAAATACCTGAACTTTAGATTTTTAACTCATTCTCTTTATGAGATTAAGATCTGGTACATACGGACGGACAGATAGTCATATAGCAGAGCGAGATTAATAGGGCTTCGTTTTAAACTTTTGGTTACGGAACCCTAAAAACGGACTGCCACCTCGTAGTGATAAACTGTCTTGAAGAAAACCAATAACTTTATTACGGAAAGTTGGTACGTAAACTTTAATAAAGAAGATCAACTTGATAAACTTCCAAGATATCTTGACATATAGCTACAGCAATTTATAGATGTCCTGGGCTTTTATTTATTACCTGCAATCACAGATAAGACAAAGGTTGTTAAAAACAACTTGTTTTCTTCGATTCATGTAACGGTCAGTACACGCTTTGACACATCTTCTTATTCTAATCTCATATTTCTATCTTGGATTAAGAGTCAAATGCAGAGAAGTTGTTACCTTGAGGACTAAGGTGGAAGGAGTAGTAATAGGAGGCCTCATTACTAGTCCAAAGGTTCTCCAGATCTCGTCAATTACCTATCAAACGAAACTCAGCAGCATAATGTTGGTATTCTGTGGAGCGTGGTCCTTTTACCGTTCGAGCCGACCCATTCTAGCTGTGGATATAATACATCTGCAACATGGCTGTACCAATTATAATTATGGTTAGGAATTTCTTGTGACATTTACACTACCTATAGAGCAAAATAAAGTTTAGATGAATAAATAAAAGCATATTTTAACTTATGTTATGTACCCTAAGACTAATTAATCTTTTAAGGCCAATCAAACAATGTAATAAGTTTATTCTATCTACTATTACGAATTGGGTAGTAATGATTTTTTTCTGTTAAAGTTACAGCCTCTATACATCCCACTGCTGGGCACAGGCCTCCTCTCATTTCTGAGAGGGTTTAAAGGCAAGGAGTTGTCCGCCGCGCTGCCCTAATGCTTGTTGGTGAACTGCAAGTCTTCGAAATATTTTTTTTATTTATCAGACAGCATTTTCCTCACGATGTTTTCCTTCACCGCCGAGCACGTGGTAAATCAGCACTTAAAATTGCAATTAACAATTTCTTTGGTGCCGGCGGGGATCGAATCCGGGTTGCTCGCTTACTGTGAAATTTACAGCGAGCGTTAACAATCTGAGGTACCACAACTCCAATTTTTTTAGTATATTACAATAAATAATAAATAGATACGGAATGACAACATTTGGCGTGGGTACCTACATAAAAAACTGGTATTTAATTGAAGTAAAGTAACAACCAATATAATATACCACTACTGTACACAGGCCTCCTCTCAATTATCAAAGCTTACGCTTAAGCTTTAGATGGCTCAAATTCAAATACGGTACCTCAAGTTCGGTAGAGCTATAGCTTCGCCCCGCAATCATCAGTAAGCAAATTTGCTTATTAGTAAACTTCGATCAATTGTATATATTTGATCGAAGTTAGTAAAAAACATTTTACTATGCATTACTTCCATTAGTGTTACCAGTTTGTGATGTCAAACATTACTTACTAATTTCATCTATTTAATATAATAGGGGTGGCAAAGGATCACCTAATGGGAAGTAGATACTGTAGCCCATTTTAAGAGCCAGTTATAAGAGTCTTACATACTTTTAAGTAATTAAAAAAGATAAAAAATATAAAAGATAGAATTCAAAAATATAATAATATTCAATTGAACAAATATTTTAAGAAGTCAAATGGTCCGAATAACAAAACATTCCCAAACAATACTCAAAATCTACCCTCAGAAGGTTGACTCAGCATCCCTTCCGATCCAATTTCAAATTTGAATTCGGAACTGCGAGGCTTCGCTTCCGGTGACGGAGGGAAAAAAGCGGCAGCCGTACTCTGCTATTTTCAATCTTTTATATTCAACTCGCGTGAGACGCACTGGGTGTTGTTTTAATTTTAAATGTACATACTTAATTATACAACGCTGGCGCAATACAAGCCTAGGTTTTTATTTACATTTCTAATACTCCCTTGTATTAGAAATGTAAATAAAAATGTAATAATAACTACAAGTAAGCTTACAATGCCTTTGTTAGAAGTGGTCGAAATAGTGAATGGAATGTAGTCTACCTAAGCGAACTACGATTTTTTATTCTTATGGTTCCGACTTCAATATAAATTATTAATAACTCAAAAACTATTCGTCAGATCTTGATCAAATATGTGTATACATGACAAGCAGCTTTCAAACAAAAAGAGAATCATCAAGATCGGTTGACGTAGAAATAAGTTATGAGGTAAACACATAAGAAATAGAAAACAAAATACAGCCGAATTGAATACCTCTTCTTTTTTGAAGACGGTTAAAAAGGCTAATATCGCTTGTATTTATCGTCCCTATGCGTTCATCTATAATATCGAAATAACTGAATTATATTTGCATGTTAATAAAACATGAATAACCATATATAAAAAAAAATCTGTCTGTCTGAACTAATCTTGAATGGCTGAACTAATGATAATGAAACTAATCTTGAATGGCTGAACTAATGATAATGAACAAATGACAATAAAATAAAATAAATGATCACGAACCGACTGAGAGCAACACCAGATGTGATCTAGCCTACATAACTAAACGATAAACTTGGACATTTGTTTTAAAACGATTTTTAAGCTATTGCATAGCTTTTATCGCGGGCTTTGATCGCGGTGACCGAATCAAGAAATTCCGTAACGAAAATAAACCTAATGTTGGCTCCAGACTCCTGTGTGATTCACGGCGTGAATTCACGCCGTACTTTTGCCGCGAAGACGTCGCGAAAAACATATCCCTCCACATTCGCAATTGTTCACAGCATAGATTACTGGTTAACAGTTTAGTTCGCGCGCTCGTCGAGAATGGACGCTGAAATATGCACTGCTATCGCCGTGACGCTATGCGCTTTGGCTCACAACAATTACGTGTATAATATAAAAGATAAAAAACCGTATTTTTAGTTTTTTTTTTTTACAATTAACGCTTTCTCCTAGAAAAGCATCGATCACATCAAAGGCAATCCAAATGGGCTTGTAAATTTTGTCGCTGCTTGCTCCAGACTTCCTTTCAGAACCCTTCACCTTTTTCTTATAATTTCTATAACCGGACATTAGACTTTTTTCAATCAGTCACTTCCACGCTTTTGGTGGCAGCGCCATGCTGCAGTTATATTAGTAGTATAGTTGTAGCACTAATGGGTTGGCCCGACCGGGGAAGGAACACGCTCTCACGGAATACCAACGTAAAACAGTAGCTTAATGCTGCTATGTTTCATATGTAGAGAACCGGAGACCCTTTTTACTGGAAACGAGGCACTCCATCGTAGTCCTTAACGGGTCTCATCTGCATTTTGATTCGTAATCGAGGATAGATGTAGATGTCTATGGGCCACAGCATCCACATACCATCAGGTGGACTTTGTGCTTGTTTGTCACCCTATCCTATAAAATAAAATAAAATAATACTCATTATTTCCTTTATTCGTATTCATGCGTCATGTACTTTCATTTTATTTTTATGATCTTTGTGTTTAGCATCCCATAAAATGGGTTCGGCATGATAACACTCGATCAACAAGAGTTCCTGCTCGTTCGTCCAAGCACCGTCCTACGGAAAAAAATACAAATTAGCACAACCTCACAGCAACGACAACGAGTATAGTGCGTTACTGTTTTCACGCGCGAGTGTGGATGCGCTTGCGTTCACGGGAGGTTCACACCTCGTAAAACTAACTTTAAACTCTGTTTTAATATGCTACGCCCGTTTTTACATGTTCTGTAAATATATTGTTCCAACTTTATACTTTGTGACATGCAATAAAGAATTATGAATTAAAAAAAAACCTTTGAAGTGGGCACAAAATACCGACACTGAACAAGGCGTGAAAAGGCGCGAAGCCCATGAACGGGCGCGAAAGCCATCCACATTCGCGGTTCAAGCCTTTCACAGGTGTTCACGGCATCAATGTGGAGGGCGCTTTACACGTGCGTGTGTGCGACTAGACGTATGCGTGTATACTAGCTGCTAACTGCTCATAATCATAACTGATTCTATCTCTTTTAGACACAATGCTAGGTATTCAAGGTATTCAATAAAAGAAAAAAAATGTTTTCTGATAGGTCACCACGCTCAAAAAGTGTAACTTGAATTAAGATCAAAGAAAAAACAAAGAAAAAAAATACACATAAATAAATAATTATAATTGCGTAAGTTGATAAAAAATGCTACACAATAGCTTTACCGCGGCAGTCCCCGAGTGCCACACGTATTTATTTTTTTTTCAATTAAATCATCTTCGATTACCTTAAATCGGGCGGATCGCTATTTATTTTCTAAATAAATTATTTCTAAAATCTTTCATGTCACAAATCTATGCTAAATTTTAATTGCAATCTCCCTTATCAAAATTCATCTCAAGTATTTTTTTTTAAATAAAAACCTTATGATTGTCACAAGTTTAATACGCGCTCTGCTTTATTTTAATGAACATTTGGTTATTTTCTTTTACACAGTTGTCTTTGCACTGGCCAGCAGGCATTACTACCGGACAAAGGTCTTTTTAATTAGTCATTTTTCTCACTGTGAACTTATCGCTACAATGGACGCGTCCTCCGTATCTTAATAAAGATCCGGAATCGCCAAGTATTAAAAAAATTACATTTTTTTGTATTCTACTTGTACAAAGTTCAGTTTAGTACTTATTTTTCTTGTGTAAAGTTATACGACAGTTGATGAAAACTAACAATGGCTCATAATTTCTTTTCTACGTGGTGAATTTTCCAGGTGGTAGAGCCATACGGTTATATTATGATTGTAGCACGAATGAGTTGGCAATACCGACGAAGGACCACGCTCTCACAGAATACCAGCGTGATATAACAGCTTAATGCTGCTGTGTTTCTTATGGTAAGTGTAGAGAACCGGAGGTCTTTTTTACTGGAAACGAGGCATTCCATCATAGTTCACAGGGGTGACAACGCGTCTGCATTTTGACTTTTAATCGAGGGTATATACATATATATGTCTATAGGCCACAGCATCCACTGACCATCAGGTGGACTGTGTGCACGATTTTTACCCTTCTTCTATAAAAAATCAAAATACTCATATTATTTATCGTAATTCAGATACGGTATTAAAAGTAGGTATTTTAGAAATATAAAAAAATGTCGGTGTATCTACAGAAGATCTAGGCATACGCCGGCAGTCGAACATCGGGGAGCGCATACACCTAAATGGTTAGTTAAGTTATTTAATAACAAGTTAACAGAACACCGTATATTATCTTTGATTAAGAAATCGTAAAATACATTTCTTAACTCATTCTGGTATTTGAAATAATTTATTTTTATTTAATTTAGATTGCGATAGTTGACTCGTGTAGAAAATCCATTTTCGTTGACTATAGGATTGCCACATCTACTACTACTCTATTTGTTTTACTTTTTTTACCATATATGCCGACTAGTTTCGGCTTACGGCATCATTAGGATATATAAGCACTAAATGATAGGTCTTCTTTTGTGCCTAAGAGTTCATCTGGATAGGTACCACACTCTCACCTAGTACGCAAACTGCTGTGTCTGAAGGGTAGTGGAAAGCCAGTATGATTTTTAAAACAATTAGGGCGACACTGTCCATTTGTCCAACAGAGCTACAAAGTCTATGAGGCTAAGAATTCCAACAGAATACAAAACGATTCCATGACGAATTGGAAAACGTTATTAAACTACTGGCCTGGAAAGAATACGTTATGGTTTTTACAACAGTACCGAATCGAGTTTGTCACTCACATCATTATGGCAGAATTAGTTGAAAACCTTATCATGATACTTAATGGTCTCATCAATCTCCCAGCAGATATATCTGAAAATGATCATGCACAAGAAAGACGTCTGAATCTGAAAATGATAATGCCTAATTTGAGACTAATTATCAGACTAGGCACTTACTTTGTGCTCAATCGACAAATCTAAAGCAACAAGCTAAAATTCAGGAATTAAAACAAGTCTTTTTGTCCAGTATTCCTTAATACAAAAGTATACAACCCGTGTGTGTAACCAGTGATAACCTATGAAACCAAGACTCTATCTATCTTTATTCATCTTTATTGCTGGTCGTGTGACACTCAGCGAAATATGAAGTCTACGTTCATATTAAATTGTATAATAGAATCCATAAATACGCAGTACAACTAGATCAACTGGCAAAGTCGAACGGATCACTAAATTGGCCATCTATATAGCTCGAGAACAGCAGTAGCTGCCCCGCAATGTAGGACAGATTACAACGAAATGTAGTGACGGAAAGATCTGGTAAAACGTACTAAAAATTGATGCATGTAGGTGGCTTAGCACGGTGTTTTTGTGGCAGCGTGGATGAAGCATTCGTTTAACATTGATCTTGTATAGGCTTTGATCATTTTAAGTTTCAGACGTTATAATGATTATTAATTTTTTTATTAAATACAATAAAGTCTACATCCATTTATAGACTGCGATCTAAATGATCTTCACTTTAGAAACGAACATAAGTTTTAACATACCATAATTTCATTGATTTAAAAAGGCTATGAGGCTAATACAAAAAATCGTAATATACTCATAAAACATACTAAACAATCAGAAGAAAATGTACTTGTTATCTTTGCACAAATAAATATAAGTCAGAAACCATGACTTGCGGCTTAGCGTTATTAAAATCTGTCCATAACTTGTGCGCGCCAATTATATCGCCAGTCGAGGCGTCACTTGTCTATAATGGTCGCTGTTCCCGCCTTTTTCGCTGTCAAAGTACTTTTTTCGCAACTGGGCTGTGTAAAATTCTTTTTCGGTTTCTGCATTTGCGACAAAACCTTTGTTCTTTTAAATCAAGCTGTTATATGTTATAATGGAAACATTTTCGTAGAAAGTATATATTAAGGTATACTTGCTGTAAGAGGCGTGCTGCCACACTTATTCATCTATTTGTGCATGGACAATCAAGCTCCTAAATGAAAAAAATGTTTTATATATAGTACAAGAATTTATATAGCAACAAATTTAATCAAATTACTTGACTTTCTGTGATTTTTTCTTTAAATTATTTTATATAAAATATCACCAGTCCAGATATGAAGACATATCACAGAATAAATCAATAAGTTAGTTACGGCCATATAGCTCAATGAGCTGAAAAACAATACGCAATCCAAAACTTTTTTTATATGATTGGGTGACAAACGAGTACACAGTCCACCTGATGGTAAGTGGTTGCTGTGGCCCATAGACATCTACATCTATCCTCGATTACAAATCAAAATGTAGATGCGTTGTCACCCGCGAGGACTTAGGTGGAACGCCTCGTTCCCAGTAAAAAGGGCCTCAGGTTCTCGACACTCACCATACGAAACACAGCAGCATTAAGCTACTATTTTACGCTGGTATTCTGTGAGAGTGTGGTCCTTCCCCAGTTGAGTCGACCCATTTGTGCTACAACTATACTAATATAACTGCAGCATGGCTCTACCACGTATAAAAACACAAAACACCTACATCATGATTGTGTAATTCTGGTGGAAATTGTGGTTGTCTTCGTTTTGACCATTGACGTATGGTTTCTTTATATTGTGTCGGTAAATGTAACAGTAAGTCAATGTCTTTCTCATAATGAAAAAAACATAACACAATTACGGAGTGATATACACTATTACACATGATTATCACCAGAGTTACACAATTGCACTGCTGGTTGCAATATTCATAAGCATAAAAGTCATATTTTCGTCTACGAATAGAATCTCCTTTAGAGCCCTTGCACGTTCTACCCAAAAGTATAATGCAGTTTTCGTAGTCCTACTAGCAAATAGTACCACTGAAACGGACACTATTAAGAGTAGCACAAATTCAAAATATTCATTCATTCATTCAGTGCAGCCTATCAAGAGTCCACGAGCTGAACACAGGCCTCATCCATAGATTGCCTCACAGGGAAGATATTTAACATACCTACACTTGGTTAGCTAGTAGGGCGGATTAGCGACCGCAATTTTTATTATTTGGATTTCTATTAGGAAGATTTCGCTGCTATCTCCCGTTTCATTTTCATTACGCCGCCCATAACAGTATCAGGAAATTTCAGTATCAGGGCGATTCTCACAACCGATGTCTTCGTTCCGCGGAAAATCTAACTCTTCATGTTCCTTTCTGTCGCACGGGCTTCTCTTTACAATTCTTTCACTTCAAATGCAGTAAGACTCTGGAACATGTTACCCAGAAATATAAAAGAAGCAAAAACTAAACCTATCTTTAAACGTTTACTCTGGGAATATTACTTAACGAAGCAGTAGTAGTTTCGGATTATAATAAAAAATTTAAAAAAACTTCGGAAACTGTTATATTCTCAAGTATGTATAATATAAAAATATCATATTTATTTATTGTGTATGTATTTATTGTGGGTATTTGTGTATATATATAAAATAATATTGTATGCATGTAAGTACTAATGTAAATGTATATGTATGTGTATTGTTTATTATCATTATATTATAATTTTGTATTTTTTCCTTAAATCTTTAATTTTTTTTTAATTATGAGTTTTGCACCCATCACTAGATTCTCTGCACAAACCAAAGGTAGACTGGTAGAGAATGCCTTTAGGCATTAAGTCCGCCGGTTTGTACATTTCTTTTATGTTTGAAAATAAAGCTTAAATAAATAAATAGCACAAAAAGTGAAAGGCTAAAATTTATTCTATTAATGATAGTACCAACTAACCGATGACCTCAAAACTAGAAATTCTAATGATGTAGGATTCAAATAAGAAGATATTAGGCGACTCATTCTTAGTGAATTATTTAAAATGCGCAAGGCTGATGAACGACCAACGTTATAAGATTATTCAGCCCACTTTCATTCGGAATGATTCATTTGAAATGAAAGGCTAAAATGATTTCTGTATTGTCGATCTTAGGGCAAACGAACACAACAAAGTTATAAGGTGTCTTGTTAGAAAACTTAACCCTTAAAATGAGTTGATGCAACTGGTAGGCAAAAATAGTTCCCTTCGAAAATTCATATTAATTTGCTCGGAACATTTTAGTAACCAGGAATTTGTTTAAAAATGAAATCTTTTTATTTTTGTATGTAGTTCTCGTGCTTATAAGTTTCGATCAATCGTGGAGTCAGTCAATTTCAGCATTCTTCCTTAAGCGGCCACTTATCATAACATTGACACATATGATTCATGGATTAATCACATAATTACATCTTCTCGTGACCGTGTGGGCGGTGTGGGCAAGCACGGACTGCTTTCAGTCCTTTGTTTTTCACATCATGATCTAAATTATTTATCTTATAGAATTAAAACCTCTGAAACATATTCCTTCTATATTGTATTTACGCAATTTGTACAGCCTAGATATTGACAAACTTAGGAGGGACGCTGCTCTTATCGATCCAGCTCCATTGTGGGCTGCTTTTTCAATAGATAACAAAATTTCCTTTTTGAACACCGTTATTCATAATCTCTATAAAGTCCATGCGCCAGTTCATCAAATAAGACTAAAGCGTCCTCCTGCCCCTTGGATTACTAAGGGAGTACGAGTGGCAATGCTCAGTACGAGACCGGGAATTTCAGAAATACAAGAGAGTAGCTACAGAAGAGAACTAGTATAACTTTAAATAGCAAGAAACAGATGCAATCAGATTGTGCAAAATGATAAACGCCGTTAGATTAATGATAATTTAAACGACACTTCGACTGCTGATATGTGGAAATTTCTAATATCTCTTGGTAACATTCGGACACTGTCATCTGAGTTCTCATATTGTAAATCATATAAATCGTCACTTTTTTTATAGAAGAGGGGGCAAACGAGCATGCGACTCACCTGATGTTAAGTGACTACCGCTGCCCATGATCAACCACAACACCAGGGGAATTGCAGGTGCGTTGCCGGCCATTTAGAAAGGAGTAAGCTTTGTCTCAACACCTACGTTGGACTACTGTTAGAACACAAACCATGGCTTCTATAGCTTCTATGCAATCTCTGACTATTCTTTTATACGAATTATGTAATAGCTAAAGCTGTATTAGCTATTAACTCCAAGGCCGTAGGTTGTGATAAGATTAGTAAATTTATTATTAAAACATTGCTTGACTTCAAATTTATTATTAAAACATTGCTTGACTTCCTCGGCCAGCTATCACTCATGTTATTAATTACTCACTGGACTCAGGTCAGTATCCAACATTATGGAAAAGAACTTTTTTATAGAATAATGGTAACAAACGAGCACACAGTCCACCTGATGTGCTGTGGCCCATATATATATTGTTGCGTCAATAAGTCAACGTCATACACTAGCGCCATCTAGTGTCAGGAACGAGAGCAAGGGGAGCTTTGCAGAAAATGAGATCACAAATCTATTATATCTGCATCTATCCTCGATTACGAATCGAAATGCAGATGTGAATTCACTCGTGAGGACTAAGGTGGAATGCCTCATTTCCAGTAAAAGGGGTCTCCGATTTTCTACACTCACTACTTACTAGTCACAATACAAATCGTAGCAGCGTTAAGCAGCTTTTTTACACTGATACTCAAATATATATCCTCTCCCAAAAATACCTAATCCTGAACTAACTACTCACTATCGTCCAATTTTTTTTCTTCCATATCTCTCTAAAGTTGTGGAAAATTATCTATTTTCATAAAAAATATAACCTACTGAATATCATTCAGTCAGGGCTTCGCTCTGGTGACAGTACCACCACTGTACTTTTTTACACATATTAGATTTGGGTTCATTCATCCATTACTACAGAAAGTTATAGTGGTGGCACTTGTTGACTTTTCAAATGCTTTTAACACAGTCGACCACGATATCCTACTATCCATTTTTACCTCTCAGATTCTCATCCCCAGCCTTGGAGTCGTTCTCATCCTGTCTTCGCGGTCGTCAGCAGTTGTTTAGGTCAGGGGGCAGTTTTCTGCTTGGGCTGAAGTTGAAACTGGCGTACCGCAAGGCGATATATTATCTCTAACACTGTTTTTGCTATTTATAAACTCAATATCTAATGATTTCAGATGCTCGTACCATCTGTATGCTGGTTGCCAGATATATATACAAAATATCAGCTATATGTACAATTCAGTACCGATGATATAAATAATGGAATCAAGAAACTAAACACAAACTTAGATGCCATTCATGTCTAGTCACATAGATTTGATGTTTCAGTAAACCCGTCAAAATTTAAAGCATTGGTTGTTGATAGCTCCAGAATGCTGAATATGATTGACTATAGAAACCTTGAACCAGTTTCAAACAATGAAATTTCAATTCCATTTTCTCATTCCATACTTAATTTGGGTTTGCACATAGATCACTGTATAAATTGGGGAGTACAGATCTCGGAAATTAATCCCTCTATCGTTTAAAAAATTTCTTACCCGTCAAAACCAAGCTTTTGGTGGGTAATTCCCTTATTGTTTATTACAGACTTCTACTCAACAACAACTGTATAAAATTTATCTTCAACTTACGAAAATACGACCACACCACTGCTTTTCGTTCCAAGCTTAAATGGCTTTCTATTCGTAATAGGCGTTGCTCCAGAATCTTACTAATCCTTTTTCTGTATTAAATTATCCGAGGTCTCCTTCTTATCTTAAAGATAACTTAACTTTCGTTATTGAAATCTTGACCGTGAATCTCGTTCCTCTAACGCCTTTAAAATTCATATATCTCATCATAGCACCGGTTTCTTTAATCCTACATTTACAGTTCAGGCAATACTTCTCTGAAACGCCGTTGATATAAAAAAAGCAATGAATAAGCATACGTTTAAAAAACTGGTCCGACAACATTACCTTGATTGGAAAACTCCATTTGACCTTAATTTTTATTATTTTTCTATATGTATATTAGTAGGTACGTATGCATATATATTTAAGTTTCTTTACAATATATGTCTAGTTATTTTAATATTTATTTTTACCACCTACCAACTTTTACTTGTTTAATTCTCCCAGGGTTGACTAGTAGAGAATGCCATAAGGCATTAAGTCCGCCCATTATAACCCTTAGATTAAGATGTATTACAAAAGGTTAAATAAATAAACAAATGAGATGCTTCTGACTAAAGAAACTCCGCAGGCTTCTCTTGGCATTGTATTGAACTTAGTTTATAAAAAAAATCGAAATCTTGCAATAGAACCATGTAAAAATTTTTCAGCTCATCGCACTCAGGTTAGCGAAAGTATATAAAAATACTGCCTATTTACATCCAACAGCTGGGCACAGACCCCTTTAATTTCTGAGAGGGTTTTAAGAAGAGGTCGCCACGCTACTCCAATGCGTGTAGGCGGACTTCACGTGTCTTGGAAATATTTTTTTTTATTTCTCAGACATGCAGGTTTCCCCACGATGTTTTCCTGCATAGGGGAGCACGAGGTAAATCAGCAATGAACAATTTCATCGGTGCCGGCGGAGATCGAACAGGGATAGCTCGCGTTCTGTGAAATTTACACTTAGATGAAAGATTAGTGCGAGCGCTTAGATCCTGAACTACCACGGTCTATCCAAAAGAAGCCGCGGAAAAATTACATTATTTTAATATTGCTGAAGATTAATAGATAGATAAAAAATTCTTTATTGCAGTCAAACAAAACAATTTGGTACAAAGGCGAACTTAATGCCGAAAAGGCATTCTCTGCTGGCTAACCTTTTTAGGTGGTGGAACTATGGGTAGAGCCGCGAGAGAAAGAAATAAAAACCGGCCAAGAGCGTGTCGGGCCACGCTCAGTGTAGGGTTCCGTAGTTTCCCGTCTGTCACAATAAGTGTACCCACTTATGAGTTTAAAGGTGGGTATCCATTATGTTCGCGCTCCAGCAGCGCTCCGCGCTCCTGCAACTGCTCCCGGTAGTGGGTACGTGCGCGAACATGGAGCGTGCAACATTGCACGCTCCGCGACAGGCGATGCCAAGGAGAGACCAACCGAACAATTCGATAATACCCGACCCAATGTAATAAGTACCTACAGCGCCATCTCTCGGGGAATTGGGTTACTAATTAATACGTAGACGTGCCAGAAGTTTTCGGTGGTAATTTTAGATAATTTTTTTAATAATTCTTTTTTTGTTTGAAAAAAGATACGTTCAGGATAATAAAATATGTAAACGAAGTTAAAAAAATGCCTGCTTAAACGATTATACTACAAACTTAGTCCAGAAATTATTTTGTACAACTTTTTGTCTTTTTTTGTACAAAAACCGTTTCCATCCAGGTTCAAAATAATTTTCCTAGAAAGTAATTATAAAGTTCTACATTTCAGATTTTTTTTCATATTTTCTAAACCTTTGGTTCAAAAGTTAGAGGGGGGGGGAAACATTGTTTTTTACTTTTGGAGCGATTATTTCTGAAATTATTGACATTATCAAAAAATGATTTTAGTAAACCCCTATTCATTTTTAAATACCTTTCCAACAATATATCACACGTAAGGGTTGAAATTAAAAAAAAAAATCACTTCCCACTTTACATATAGGGGGGCTACCCGAATAAAACATTTTTTTCCAATTTTTATTTTACCACTTTGTCGGCGTGATTGATACACATATCGGTACCAAATTTCAGCTTTCTAGTGCTAACGGTCACAGAGATTAAGCGAGGACGGACAGACGGACAGACAGACATGGCGAAACTATAAGGGTTCCTAGTTGACTACGGAACCCTAAAAACTAACTTATTTATTCATACTATTCAAAACGCGTTATATAATATTATGTATACGTTAGTTTATACATATATATTTAAATAAAATATATACTAAACCAATAAAGCATACAATATAGTATACGAAATTATAATATATAATCTATAATTAATAGTAATTAATAATATGCCTCAAGCTTACGTTTAAATGTATTTATTGAAGGAGCATCTTTTAAATCTCGTGGAAGGTTATTCCAAAGTGTAATTGATGATACCGTGAAGGAATCCGAGTAGTATGCAGATTTATGCATCGGGATAGTTAGAGTTTTGTTGGTCATTGAACGGTAATGTAAGTCTTAAAAGCATACCTTTTATTCCTTTTTACTTTCATCTTCGACTCTATAGTAATATTGAATACAAAACGTAGTATTTAGCATTAACGGAATAATACATAAACACTCACGCCTATCACCCAGTGGACCAGGTAGAGTCTACGGACTTCCATTTGGCACTATGTTGACAAACCTCTTTCGCCTCCTTTACATCCATATACCTAAGCATACATGATACAAATACATTTGCGTTTAAAATTTAATCCATAATTTAGAATTACACTCCAAAAATCGATACATACTACAAATTACAAAATATTATGTTTCCTTACGTAATATTTTTTGAGATGGCCTCGCGTGTTAAAATTACCTTCTATAGGTACCTATTATTAATTTTCCACTGTGTACACCATTCGAGACCACGATGATGAGTGATGACTCAGATAAAATAAACTTTTTATTTTATCTGAGGATGATGACATGTCAACGAAGTTTACGAGTTGTATATTAATTGCTAAAAAAGTCATTATAATTACTTTTGATGATTAAATTTCAAGTACTTGAAGTTCTTCGGAAGCTCCTTATTTCCGTCCTCAATGATGGGACTACTCTGGAGGCGTGGAGTTAAAGTGTGGTGGTCTTGTTCTTCAAGAAAGGTGACAACGCTCTCTTGAAGAAATACAGACCAATTTCCCTTCTCGGTTCGGATCTACGTGCTGTTTTCGAGAGTCATTACGAATCGTCTGACACACAGACTCGACAACTTCTAGCCTCCCGAACAAGCCGGTTTCCAAATGTTACGGCCCTTCAGCAAATTGTACAGAAGAAGAGTACAATCTGCCACTGTTCAACTGCACAGAGGTGTAAGAAAGGGTAACGTTATATCCATGAAACTCTTCACCGCTGCATTGGAAGAATTTTTCAAGCTACTGGACCGAAAAGGATACAGTATTAAAATCTATAGCGAGTACGTCACTCACCTTCGATTTGTCGATGATATAGTCCTTATGGCAGAATCGCTGGAGGACCTAAGCATTATTGAGGATGACCTCAATAGTGCCTCTCAACGGATTTCTTTAACATGAACAAAACAGGACATTTGTACAGTTCAGGTCACAGCTATGCGGGTATTTGTTGAGGGCACTAAGCTCAAAGTAGTTGACGAGTATCTTTATCTGGGACAAATAATCCGACTAGATAAGTTCAATGTTGACCGAGAGGTCGTTATTAAGCTGATATGGCAATGCCAGGCCATATAGCTCAAAGAACCGTCAACCGATGGGGAAGAAAGATTCTCAAGTGGCAGCCTCGTACCGGTAGGTGAAGTGTAGGGCGGCCCCCCTAGATAGAGTGACGACCTGGTAATATGCAGGAAGTCGATGGATGCAGGTGGCTCATGGCCATGCTTTGTGGTATTCAGCAGTGAACTTGTGAAAGACTGTAATGATGATAATGATGATTAAATAAAATGTTAGTAAAACGATTGGGAATCTTGAATTTTCTCCTATATAGTGACAGCATTTTATATACATAAATTTAACACGAACAAACATAAAGACACAGAATAATTATTTATAGATCACACAAACACTTATTTCCTGTGGAATTTGAACCCGTATCGCAAGCGACGCCATACAACACCTTATAAGAATCCGTAATGGAGATATCTGCCTAAGAACTAACCAACAAAGTGCAACGGATCAGTAAGCTGAGGTGATAACGATCATATCGCAAAAAGAATCCACAACAGTGCTGGAAATGGGTTTTCTTTTTAGAAACGGTAATGAGCACACTGTCCACCTGATTTTAAGTGGATGCTGTGAACCATAGATATCTGTAGATCTATCCTAGATTCAGAATCAATCTATAAATGCACTGACACATCTGAAAGCTAAGGTGGAAAGCCTCATTTCCAGTAAAAAGGGTCTCCGGTTCTCTACACTCACTATACAAAACCGCAGCATTGAACTGATAATGCTGTATTTAACGCTGGTATTCTGTCAGAAGGTGGTTCTTCTCCAGTCTAGCTAACCCATTCATGCCAATAAAAAAATATATTTGCAGCGTGGCTCTACCACATATGATGTCAAATTTAGCAGGGGCTACCCCGCATAATGCTAAACCCTTAGTAGTAAATTATATTGTAAGTTTTATGGTATCTCCTTAGAAAAGCAATATAGAATATGTAATGTCCTAAAAAGTGGCTATCATTTTGAAGTCAACGAAGTTTACTGATAGTTCTGCTGGTAACTGGTTATTACAGTCTGCGGCATTCAATAAAGTCTTTAGTGATGACAATGCATCTATAGCCTTTGTGTAAAGTTGGTTGCTGGTGTCCATGGACTGCATCCATCATCAAGTGGATGTTTAGTTCTTTTGTCATTTCACATTTGAAAAAGTCATTAGGTAAATTGATGCTTGCAGGCTCAGGGTCATGTTTTGGGATACCTATTGTTATTAGGATAGATTTGAGCCAAAAAGCAAATAAAACCTTAAAGCAACTAAAACTTTAAGACAACCTTAAAGTTGCAGCCTATATATGTCCTGCTGCTGGGCACTGACCTCCTATCATCTGGCACCCTCTGAGAGGGTTTTAGGGTATGGAAGTCTCTTTATTTGTAATATTTTTTTCTTATTTTTCAGACATGCTAAGGTTTTCTCACAATGTTTTGCTTCACAGCTGAACATGTGGTAAACCTGTACTTAAAATTGCAATTAACAAATTCATTGATGCCGGCAGGGTATCGAACCTGGGTTGCTCGCATACTGTGAGATTTACAGCAAGTGCTAACCATCTGAGCTACCATGACTCAAGGGACCTTATATATATTAAATTTATTTTTATGAAAATGATTAAAAAAGGTGAACTTGAAAAATTCTTTGAAATCATTGTGATTTGAAACTCGATGAAACAAAAAAGTAACACTAAAAAGTAGACAAACGTGGAACACAATGTAATAAGTGGCAGAACCCTACCATTAGACTACTGTACTACAAAAGGCTGTGTGTTCAAATCCATCAATAGACTATTGTTCTGCATTCGTCTCACTCTCTCAAAGTTCAGTTTTATGAAGGTTTAACTTCTACTTTGTGTGACCTTTATAGCCTTTTTTGTTTTATATATAAAATTATATTTAAAAAAGATACATAAAATTTAAGTGTCTGTCTGTAAATCAAAACAACTGCTTTTTACGAGCTGAGTTGGTTATTTGCATTTTCTTTTCTTTTTTTATAGAATAATGGTGACAAACGAGCACACAGTCCACCTCATGGTGGTTACCGACCCATTTTACTGGAATCGAGGCATTCCATCTTAGTCAAAGGTGACAACACATCTGCATTTTGATTCTTAATTGAGGTTAAATGGGCCACAGCATCCACTTACCATCAGGTGGACTTTATGCTTGTTTGTCACCCTTATCCTATATAAAAAAAGATTGATTATAGGCTTTGAGGCATTTTTCCATCTTATTTCTTAGAAGTAACAATGCATCTTTGGCCTTCTTTGTTTGAAGTGGGCTGCAGGATTGCAGCATTAGATTGCAGTGCAGCAGACTGAAAATGCAATGGATAGAGACGTTTATAAGACACATTATCCACTTACCATCAGGTAAACAGACAAATTATGGATTTGTTACTCTTATTTCTATTAAAAAAATATATTTTTGAGACAGCAATTACCATCAGATAGACGACAAGTGGGTATGCCTATGTATTTGTCGCCCTTACGCAGTTATATATTTTAAAGAGCAACTTACATAACCATATTTTGATACAATATTTAGAACTTAAATGCAATGTATTTTAAATCCATAGTGCCTATACTTTATCTGAAATTTACCAACAGGTTTATGGTTTTTTATAAGTTTTTTTTAAAATAATAACTTACATATTCGTATTTAAAAAAAAATACCTAAATAAGTTACGTCAAAAATACGCAAAAACGTCAGTAAAAAATCAATAGTGATGCGCCGTTAAGCTAATTTCCTAATAAATGTCATTTACCGATTTTGCATTCGCATTACACAACGAATAAAAAGAAAGCTCAACGACTTCTAACCACGTGGAGCGCCAAGGTCGAATTTATGTTTTCAACTTGTCAAGCGCGGCGTGTGATAAATTAATTCCACGGGCTGTTATCGTAAACCTTGTTAACGCATTGTACGCGTTACGTTCAAGAGTATAAGGTAGTTTTTTCTTTGCGCATTCCGTCCACGCATAGTCGCCAACCCAGGCAATATATCTTAGGCAGTGTACTGCCCGTGACAGTTCGTAAACAAACTGGAGCTACCGCAACAAAGAACAACTGTCATTTAGATACAAAAAATAGCATGCTTAGTGCTAATCTCACCCAACAGTTTTAATAATTTCTCCAGAAAAACTCTTATTATTCATAAACGTTACTTTGGAGTGTTTAATAACGATAACGTTATTTAATATTCATTAACATTTCGTCTACTTACCAGAAAAAGAACGTATTATAAAATATAAATCAGAGTCATCTGTAAAACATCTTGCACATATCGATCACTGTCTTGCAGTTCTCTTAAAAACACTAAGTAAAAAAAGGAGGTTAGCACCAAAAATCGAAGTCTTTCATATGTCCGTCTATCACCAATCACTAAGTTACGTATCGTAAATTACGTTTTAATTATAAACAAATACACTACAACGAGTAAATGTAATCAGTTCACTATTTAAATCTCAATCAAAATAAAAATAGTCGAGCAGACGCTGCGTCGACGACCGCGCCACTGTCTGTCTGCCGTGCTGTCAATATTCGTCAAAACGAAAATGGCGACACCCTCGACAGAATACGATCAACGCCAGCCTGTTCGCTGAAGGCCTCTCTTTTCTACTTAAGCATCGGAGAGGGATAGGTAATCGACATGTTATCTTCAACCCGACCGGACTGATTTGTGATGTCACGCCCAGCGGCGTAACGTTTTGCGTAATTACTTGTTCATGATAGCCTGTAAACTTGTTTTAATAAAGTTAATTTACGATCGTTTCATATATGAGGTCGTCATATGAAAGTGTCGGTCGTGGCATAGGTTAATTATAGAGTAATATGCGATTTATTTGGGGTAATACGTTTTTGCGCATGTAGGCCCGTCCCACTACTCAATATCTGTCGTAAGAGCGCCTCCTACTTCTTTTTATTTTAATCACATTTTTTATGTTCCTCTCAACTGCATTAATTCGATGTCTAAAGTGCAGACGCAATGCAGTTTGATTAATAATGAAGTTAGTAAAAACGGTTTTTGATCCCACTAGAATCTTATGAAGTCTGACCAAAACAAACTTATTTTAGTAGCATTATTATTTACTATTAAAAATAATAATACAATTTTCATCCTTACGAGTGATGGCGTGAGGTGTGCCTATCTTTAAAATTACGCACATAATTTTGACTGTAACAAGTTTGATAACACATGGCAGCTAATATTATTGTAAATCCAAATAAAAACAGATCTGCATTTCAATAATGTGCAAACTTTTTTAAGTACAACTGTGTACTACGGAATAAAATAATACGGAATTAAAATTTACAGCATTTTCAAAATCTAAGAAAAAAAATACTACCCAAACAATTAGTTTTTGGGAAGGTTTAATGGGTAAGGTTTTTAACTATTTCTAATCCATACAGGTTCAAGCTCCATAAATATCGAAAATGTAAGAAATAATTGAGTAGCTATTACGACAATTTAAATTAAAGTTATAAATATAAACAATTGTAGGCACATAATATGTATTTCATATATTTGTATTCATAATTATTAAAATCTGATTACCACTATCTTAACGTCTTAACCTATGATTATAATAATTTATTTAAGCAGCTGCTGTTAGCAGTGTTGCCAATATTAAAATCTAGCTCCCGTTGTAGAGTGCACTATAATCCCGTCAAGTACGGTAGACAAGTGTCAATCGTTCATTTCTAGTGACCGAATCATTCTAGTACATTTCGTTACGCGTACTGGTGCATTCGGATCAATCATTCAAATGGATCACTTCGGGCTCCAGTAGGTACTCTGTTGAGTCTAAGATCCATTGGGAACCGAACATTTTCTATTTGAGATTTGTAATAGCACGATCTACTACATGCTATAGGTAATAAAGTTATTTTATCGAACTAAAACTTATTTACTTTTAAGCATATCACAGGTTCACAGGATGTCGCATATCCTGTGAACCTGTCATCAAACAGTAAAGAGAGAGAATAAAATAAATAGAGTAGTTGATAGTTTTCTATATATTTATCAGTAGCGCATCATTTTGGCTGACCAACGACAAAACAGTTTCCGAGCTGTATTTAAAAGAATTACGTCAAATGAAAATTTACTTTCTCAATTTTTAATTTTTAAACATAAGAATGTATTTCACATTTTTTCGAATTTTTAAACTAAAAAAATGAATAAAATTATAATTTAATTTTTGCCATTTCTAAATTATTTTTATTTCGAAAACAAACTTAAAAAAACATTAATTTTTGTTGTCCAGTTAAAAAATCCGTTAGCTGTTAAACACAATTTTTTCTCGTTACTAGCCTCGCTTTCCCGTCAAATCTAACGGGAAACCCGCCAAGTTGGCAACACTGCTTTGGTAATGACACTTTGACAAGCATTCAGTGCTGGCAACATTAAAATCTAGCTCCTGTTGTAGTGAACACTATAATACCGTCAATATGGTAGACAAGCGTCAATCATTCATTTCTAGTGACCGAATCATTCTAGTACACTTCGTCAATATTTGTTATTTTTACTTACAACACACATACAATATTTACAAGATGCCACAAAATCTCCTGGACTTATTTCTTTTCGCACGATCCAATCATTGCATAAAATATCTTGAAGCCACTCATTACGGAATTTTTGTTTATAAGACAATGCGAGTAGTCAACAAAAACTTTTAATACAGATCAAATATCCGTATTACAAACAAAAGAATTATTTTGAGAATTTAATAGGAGAGACAATGATAACAAAAATAGATTAGAGTTAGACGTTGTACATCTTAGAGCATACATTACACTACATTACCTAAACCTTAGAGCACCGATCACGCTTTCTGCTCACACAGGGCTCCCTCTGATCTCATAGACAAGGATATCACAAATTCAAAGGATATGCGACTCAAACAGTTATATATATTCAACAGTAGCGCATTATTTTGGACGACCAACGACAAAACAGTTTCCGAGCTATATTTAAAAGAAAACGAAAATTTCCCCCCTCAACTTTTTAAAGATAATAATGCACATTTTTTCGTATTTTTAAACAAAAAATGAATAAAATTATAATTTAATATTTGCCATTTCCAAATTATTTCTATTTCGGAAAGAAATCTAAAAAGCCATAAATTTGTCCCGTTAAAAAATCCGTTAGCCATAAAACGCATCTTTTTCGCCGTTACCAACCTCGCTGTCCCGTCAAATCTAACGGGAAACCCGTCAAGTTGGCAACACTGGCTGTTAGCCTGTAATGCTCATGCTATTGCCATACAAGATCCACTAGTTAGTCTGTGCATACAAGTACGCAATGATATCTAGTTATAAATATCTATTATAGTATCTTCGTAGTATGGTATTATTCAGTATTATTAGTATCTTATAGATATCTTTATCCTTAGGTCTGTGACTGTCACACTGCGAAATCATATGTCAAAGTCATAATGGCAGCACCAAATATATAAACAACAACTATATATACGAAAATAATTATCGATTCACCGATTTTTCTAAACAATCTCAATTTGATATAATGTTATAAAAGCTTAAAAAGGGTATGAAGACTTAAGCTGTCGTCAAAATCTCTTAAAAATATTGCAGACGTGTTTCACCAACATACTGCGAAAGAACTTAACATAATTATAACTTATATTTTCCATTTATTTTATATATCCCGCTGGCTGGCTAAAGGCAATGTAGCCAATGCTACATAAATTAAAAATACGTGTGGCACTCGGTGACTGCCGCGGTAAAACTATTGCATAGCATTTTTTATCAACTTATGCAATTATAATTTGATATTTTTTTTTTCTTTGATATTAAATCAAGTTACACTTTTTGAGCGTGGTGACCGATAAGAAAACAATTTTTTTCTTTTATTGAATAAATGAGAAGTTAATATTGTTTAAAATATTTTTAATATCTTACAATACATGTAGGTTATTCAGGAATTTTTATCATTGAGTTAGCAGCTAGTGTACACGCATACGTCCAGTCGCACGCACACAAACACCGTGCCGAAGTCTGCCGAGTGCCGAAGTCTGCCGAACTGAAACGACGTTAGACGATGCACGGCTTTCAACGCCACACCTCCGTGCCCGTCGGAGTGGGGAGCGTGAGGTTTTTTTTCGTTACGGAATTTCTGGATTCGGTCCCCGCGCTCAAGGCCCGCGATAGAAGCTATGCAATAGCTTAAAAATACGTGTGGCACTCGGTGACTGCCGCGGTAAAGCTATTGCATAGCATTTTTATCAACTTATGCAATTATAATTATTTATTTATTTTATTTATGCAGTTAAGTCTTTAATATATAAATATGGCCACAACCAAAGAGTATATAATCCTGGACGTAGTATTATGTGGTATTCTGATATCAAACCACTGACTTCTATATATACAGCGTACTTGTATATATAGAGGTCAGTGCATCAAACAAATAATCTGAAACACAAAATCACGCGAACACTAAACATTAAGTAATTAAAAATATTATAGATATAAATTTTTAATTAATGTGTAGTGTTTAATTTTAACGTTTAATCGTAACGGAATCACCACATTTTCACGACAAGACGTTGTGCAATAATTTTGTTAAACAGTTCAGTGGTGCCAGACAAGAGCATAATAAGTAATATCATAATATCTTCATGTCTTCATAATAAATAAAATAATTAATTACTTTGGATGTTTGTGAGTACGCTAGTGAATATCCGGTTATTGTAATTAAGATAAGAAAAAAGCGCCGTTGGTGTTGGTGTTGGACTTCCTATTATACTGCGTCGTGAATGTCATGAATATTTTCATGCGAAATATGAAGAATATCAAAAACACTCAGATTGGTTTGAAGGGGAAAATTAAATGCCAATTCCTACTTCCGATGAAGAGTTAAGTTTACTGTCAAGAAAACAATGAAAACATGATAATTGGTTGGGCGGCGGGCCTTAAGGTTGCCGAGTCACGATTCCCCGGTCGAGCCTTGACCCTACTACGCGAGATGTTATACTAGATGGACTGTATACGCGGATGGCTTCTTCTGCCTCAACAAAATGGCGGCTGTAGCATGCGGTTCCTTGACAATGCACCCGCTCTTCCAAAAAAAAACCTATTGCTTGCTAAGGTTTATTGAAGGAATCCTGCTTGATCACATTAGAAGAAATGAAATTGGGGCGGATTAACTAATAAAATACTCAAGCAGGCATCGTAGTAAGGAAGCGCACTTACCGGGGTGTTACTTCTATGCGGCTTGGACGCTTTGTTGCTGCGGTGTGACTTCTGGCGGATCTCCTGGGGCCCCAGGATGCAGTCCTGGTCGGTGGTGCGATGGAAGAGAGCGGTGCGTTACTATATCTCACACGAGGTGAGGCAGTTACTCCTGGAGCGCGACTGCTCCAGGCGTGGTGCAGTTGAACTAGCGGTGAGCGTGGGCAAGAGCCCTCTAGGACGCGACTGTCCTAGGCAGTGTGGTTCCAACTAGCAGCCGAAGGGAAGAGAGCGCACGAGGTCCGCGTGCGCTTATATTACTTCATTCCTTCTTTCAAGGCGTCTCGGGGGGGCGCGCTTCTCATTGGTTTGCGAGAGTCACGCGACATTCTAGAATTATCTTCTTTCCCCTCTCACCCCACCACCCCGGTGTGTGCGGAAGGGATAGGTCGAAGGAAGAACAAATCTTGGCAAGCATACCGTTGAATAAAATAAAAATACGAATGGTTTTCCGCACAACCAATAATAATATGAGGATATCTATCGAGCTATGTGAATAATTAGCAGTAACACTACAGCAGGTAATTTTAAATAGTTTTATTTTAATTAAACATACACATCATATGTTAAAAAGACGGGTTGCACTCCGGGAGTGCCGTCAGAAGTGAAAACTTGAATATATACGTTGTCCATTTTTGATATTGTTACGCGCCTAAGTCGACGGCACTAGCACCATCTAGTCTCGAACCGAAGAACTAAACTTCTTGAAGTTGAAACTCGAACTCTCGGTACCTTGCGCGTGTTTACTTGAATATTCTGGATATTTCGGTGCCAATTTATATTTATAGGCGCTGCAAGATGCGATTGGGGAAGTATTGAATTCGGCGAGACAAGCGAAGCTTCGGAGCGAAATAAAGTGAATTAGTGTGATTAACTATTAGTGTTTTAAGTTTTAATTTGTGTAAAGAAAATTAAAGTGTTAATTTAGGTAATTTTATCGGCAATTTTTATTGTCACGAACCTCAAGCTCGTAACAATATTTTGGAATGGTTTGGGAATAATTTTGCACGAATTGCTTTAATTATCTGTATAAAAGTACTATCATTTATGTGGTAGAATACAATATTTATTTATTGCGCTATCGTACACAATTAAACGACACAGCAGGCGCGGGCATACATTTTCGCCGCGCCGTAGAAATAGAGGGGGATACTTCCTCTCCTACGCCGGCTGTCTCTTTCTCTCCATCCGTCTTACGCATTTTCGATCAGGGTCACGTGTCCTGACGCGAGTTTAACATTTTTTACCCATTACAAAAAAAGTGTACAACGCCGCTAAAGAAGTTTTCACTTCAAAAACATTAATTTATAGTTCACATTCCATCAAATTGTTCTAACATTTCAACAATATCATCGTCGCTTGTTAGGCCCGCCACACACTACATACGGAATTACGTTTCGTCATTTCGTAACGGAAGGAATGGGCAGGCCACACACATACGGAATGCCACACACATTTTGTCCGCGAAATTGCGAACGAAACTACTATAGGTGTGCGGCGGGTCATTGATTTTATATGGACTTGCTGCGTTCGGCATCCCGAATCGGAATTCCATATGTGTAGGCTAGCCTTATTGGTGTAGATGTACGAGAATATAATTATTTAAAATAAGCTTCTGCCAGTTGTAATGTTGGTATGTATTACTTTATTACAGCCATAATCTCAATCCTGGCATAAATTAAATAATCATCATTTGTTTTATCCATGAGTAGTAGCATCGAACAAACATGTCTCATTTTCGCGCTCGTCACCATATTGACGTTGAACATTATTCCTATACTCATGTATATCTATACTCTCGCGCATAACATTCGATACCTAATTCATTATTAGGTTGCAGTACCATTTGAACGTATTGGTTCATTTTTATTAGACGTGTTCCGTAATAATGGGGGTGGTGTGAACCGTACTATCGTCGTCCTCAAAAACATCATGACCGTCCTCATTGAGCATGTTTGAGGATGTTGAAGCGTGTTCTGTGTATTTCTTCAGAAAAAGTAATGAATCATAATGGATATACTTTCGTATTTAGAGGCAGCTTGACCTGATTTTGAACTTAGCTGAAACTTTAACTCCTTACGAAACTGATCCCTTAAAGATTTCCATTTTGTCAATAACTCAAGCCCTGAAACAAATAATCATTAATTAATTAACATATTAATTAAAACCGAACACTTCAATAGAGTTTTCGTTTTTTAAACGTTTTCAAATAAGGAGGAGGTTATCTATTCAACTGAATAATTTTATATGCATACACAGTCTGTTCAAAAATTATCGCGAATTTTGTATTTTTTCAAAAAGTATTTCATCATCATCATTAAAGCCCTTCACAAGTCCACTGCTGAACATCGGCCTCCCCCAAGGTATGCCACAAAGCACGGTCTTGAGCCACCTGCATCCATCGACTTCCTGCATGTCTTACCAGGTCGTCACTCCATCTAGTGGGGGGTCGCCCTACACTTCGCCCTTTATTCATAAATATCTATTTTGTCTCCTTCAAAGTAATTCCTTTGGGATATAATGCACTTATGCCAACGTTTTTTCCAATCCTCGAAGCACTGAAAAATATCATTTTTCGTGATCTTCTTCAGCTCCTCCTTCGATGCCGTCTTTATCTCCTCAATCGTGACGTAGCGTCATCCTTTCATGGGCCTCTTCAGTTTTGGAAACAGGAAAAGTCACAAGGGGCCAGATCTAGGGAATGCGGTGGTTATGGGACCATTACTGTGTTATTTTTGGATAAATATTCGCGCACAAGCAACGATGTGTGAGCAAGGGCGTTATCATGGTGCAATAGCCAGTTTTTGTTCTTCCACAAATCCGAGCGTTTCTTGCGGATTGCTTCGCGCAAATTGCGCATAGCTTGTAGGTAGTATTCCTTATTGACCGTACTACCCTATGGCAAGAACTCATGATGCACCACGCCCCTGCAATTAAATAAAACTGTGAGCAAAACCTTCACGTTCAACCAAACTTAGCGCGCTTTTTTCGGTCTTGGCTCATGTGGCAGCTTCCATTGGGATAATTGAGCTTTGGTTTCCACGTCATAACCATAAACCCTTGATTCTTTACCAGTTATGACCCTCTGGAGCACATTTGGGTCGTCACGGACCGAGTGCAACATCTCCTGAGCAATGTAAATGCGATGCTGTTTTTGGTCGAAATTGAGCAATTTTGGCACGAATTTCGCGGCGACCAGACTCATGCCCAAATCATTACTTACAATCGAATGGCACGAGCCAATCGATATGTTTAGGTCCTCAGCAAGTTCTCTAATGATGATTCAACGAGTGCCCAATAATATTTTCTTCACTTTATCAATGTTATCGTCTGTTGTAGACATGCTCGGGCGTCCGGCACGCTGTTCTCCGTTCACATATTCTTGGCCCTCTGAGAACATTTTGTACCACTGATAAACGTTGCTTTGGTTCCAAGGTAGCTTCACCATTTGCCACAGTCAACATTCGGTATGCGCCCGCGCAGTTTATTTTGTTTTTCACACAAAATTTAATACTGATTCTTTGATCCATTTTTTGGAAAAGGCAAAAATCGAAGACGAGCCAAAACACATCCAAGCAAAACAGCTGTCAAAAATTAACTACACATTAAACTGGCCGACTTGTCAGCATAAGTAAGGGACATAAGTACCAACGTAAGGCTATAAAAAATCAAAAATCAAATATACGTAGCCCACGGAAATTCAAAATTCGCGATACTTTTTGAACAGACCTCGTATGTGGTTCGATGTTTTCATGAATATTGAACCTTTTTTTTTCATTTTTCAGATATCTCGCCACTGGAACAAGTTATAAACGCCTTCAGAATAAGTAGAGAATTTCCAAAAAAATAAATGTTAGCGAAAGTGATAAAAGAGACATGTGGAATTATATGGAAAGTGCTGCGAATGCCGGATTTATATGAAAGTGAAAAAAATGGCCTAAGTATCGCGTAGGGATTTAAAGACAATTCAAATTTTCCACACTGGTTGGGAGCTCTAGATGAGAAATACATTTTAATTCAATGTCCCAAAAGAGCAAAATGAGCAAATGGGCCCAAGCCCTAAAAAGAGAAATACGCCAAAAAATTATTTTGATAGAAGTACTGAATATCCAGATGGGAAAACAAAGCAAAATTTGGATAACAAATACGTGCGCATGATTGCTGTTGACATGGAACCTTTGCGAAAGGGGGAATATGAAGGATTTCGGGATTTTGTAAATGCTCTCGATAGTAGATATGAAATTCCTGATACAAAAACTTTGCAGAAGATATTACTGCCAGAATATTATGAAAACGTGAAACAGAAGCTCGTCATAGCATTATCGAAAGCAGAACATGTTAGTGTTACTACTGATTTATGGACATCAATTGCAAATGAAGGCATCCTTTCAGTTATTTGACATTTGTTTCACAACGAAAAATTAATTTTGCACCATCGTTGAAAGTCGTGAAGATGGAAGGAAGTCACAGCGCAGAAAATATAGCCAGTGTACGTATTTTTAAATTTCATTGCCTTGATACCTACTAATTCAGTGTTTCTTTATAATCACACACAGCCAGCTCATGCGGTACCTTGAAGATCACCAGCTGATTAGTGACCGCCAGTACGGTTTCCGTCACACTCGCTCGGCTAGGGTTACCTAACTCATAAATGGGCGGAGGCAGTAGAAACTGTATGGAGTGGTGCTGCAAAAACCAAATTTCTAGAAGTTGAAAGGGCGCAGAGAAATTTACTAAAAATTATGTATTTAAAACCAAAAAGATTCTATACATCTTATATTCAGTTCTAAGACTGCATAATGCATTCACACACACCCTCTCACTCACACACGCGCGCGCACACGGGCCAATGTGTATATTCCTTTGGCGTGAATATTATTCGTTTTTTATTTTTATAGTTGATTATTATGTAAATATCATACAAATAGTAATGTTAGTGCTACGGAGGAATGGAGTCTCCTGACACAAGTTTTTATATTTAAAAGGAGACCTCATCCCCGGATATAATTTATGTATGATCATTTACTGAATAAACTATTTTTATTTATTATTTATCATTATTATTAAACCAATAATAGAAAAATTGACTACTTTTTGTAATAGAGTATTTTACCCATTTTCAAAAATTGTTTTAAATTTATCCTATCATAAATATATATTTTTTGATTTTATTTTACATGGTGTAAAACAGCCTATACTTTATTATAAAATCTAAACAAAAAAATAAAAACCTGTTCAGCAGACAAACCCGAATCAATAAAAAAATACATCATATGCTGGCAACACTTGGTAATTTACAAAAATATTCAGAAATTACGAGTTTTAACGATTATATTATCTTAAAAGTATTCACAGATGAAAAGTCACGGTGTCCTTTTGTAGATTTTTGATTATTTTTGCATGAAAATACACTGCGATTCGACATTTTTGTCGGAGCTCAATTAACTGACACGATCACTTGCATAATGGTGCAGTGCAAGACGCGAAGCAACTTGTTTTATATAACGCCTATAAGTTGTACTCTCGTACCTTTTGCAGAAGGGTATGCCTTGCGATGCCGTCTCCTTTGGTTTAATACTCGAAGCCAAACTCACATGTACTATCTCGTACTCGTACTCGTCGAGCACAACTTTCAAAAGAGCAACGCAACTTGATATGTGCTAAGAAAGTTATTATTAAATATGTAACTAGAAAGTTTGTGGACTATAGTTTTAAGAACTTTAGATAAAAAGAGAGTGTAGTGGAAAGTAGATAAAAAATTGCAAAAGTGAGAGAAAGAACAAGAGCTATTTCTTTAAGTGCAGGAAAATCCCTGTTTAATAGTGAGTGATTAATAATGTAAGCAATGCAAAGAATAACTTATTATAGAATTTGGGTAACTATCTGCTGTGTTGAACTGTCTTCAATATATTTGATGAACTTTGCAATGTGACGCAGCATCATATTGTGAAAAGTTTTTATGAACAAATTAGACTAGGCTGTATGTTCTAAAGTCTTTGCCTGCTATAATTGGCGAATGTAGTAACAACAAAATCATAAATAATTCCATAGAGTAGAATAATATAAACGGTATAGAAAATCAAATCAGTTCAAATTTGAATTTTGTTCGTTGTACTTGCTGCTTTCTGCACATCAAAAGCTATTGTTATTTTTTCTCAATATTATATTCTTACAAATTTGCTTAATTTACATAAGTTTTTACAAATTAGCATGGCTGAGAAATCGCATACGTCAAGAATATCGTCATACAAAAATGCTGGACATGGTACAAATGTAAGTTTCCATAATTATTGAAAGTATCCTGTATTATTTCAAATAGGAAGATAACATTTTGATCTAGTTATAATAGTTTCTAGCCTTGACATTAACAGAGAAATATACTTTTACCCCATCCCCCACAAATGTCCGATCCTTTGTTCATGTGCATAATTATTTATAATCCCGCGTGCTTCACGATTTTTTTCCTGTATTCCAAATACAACTATAACCGATTACTTATGTTAAAATTACCCCCTTTTGATTTGTTTATTTCGATTTTACTGAAATTGATGTTTCTGATAGAATGACAAAACGTTATTTGTAGGAACTACGGCGTAAGAGAGTTGAGCTCAGTGTTTCACTCAGGAAACAAGCTCGCGATGAACAACTTTTGAAGCGCAGAGCTCTTTCTCCGGATGAAAATGATGAGGTACAAAAAGAAATCGAAACACCAAGACCAGAGGAAATTGTGCAGGGTAATTATAAAATTAGATAATTTTTAATTATTATAAAAACTATTTGTCCAAATTGGGATTATAAAATAAAGATAATTTATAAGTAAAGATAATTAACATCTTTTTTTATACTGCACAGTACAGCTAACTGCAGTGCTAGTGTTATATCAAAATATAAATCAGTTGTCACTCCCATGGGTTAATATGGAATATGAAATTATTTTACAGATTTTATCGCATTTAATTTTAACTTTTTAATTCTCGACATTTCAGGTGCTTTATAGCATCCATGGTCATTAGGTGTTTGACATTTGTACCTTCTGTTTTTGAATATTAATTTATTTTAGATCATGGGTCAAGAATTAAAAAGTTAAAATGAAATGAGATAAAATCTGTAAAATTAGTTTAATATGTAGTGTTCATGTATATATAAGCAATTGTTAAGATGGAATATTCTCATTATGAGTAATACACTTAAAGTGTTCTACACCCCCCATATGAAATAACTTCAATGCTGACTGTGGTATTCATTGAGTTGAGTTTTACCTAATGGGGTCAAATAATCTTCCGGTCACTAGATGTTACTAGTTGACGTATGTTGTTTATGAGATAATAGAGATAGTCTCTAGCAGTTATAATAACTTAAATAATTTAGAATGTAGCTTACAAATCCTTAATAGTTGCAATTGTATAACTCCACAAAATGATAATAAAAATTGTTTACGCCTGGTGCATCAGAATATACAAGACATGATAGGCAAAGAGCTAGAAATTGAATTGTTCTTAAATAGCAACAATATTCATATTTTATGTATTACTGAACATTGGTTAAAAGCTCATAATTTAATGTTTAACTTCAGTAATCACCAGGTGGTCAGTTCTTTCAATAGAGAAACGATTTTAAGAGGTGGCTCCTTAATTTTGGCTAGTAAATTATTATCATGTAAAGTACATAAAGATATTGTGAGCCTGTCTGTTGAGCGAACTGTAGAAATGGCATGTATTGAGTTTGAGCACCTCATTGTTGTGAGCGTTTACAGACCCCTATGTTCTTTATATGATACTTTTGAAAAAATTATGGAGGAAGTTTTCACTAAGCTTAATAAACAGAATAAAGCTGTCGTAATATGAGGAGACTTTAATATTGGTTGCGCGGAAAACCATTCGTAATTTTATTTTATTCGACGGTATGCTTGCCAAGATCTGTCCTTCCTTCGACCTTCGGACCCTCTTCCCTTCGCGCTCTTCGTTGGAACCACACCGCCTAGGACAGTAGTGCCCTAGAAGGCTCTTGCCCACGCGCACCGCTAGTTCAACCGCCTTAGCCCGGAGCAGTCGAGCTCCGGGAGAAAACGCCTCACCTCGTGTGAAATATAGTCGCGCACCGCTCTCTTCCATCACATCACCGGACAGGAACGCATCTCTGGGGCCCCAGGAGATCCGCCAGAAGTCGCACCGCAGCAACAAAGCGCCCAAGCCGCATCGAAGCAACACCCCAGTGAGTAACTTCCAGTTATAAGCCCGCTTGACATAATTGTATTTATTAGTTAATCCACTCCAATTATATTTTTTCCTAGCGTGATCAAGCGGGGTTCCTTTATAGAGTTTGGCAAGCAATAGTTCGTTTATGGAAGAGCGAGTGCATTGTCAGGAAAAACGCATGCTATAGTCGCCATTTTGTGGAGACGGAAGAAGCCATCCGCTTATACAGTCCATTTGGTGTAACATCTCGCGTAATAGGCTTAAGGCTCGACCGGGGAATTGGAATTCGGTAACCTTAGGCCCGTCGCTCAACCATTTTCTGGTCATTCGGCCGGATTTAGACTGGTGCTATAGCCGCACCGTCCATTCAATCATCGAACTGTTAGATTAATTCCTTAGACAATGCACTCTAATTGCACTTAATATTGAATAGATTCAAATAGTGTTTGCTTAGTTTAAATTTAAACTTTGGTTAGTTATTCGCAAATAGAATTCATTCATTTAAATAGTGTTTGTTTAGTTTAAATTTAAACTCTGGTTAGTTATTCGCAAATAGAATTCATTCATTTAAATAGTGTTTGTTTAGTTTAAATTTAAACTTTGGTTGGTTATTCGCAAATAGAATTCATTCATTTAAATAGTGTTTGTTTAGTTTAAATTTAAACTTTGGTTGGTTATTCGCAAATAGAATCATTCAATCAAAATAGCTTGGTTCCGCACGGTCGGTGTACCCGACATTTCGTAAAAAGAAAAAAAACAGTGTGAGTTTAGCGAGCGACACGCGTCACCTCGGCTCGTTGTACAGGTGTTCAATTTAACGACGTAATACGGCACGATAAGACAACAGTGTAACAGATATAGTTGTGTTACATTGCGTCCATCCTCCAGCGTTGTGCGATTAATTGTGATTAAACTAATATTAATTCTAGTAATTTAAAGTAGCAGTTAGTGGAAATGAAATTAAACTTAAAACTCTTTACGCCAAGAGGGACGTACTATTTTCACGTATACAGTATATTAGTGATCACGTAAAGAACATTAACGTAGAAGCAGAGCGGGAAACGTTTTTGTGTGAAATTGAAACTGTGGATTCTTTGCGGACGGATTACGAAAGGATATTAGACCAAATTAATAATTTGGAATTACAAGTCTACCCGAAATAGACAGTGAACTACCAACCGCTTCTAGCATTCGAAGATATGTTGCGTCGCGTGAAAAGAACGGCGAAGCTCTTGCAGTCCCCATCAAAGCGAAGCAAAGCCGGAAGCCCAGGTACGCCCACGTGATTCGATTAGGTTGCCCCCAATAGATATTCCGGTATTCAATGGCAATATTAAGACATGGCCCTTCTTCTTTAGTAGTTTTCAAAACAATATACATAATAATCCATCGTTATCGGACGCTGAAAAATTATATTATTTAATTAGTAAACTGAGTGGCAGGGCACAGTCAATTTGCTCGGGTTTCACACCAACAGCGAATAATTATTTGTTAATATTCGAAACGCTTAAGGACAAATGTGAAGATAAGCGAATGTTAGCCTCTTCATATTTAGACCAAATATTTGATATTAAACCTGTATCATCCGCGAACATCGCCGGCTTAGAGCAGTTTTTAGATAAATTTGTAGCATCGGTGGTGCACTTAAGAACTTGAATTTTAATGACCTTATGGACGTGGTGTTTCTCTATATTGCACTAAAGAAACTAGACCCCGACACCGTGCGTGCGTTTGAAATGGAGCATCGTAGCTCTGAGATGCCCCCCTTTGATTCATTAGCATCGTTTGTGCAAGACCAAATTAAAGTGATGCAGCGCTCCTCCAACGTTAAACAAGAAGTTACGAAATGCGTCGACCGTAGACAGACTCAACCATCTAAAACCGCAGGGTCGTTAACGTACGTAACCGCTGCGTCGGTACCAACCCCGAATGCCTGTATCCTATGTAAAGATAAACAACGGTAATTTATACAATTGTGCGACCTTTCGTAAACATTCACCCAGCGAACGTTATAGAATAGTAAGGACAAACAACTTATGTCTGAATTGTTTAAGCGATAAGCATTTAGTTGCAAAATGCAATTCTAGTTCCGCGTGTAACAAGTGCGCCAGAAAACATCACACGTTGTTACATTTCGAAAATAGCAACATATCTGCGTCAAGTAAAGCGGACAAGGAATTCACCCCTACTAAAGTCAACGATTCTAGCGATCGACCTGGTGATGTCGCTCTGTGCTCATTGGCAAATATGGGAGCACAGCCTCCTTCAACCGTGTTACTGGGTACAGCCCGTATTGTAGTTAGGGATTCGCGTGGAAATGAACAAAGCGTCCGTACATTGCTGGACAGCGGATCCCAAAATAGCTTTATAACGCGACAATGTTGTCAGCGCTTAGGCTTAGTAATAAATAGGTCACTTTCATGTCCCGTAGTCAAAGGCATCGGAGGTACTAGTAAAGTTACCCAGGGATATATAAATTTAAAATTTTATTCTCGGATAGATCGTAATGTTAACTTTGATATAAATGCACTAGTAGTAGATAAAGTCACTGAACGGCTGCCAACCGTTTCGGTTGACACCTCGGCAATGATTGAATTTAAAAATTTGACTCTAGCAGACGACACTTACGCCGTTCCCGGAAACATAGACATGCTCATTGGAGCATCGCTTTTCCCTCATCTTTTGTTAAACAATAAGGTCAGGGGCAACTCCTCGCATACCGCGCCTTACGCATTGGAAACCGTCTTGGGCTATGTCATCGTTGGCTCCGCCCCCATCATGGGTAGTATTTCGGCAACCTCTTATTGTGGTATGGCTGTCGAACCGCTCGAGTCGTTAGTCCGCAAATTTTGGGAGATGGAGGAAGTGAACGTTCCACCTATAGTTAGCCCAGATGATAGAGTGTGCGAGGAAATTTACGTCCGCACGACCGTTCGTGATCGCGACGGTCGATATAGTGTAGCGCTACCCTTTAAAAGAGATGTTTTATCTCTCGGCGATTCGCGTCAAATGGCGGAAAAACGTTTCTACAGCTTGGAGCGTAGGATGCTCGCTTCACCCCAGTTAAAAGAAGCTTATGACGGCGTCATTAACGAATATATAAGGGAAGGTTACATATCACTTGTGGCCTCGAAATTAGATAACTACGAAGACACTCCGTCGTATTTCATACCACATCACGGGGTCATTAGGGAGGACAAACTTTCTAAGTTACGTGTAGTGCTCGACGCTAGTGCTAAAACTAGCACTCACCTGTCGCTTAACGATATCCTCTATAGTGGGCAAAATTTACAGGGCAGTTTATTTAATATAATAGCCAATTTTCGTTTGTTTAGTATAGCACTATCCGCCGATATTCGCCAAATGTTTCTTTGCATAGGGATCCGTGAACGCGACCGTAGATTCCAACGCATTTTATATCGTTTCAACCCAAAGGAACCTCTAATGGTGTTTGAATTTAACCGCGTTTGCTTTGGTTTAAAGTCGAGCCCATTTCATGCGTTACGCACGGTGAGACAGCTCGCCCACGATGAAGGTCCCTCTTATCCTAAAGCCCTCTTATCCTAAAGCTAAAAGGGCAATTGAAAGTGGATTATATATGGATGATTTTGTGTACTCGTGGTCCTTCGAGCCGGAACCGGTCGATAGCGTGGAGGAGGCCACCCTAACCACCTCCGAGGTTATAAAGGTCATGAAATCGGGTCAATTCGATCTTGTCAAGTGGACTAGTAATTCGCGTCCGGTTTTAGACACAATCCCACTATCACACCGTCTTTCGGCGATAAAGGAATTCGACGATTCTGATCGCATAAGGTGCTCTGTCTTTGTTGGTCACCAGAGTCCGACGTGTTTAGCCTTAAGGTAAACCCGCCCATAGAGAAGTGCACAAAGCGCACAATACTGTCATGCGTTGCTAGATTATGGGATGTCATGGGTTTCGTAGCTTCGGTGGTATTATACGCTAAGCTTTCGATTAAACAACTTTGGTTATTTGAATGCGATTGGGATGACTCGCCGCCTGACAGCATTGTTCGGTTGTGAGATCGTTTTACAGAGGAACTTCCTTTACTAAGAGAAATTAAAATACCACGTCATATAAACGTCGATAGAAATAGCGTCATCACGGTCGTTGGGTTTGCAGACGCCAGCGAGAAGGCTTACGGGGGCGTTGTATATTTCCACGTTCAGAATAATGGTAGAAGTTCGATTAGCCTCATTAGTTCCAAGTCGAGAGTCTCCCCCCGTAAGGTTGTCTCTCTGGCACGCTTAGAGCTTTGCGCAATATTAGTATTCACCAAGCTTATTACCGCAGTTAGCAGCGCATGTAGGGACAGAGTTCACATAGAAAGGATATTTGCCTTTTCCGACTCCACCGTCGTCTTATGTTGGGTTCATTCTCCACCACACCGTTGGGATACGTTTGTCGCGAACCGAGTACCCCGATGCAAATAATGGACCATCCGCTTTGGTTCCACGGACCTTCTTGGGTTCACTTGGAACCCTCGCAATGGCCAATAACCGATTTCGACCCTTCGTCAGTGTCACAACCGCCGGAAGAGAAGAGGCACGCTCTGGTGGCGAGCGTTTCGAGCGAGGTTTCTCCAATCATTGCTTTGGCGAACCGCTTGTCCTCTTGGTCGAAGTTATTGCGTAGGTAGCGTAATTCACGTTTCTCGATTCGCGAAGCTTTTACCGCGACGTTCGTATATCTTAGCGTCCGATTACAACTATGCCGAGTTGCTGGTATTGCGTGAACTTCAACGTGCACATTTTCCGAAGAAATTACAAGATTACAATCGAATAAAGCTTGTAGTCGCGCTTTTCAAGGTCTTAAGCCATTTTTACAAGATGGAATCGTCAGGGTAGGTGGACGCTTGTCCAACTCACAGTTGAGTTTCGACCAACGGCACCCTATAGTTTTACCGCGTAAAGACCATATCATGAATTTATTAGTTGATTACCATCATAAATCGAATTCTCACGCTGGTCCCGACTTGCTGATGTCGATCTTGCGTCAGAATTATTGGATTCTTTCCGCACGTAACTTAATCCGCAATCGGGTGCACAGATGTATAGCTTGCTTTCGGGTACGTCCCAAGCCGTCATTTCCGGAAATGGCGGTACTTGGGTCTTGTCGAGTAATACAATCCGTAAAGCCCTTTCTGGGTCTGATTTTGCTGGTCCGTTTAAGGTCACACTCACTCGCGGGCGTGGTATAAGATCCACAAAGGCTTACGTGTGCATTTTCGTATGTCTAACTACTCGAGCGGTGCATATAGAACTCGTTGGTGATCTAAGCACAGCAGGCTTTATGGGTGCGTTTAAAAGATTTCTTTCCCGCCGTGGCCCTGTAAGTAAATTGTATTCGGATAACGGTACGAACTACGTCGGTGCAAAACGTATTTTATCAGAACTACATGAGCTCTTAGCTAGCAAGTATTATAATTCGGAATTCGCTCACATTCTAGCCGAGAACCGCATCAAGTGGTCTCTGAACGTCCCAGCCGCGAGTCATTTTGGGGGCAATTGGGAGACTAATATTAAGAGTCTAAAGAGTCACTTATACCGAGTAATAGGAGATCAAATTTTGTCCTTCGAAGAGCTAAGTACTGTGCTCGCTTAAATTGAGTGCGTAATGAATAGTCGCCCTCTTTGTCGTACGTTATCTAGTGACCCCTCGGAGCCGCTGGCTCTAACTCCAGCACATTTTTTGAATTTAACGCCTTTGAAGTATTTGCCCGCCGTAGATATGGACGAGAACAAACTTAGCATTTCCGCACGCCATAAATTATTACACCGGTTAGTGCAATCGTTTTGGAAACGATGGAGGATGGAATACTTGCATACTTTGCAGTCTCGGCAAAAATGGAAAACAGCAACTGAACCTTTAACTGTAGGAACTGTGGTTGTGCTCACCAAAGAGAATACGCCGCCTCTCCACTGGCCGTTAGGGATTGTCGAAGAGGTTTTTCCCGGTTCCGACGGAGTAATTAGGGTAGCTCGCGTTAGGACCACGGTTGGATCTTACATGCGTCCTGTTGTCCGTTTGTGCCCCTTGCTTCTTCCATAGTTTAAATTAGCTTTCTAGATTAGAAATTGTAGTCGAAATTCAGGTTTAATATTAGCGTTAGTTAGTTATTTTGTTAGTTGATCTTAGCTTTAGTTGTTTTAGTTATTTTTTGAAGGAAATCCTTCAAGCCGGGGGGGATGGTTGCGCGGAAAACCATTCGTAATTTTATTTTATTCGACGGTATGCTTGCCAAGATCTGTCCTTCCTTCGACCTTTCCTTCACCTGTTGTCCCTTTCGACACACCGGGGTGGTGGGGTGAGAGGGGAAAGAAGATAGTTCTAGAATGTCACGTGATCTTCGCAACCGAACTAATATAAACGCGCGCGCGGCCCACGCGCGCCCTCTTCCCTTCGCGCTCTTCGTTGGAACCACACCGCCTAGGACAGTAGTGCCCTAAAAGGCTCTTGCCCACGGGCACCGCTAGTTCAACCGCCTTAGCCCGGAGCAGTCGAGCTCCGGGAGAAACCGCCTCACCTCGTGTGAGATATAGTCGCGCACCGCTCTCTTCCATCGCATCACCGGACAGGAACGCATCTCTGGGGCCCCAGGAGATCCGCCAGAAGTCGCACCGCAGCAACAAAGCGCCCAAGCCGCATCGAAGCAACACCCCGGTGAGTAACTTCCAGTTATAAGCCCGCTTAACATAATTGTATTTATTAGTTAATCCGCTCCAATTTTATTTTCTCCTAGCATGATCAAGCGGGGTTCCTTCATAGATTTTGGCAAGCAATAGTTCGTTTAGGGAAGAGCGAGTGCATTGTCAGGAAAACTGCATGCTATAGTCGCCATTATGTGGAGACGTGAGAAGCCATCCGTTTATACAGTCCATTTGGTGTAACATCTCGCGTAATATAGGCTTAAGGCTCGACCGGGGAATTGGAATTCGGTAACCTGAGGCCCGTCCCTCAACCAAATATCAATCTCCTAAAAGCTTCCTCCACCAATATTAAATTTAGATCATTGTTTAAATCTTATGGTCTTTTTAATTTATTTTTGAAGCCAACACATTGCTGAATCTAGTGCAACATGTATAGATAACATTTTTACAAATGTTAAGCTGTTCAATAAATGTATAATTCAAAAATTGAGCTCTGATCACTGTGACAATTAGTTTCATTGCCTTATGTTCACAAAAAGCAAGTAGATAAAAAAGTAGTGTTTGTTCCAGTAAATGCACATCGCTTGGAGAAGTTTAAAAGTAACATAATAAAAAAACTTCCATTACTTTCATACCAAAATAATCCAAATTTTTTGTATGGAACATTATTTAAGCTCATTTGCAATGAATTTAATAATACTTTTACTTCTAAAACATTCTCCTTGAACAATCGCAAGGCATTTAATGAATGGGCGACAGTAGGAGTCCATAAAAGTAGGTTATATGAACTTTACAATGAAAGGTCATATAATCCTAGCGTCGAATTTAGGGAATATGTAAAAGAATATTCCAAAATATTTAAAAGAGTGTGCTCCTTAGCCAAGTCATTGTATTTGAGCAACAAAATAAAGACTGCTAATAAAATTAAAATAACATGGAGTATAATTAATATTGAAACTGGTAAGGTCAACTCTCGCAATTCAAACTACCAATTAAGTTTTAACAATAAATTAACTAAATCAGATCAGGATGTTGCAATGGTTTTTGATAAATATTTTACTGATATTCCGATCTTAACCACTAAGTCAATTCCTCTCCTGCCGTCGCCGAATCATTACTTAAACAAAATGTAAATGCGTGTACAAAGAATTTTACATTTCATAAAGTGTCATCAAATGATATTGTAAAATATTTTAAGACTATTGATATTAAGAGAACCACCGATCTGTGGGGGATTTCTGTTAAAGTTATTGCATCGATAATAGATCTCAACTATCGATTATTTTTAATACTAGTATCGAATCTGGTGTGTTTCTTCGATTTAATGAAGCATAGTAAAGTAACACCTTTAATTAGATCTGGTAGTACATTGAACCCCGCTAATTTTAGACCTATTTCTGTACTGCCAACACTTAGTAAAAATTTTCAAATTAAAACGACAGTTATTAAATTACGACGAATTAAATAATGCTATAGCAAGTTAGTCAATTGGTTTAATGTTAATAATTCGCATTTGAATGGAACTAAAACTAAATGTATAAAATTCGTAACTCCTAATGTTAAACATGACAATACTAAGGTAATTTTAAATGGGGAAAAACTGAGTCTTGTTGATACCACCATTTTTATTGGAATCACACTGGATGCAAAGCTTCAATGGCTCCCCCATATATCAAAACTAGCTAGCAGACTTAGTTCTGCAGCATATGCTGTAAAAAAGATTAGAACTCTTGCCAGTGTTGAAACAGCTATAATAGTTTACTTTAGTTATTTCCATAGCATTATGTCGTATGGTATTTTGCTATGGGGACACGCGACTGACACTGAAATTATATTTATTTTACAGAAGAGGGCTATTAGAGCAATATATAATTTAAAACCAAAAGAGTCACTGAGACAAAAATTTAAGGAAATTAATATATTAACTCTGGCCTCTCAATACATTTATGAAAATGTAATGTACATACACAAAAATAAAAATAGTTTTGCGAAAATAAGGGATATTCATTCTGTAAATACTAGGAGCAGACACAAGCTAGTAGTACCAGAGTCAGTAATTCATTCTTGGGGCGATGTATACGCTTTTACAACAAAATCCCAGAAAATATACGAAATTTGTCATACACAAACTTCAAAAATGTTATTAAACTAAGTTTTTATACAGGGTTATTATAATATTAAGGGATTTATGGATGATAATAACCCCTGGGAAGGGTGATCGCTACCAAGCTATTTCTAATTTGTCTTGTGTTGTTAATTGTAAACGTGATTGTAAGCTATTATTGGAAAAAATTCGCAGTTCGCATGCGCCCGGCAAATCCCGAGCGGTCGCATGCGCCCGCACCCACCCATAACACTTGAAACCATTAAAACTTATATTTAGAGACTACTTTCAATTAATATCAAAAAATAGGAGGTTGTGGATATGTTTTAACTACCACTACATGGTGATAATGCTACATTATGCAATCTGAAATTACTGTAGAAAATAAAAAAATACACTATCGTTATACACTTGTAATATTATTCATATGATCACAACCATAATATTGTCAGAAAATAACAAATTGGTAATAATTAATAATCTTATTTATTTTATCATCATCAATGCACTGCACTTTGTGGTAGCTCTAAGAAGATAACAATGTGTTTGTTGCAAAACGTAACAGTTTTAGTATTTAGTATTTGTGTTATTATTTTTCTTTCATATGTATATTACATATTATATCAGTTAAGCCCTCATTTGGCATAACTATGTTGGTAATACATACTCTTGAGACTCACCTGGCATTTCTCAATGTTGTAAATTTACCTTTGACTATTGAGGACCTTTAATTGGCTTACTGTAGTTATTCATATTATCTAACCTAATTATGATAGCTGTTGGTTTTTCAAATAAAATAAATAAATTTTATTGTTTATGCTATAATTTTGTTGCAAATATAATCCTATACTATTAAACGAGCAATTCTTGTATGTATATATATAATCGGAATCTCGGAAACGGCTCCAACGATTTTCATAAAATTTGGTGTCCAGGGAGTTTGGGGGGCAATAAATCGATCTAGCTAGGATTTATTTTTAGAAAATGCCTTTTTGTCTGTGTTTTCAGGCAATGAAAAACTGCTACAATATAAGAAGGTAAATTTGGACACTGTGTTAACGATCGTAATAGCTCAAGTGGATATCGAGCGATCGAGGAATCGTAATGCCTTGGTTCGAGTCCTGTCTTCGGTCCGATTTTTTTTTCATTTTTTTTTTTAAACTTCCCTTCTTTTTGTGAGAAAATCTATTTTTCGAGCCCTTTTTTTAGTATTTTTTTAAAAATACGAAAATTTTATTTAAACTAATTGCACTCATGATTTTTTATTCAAATAACCAGTTCAGTTTTTTTCTATTATGTCAATAAGATCAAAAAATATTATTCATCAGTATGTAATTTGTATCTAAATGTAATTTTAAAAAAAAACTGAGCAAAGCTCGGTCAACCGGGTACTATTGATACTAACAGAGCCGTGGTAGCTCAGATGGTTATTGCTCACTGTAAATTTCACAGTACGTGAGCAAACCGAGTTCGATCCCTACCCGGCATTAATGAAATTTTTAGTTGCAATTTTAAGCGCTGATATACCACATGCTCAACAGTGAAGGAAAATATTGTAAGGAAACCTGCATGTCTCCGAAATAAAAAAATGTTTCGTATATATGTGAAGTTCGCCAATATGCATTCGTGCAGTGAAGTGGACACTTCCTTGCCGTATAACTCTCAGAAATGAGAAGAGGCCTGTGCCTAGCGGTGGGGACGTATATAGGCTGTAACTTTTTTAAATGTTATTACATTCTACAAATGTTTTCTTCCATAGTAATTATATAACTACAACAACATGTATCGACACTGAATCAAGACAGTTTTTGTAATTTAGATAAACATTTGTGCTTGAACTAATCCGCACAGGATAAGATTATAATGTCAGCGTTTGTCTATTCCCTCATTCTACGAGCCTATGGATACACGATATGGATCCATCACCTGATGGTAGGTGCGGTAGTGTATGAACATCTATGAAACATAGCAGCATTGAGCTGCTATTCTGTAAGAGCATGGTCCTTCCCTGGTTGAGCCACCCTATTTGTGCTACACTTATAATATAGCCGCAACAGGGCTCCACCATGTTTAAATATAATACATTTTGTTTCTTTCAGGTCTCAAATCCAGCAATCTGGCAGTCAAAACAACTTCAGCTCGTGCTGCGCGACGTATGTTGTCTCAAGAAAAGAACCCGCCTATTTCTCTTATGGTGGAAGCTGGAGTAATCAAACCCCTAGTGGAAGCCTTAGATAGGGATGATTGGTACGTTACTTGAGATTCACCAGCAATCTTTATGTTTCGTGTACTGAGCATGTTTACTATCCAGTATTAATCGGTGCCAGTTCAACTTTATGACTACTTAGTGCACCTTTTATGCTGGAGAAGTTCATTCTGTCAAAAGCACCTTATATGTCCTTAGACATATTACTTTGTTTTGGGTGGCCTCTTCAATCTTTGTTATTAAATGGTAAAGTGCCAATTCTGTCGATTTACCTAAGATATAGGCATGTTTTTTTTCGTGTAATGCGGTAAGTTAATTAGCGCCGACCCCCTCAAATCCCGTTCACACATCCTCTCCATCGTCTTTAGGAGAAAGGATGTGAGGTTAATGGGTCTGTAGGATTTAGGGTCTTTATTTTTAGATATAGGAACATATTTAAGAACCAGACATGCTCTCATTATGGCAACGAGTCTGACTATTAGGGCTTTACCCCTCTACTGTAGGAGTGCCGGGAATATGTCCTCAGGTCCTGCCGCTTTATAGGGAAGGAAACTATGAATGACCCAATGGATTTTATCCACTGATACCACTCTCTGTGCAAAATTCCATTCTTCTTCTGTTGGTGTCAGTATATCCTCCCTTTCAACTACACAACAACCTGGGAAGTGGGCTTCATTTAGGATGCATTGAGTTTCATCCGGCGATGCTGAGTAGCTTCCGTTGGGTTTCTTTAGAGAGATGGATCTAGGCGTGTTCTGTTTAGTTAGGATTTTCCTTGTTCGTTTCGCTTGTTCACAGTTTTCTATGTTACCACAGAATTTGCACCACATTAATTGATCTTATCCAACTGTCGAAGGTTGTGAGATGTACATGCACCCACCAAGTGCGACGATAAAAAAATGTAAATCCTTCCTACTACAGTAGAGGCCCACATACAACTCATTGACTTTAACAAGTCAATAAAAAAATGTTATAGTTTAAATTTACTAAACTATGCAAATGGTTATAACTATTGGTAAACTAAAGAAAATATATCTATCTATTTATGTAGCCAGCCTTTGTTCAATAAAACTAATTTTATAGATTTTATCGTGTTAAATTTAACTTTACGTAGTTGGGCTAACTATGACATTGGGACGTCAAACACCTAAGTCTCCTCTGTGATCATGCGTGCTGTAAAGCACCCGAAGCGTCGGTAATTAAAAATGAGTTAAAAAAGTTGATTTGAACATGATAAAATCTGTAAAATTAGTTTTATTCAATGTTGCTTTTTGTAGATGTAAGAAATCATTCTTTTAATAATCTATACCTTGCATATTCATACTTGATGGTTGATTAGATAGTTTTTTCCAGCCAAGATTTACAGTTTGAGGCAGCATGGGCAATAACCAACATTGCATCCGGTACTCATGAACACACCATGGCTGTTGTTAATGTGAGTATGCCATAAACTAATGGTAGAAAATATCAGTTTGCCGAGATTCGCATTAAAAATAAAATGTGCCTAATCTAGTTTGAAGATCACCTATCCTCCTCCCACAGTTAAGTACACTATTACTGCTCACTAAATTATATCAGGTCAAACATGACCATCGAAGTATCAAAGTATTTTTTTTAGCTGACCAGGTATCTTCAGAAACTAGATTCCAATAGAACCAGAATTAGCTTCTGTGGTGGCAAATGGCTAAGTGAGCTGCCTGATTCTATTTATTGAAAAATAATTCACCAGTGGGTATCATGCGAGTGCGACAGCCCCATCTATCCCGCGGATTCGTGGGTTCGAATCGGAGCCGAGTTATAATTATGAAAAAACAGAAGTTACAAACAGTATTTTTTGCATGCAATTTGAAACAGCAAATGTACTTGGTAGAGCAATTTAGCATTTATGTTATGTTTGCTGCACTAATGGGTCGACTCAACCAGGGACAGACTACACTCACGGAGTACCAGCTCAAAATAGCTCAATGCCTCTGTGTTTTGTTGGTGAATGTAGAGAAAAGGAGACCTTTTTTACTGGAAACAGGGCATTCCATCTTAGTCCTCAGAGGTGACAACACAACAGAATTTTGGTTCTTATTCGAGGATAAAACTGTAGTGTGGCATGGGCCACAGCATCCACTTACCATCAGATGGACTGTGTGCTCGTTTGTCACCTTTATTCTATAAAAAAACAAAATATTAACATTATTGTTAAAATAATTAATTGTCTCTTTCCTTTTCCAAAAACCTACATAACACTAGACCTCTGACCAGCAGTGGGTTGCATATTATATGGGTTCACCTTCATTAAGTTTTTTATATGGAAGTATAAGTAAAAATACAAAATTGGACTTCTGCAAAGTTCAAAAACGAAGTTTGTATAATATGAAGGAATTTATGGACGATAATAATCCCTGCGAATGAGGTGATTGCTTCAAAGCTTTTTGTTGTTTGGAATTGTGAAGATAAATTTATGATTATAAACTGTTTTTTTTATTTAAAAAAAAGGTCTTGCCATGTTTCTTGCTGGTTCTTCCCAGGACAGAGTTTTTTCCTAATCAGTGTTAAATTAAACAAAATACTTGCAAAAAAATTTATTTATAATCTTTATTGAATAAAAACTTTCTGTTTCTGATAAAAATTGTCTGGCAGCGTAAGAGGATCCATCAGCCCATGTAAGAAATGACTTTGTTGCTGGAGAAATTTATGCTTCCGATAGATGGCGTACAATTTTACGTTTTACGTAAAATACCTCGACTGTAGTAGGGTGTATTCAATTATAGTGCACACACTTGTGTACACTATAATCCCATCCTGCGCAGATGGCTAGTCTCCATTGAGGCTGGCCGCCGTGACCAAATTTCGGCGTGGAAGACATCATGTTATTTATTAATATCCAAATTAATTGTATGCCCGCGACTTAGCCTTTGTTATGTTTGGATTTATGTGATTACCTACACTCACTGTATTCTCCAGGGTGGAGCAGTCCCGAAGTTAGTGTTACTCCTTGCCCGAGGCGGTGTAGTGGGCGAGCAGAGTGCGTGGGCGCTGGGCAACATCGCGGGAGACGGGGCTTCGCTCCGGGACGCCGTGCTGGCCGCTGGAGCCCTGCCCGCAATGCTGTTACTCATGACTCCAACTACCCCGCCTTCACAGCTTCGGACAGCTGTGTGGACCTATAGCAATTTCTGCAGGTATTTTTACACCACATTATATCTTCCCTTTCCTCTCTTCTTCCTTGGTGGAAGTAACTTCGTTTATATCTATGGTAAGTTCAGGTATGTACTGCCCTCTTACCAATTCTGTCGCCAAATAGCAGTGCTTGCATGGCTGCATTCTGAACTAACGGCTATAGAGCTAGTATAACAAGCTGCAAAGCATTTTATCTTAAGTTCTCAGAGGTAACATGAATCTGTAGCCTTCTTTCCATGAAGCAAATAGACAGTTAGTTGGTCAATTTTATTTAAAAAAAAAACTATTTATTTTTAAGGACCTCATTCTCTAACTTTTCATCCAACACTCAATATGGGCCTTTTTTTACATATCTTAACAGAATTAGTAAAATGTTTGTCATCTACCCACCCTGATGGTAATATGTTTACTACGTTAGGCAAGGTGGTGCCCAAATTAAATCCTATGATTAAGTCAAACAGTACGTAAGTGGTTGGATAAAGTGGACGAGTGTGCTGAGTTATTTAAATGGAGTGATGACCAAATCATACATTATGCAATACCTAGGCTATTAGGAGTATCATCTAGAGTGTACATGAAAATAATAAGTTTTTTTAAAACACAAGAGTGACAAATTTTTTGCATTCAAATGGTAAGGTGGCCACTGCAGCTTATTGCTTGAGACAGGAGACTTAGCACCTGGAATAGAAATAGGTGAGAAGAACCCATTCAGTTATACTTAAACTAAGAAAGATTGTCATGAGCTGGCGTTTAAATTGAAATCAGACTATTTACTAGTAGTAAAATTTATGGACTTTATGTAAATTTCACAGTATGAAGGCAACCTGATTTGATCCCCTCTGGCATGAAATTATTAATTGCAATTTTAGGTGCTGACTTACACATACTCTGTGGTTGAGGAAAACATAGTGGGAAAAACAACATGTCTAAGAAATAAAATATTTCTAAGAAGTCCTTTGACATAATATTTATTTTTATTTATACTATATTATATATATGATATTTATATATACATGCGAGCACACAACCCACCTGATGGTAAGTGGATGCTGTGGCCCATAGACATCTACACCTATCCTCGATAAAGAATAAAAATGCAGATGCGTTGTTATTCTTAAGGTCTATGACGAAAGGCCTCATTTCCAGTAAAATGGGTCTCTGGTTCTCTTTACTCACCATATAAAACAGCAGCACTAAGCTGCTATTTCATGCTGATATTCTGTGAGAGTGTGGTCCTTCCCCAATTGAGCTGACCCATTAATACTACAGATATACCTGCAACATAGCTCTACCACATTTGAATTACCCTTTTAGAAATTATAGGAGGCCTGTGCCCAGTAGTGGACTTATAAAGGTAGTAATTTGACCTTTACTAGTAATCTGTGGCTACATAAAATGTATGATTTGTTTCAGAAATAAAAACCCACTAGTGAAATTCGATATGGTTGCTCCTGCACTTACTTATGTATCAGACCTTCTAGTTTTGCCTGATCAGGATGTTCTTGGTATGTAACTCTTTTTATCTTTTTTGTTAAAGTTAAAGGAACCCTTGTGGATACTATTTCCTTCTCTTTCACATTTGGAATGAAAACTTCATTTTTCTAATTTGTATTGACATACGTACATACTTATCTCAATAATATTTGATAGTGAAAAAACTATATTTGATGTGTCCATCCAAATCACAGAAATGAAGATGAAATTTCACAGAGCAATTGCAATTATTAATTATATAATGTAATGAATTAAAATTGAGTGAATAAAAAATGTTCGACTGCCTCGTTGGTCTAGTGGTTGTAGTAGTGCGGCTGCTGGTCATGAGGTCCTGGGTTCGAATCCCGGGTCGGGCCAAAAAATTAATTATTGAGTTTTTCCATCAATAAATTCTCAGTAGTCAGGAAATTGACGGTGTCTCCCCCCCCCCCATGCCTCGGAAAGCACGTAAAGCCGTTGGTCCTGCGCCTGATCTCTCTCCGGTCGTGTCGGTTTACCGTCCCATCGGATTACGAAAGTGAGGGAATAGAGAGTGCACCTGTGCTTGCACATACACTTGGGCACTATAATCCTGTCCTGCGCCGATGGCTAGTCTCCGTTGAGGCAGGCCGCCGTAGCTGAAATTCGGTTTGGAGGACATTGTTATTATTTAAATGTTGTTTACCTTATATTTAAAGAAATAAAAGAAGGCCTTAATGTGCCTTGCTGAATTTTTTTTAAGATGTCTTAACTATGACTGAAAGTGATGGAGACAGCAGGAGACAACTATCTTAAAATTGAGCACTGTTTGAGTATTTGAGCGGGTACAGAGAATCATATTAATTTGACAAACACATACATAAATGTAAACACTCACGCCTGTCACCCAGAGGGGTAGGCAGAGACTACAGACTTCCATTTGCCATGATCCTGACACCCCTCTCGCCTCTTCCACATCCATATTAGCATCCGCATACATGCCTCATCGGTTAAGGGTACTTTTAGTTTGGCCCATTTTGAATATATCGCCAATTGGTCGAAAAACTTTCGCCTAGGATGTCTCTTTTCCCTTTACTTTCACTTTTGCAACATAAATTAACTTCTACATGATCAAACCACCAAAGCATTTCTTTCTTGATCCTGGTCACAACATCATTTTGCAAACCACACCTTATCACAATTTCTTACCCTGTCACTCAGATTCAGCCCTAAAATACTTTTTAATGACTGCATTTCTACTGTGTTTATTTAATCTCGTGCTTCTTCTGCCACACCCAACTTTCACTATGTAACAAACAACTTCTTTAAGCCCACTTTCATTCGTATCCATAGCAGTCTCAGGCTTACACATTCAACTTTCACACATTGACTCATTCTTTCTGAAAGGATGAAACCGACCCCTGGCATGCCCACTCGGTCTCGTCTACACCAGATCAGTATGCGGTATACATGCCATGCGTAGTGGTATCTTTCCCTTCCGTTTCGTCTCATTTATACAACATATCTATCATACATCATATCGCATACTTCATCCGTCTAATTCATTGCCCCACATACATTCAGCGTAGCAAGTCGTGTTTCTGCAATCCTATTTTCGTCCCTCCGATTTTCTTTCCGGAGATTCTTCGCACCCCTACCCCATTGAAGGGGCGCCGGGCACTCGGGACCATTTCTGTATTTTTTTGCCTCATGGTGTGAAATTAGGGGGTGATGTATTTTACGCCGCTACCAAACACAACATTAAGAAATATCACAGGATTAACATATTATAAAAAATTAAATAAAAAATATGGTCCAAACCGAATATATGTATTTGGTTTAGACCATATTTTTTTATTTATAGAAGTAAAACGAGCACATGGTTCACCTGATGGTAAGTGGATGATGTGGCCCATGCCACACAACAGCTCATAGGCATCTACATTTATCGTGAATCCTATACCTTAAGAGAAAAACTCTTGTGTTTATATGAAATATGTAATTTGTATAATTATTTCTTATATTTACGCGAACACTACACATTGATTAAAACTACTTTTACGGATTTTATCGCGTTTATTTTACTTTTATTTGTTATTTCCAGTCCGTACTGGTTTACATAATGATTTTTTATATTTACGCGAACACTACACATTGATTAAAACTACTTTTACGGATTTTATCGCGTTCATTTTACTTTTATTTGCTATTTCCAGTACTACATAATGATTTCTTATATTTACGCGAACACTACACATTGATTAAAACTACTTTTACGGATTTTATCGCGTTTATTTTACTTCTAAAAGTATAAAATCCGTAAAAGTAGTTTTAATCAATATGTAATTGGTTTCTCAGAAATAGCTCAAACAATTGGATTATATTTTGGTTTAAAATTTTTTTAATTTCTCAGTTTCTCAAGGTTTCATCCTTAACACTTTCACTGTCCAGTTTCCAGACACAATAGTAAGACAATAGCAATGTACTATATGAGGTTCACGGGACATTAAATGCATTAAAAGTATTGTATTTTATATTCAATGCAATTTCATCATGAAACTCTTTATGACTTAGATAGTCAATTCCAGTAAACAAGTGAATTTTATTTTAAATTTATCCACGTTTTTTTAATCATATTCTTACTTTATCATCCGAACTTGAGAGGGAAGTTAGTTTAAAATGAATTACTAGATTCCACCCTGATTGGCAGACAAACAAGAAAGTGACTTCAACAAAACGTGGTAAAATAGGTTGTCTGTTCTAGTCACTCATTGTGTTAGTACTAGTATATCTGGTCATTATGCTGCTATTTTACTCTGGTATTCTGTGCAGTTGTGGTGATTCTCCAGTTGAACTGACCTATTCTGCCACCAAAATATAACTATCATATAGCTCTACAACATACGAATGACAAGTATTTATATGATATGTTTGTTTCAGCTGATGCTTGCTGGGCTCTATCCTATCTAACCGATGGACCCAATGAGCGCATTGAGGCTGTACAGAACACACCTCAACTGCTGCCCCGACTTACCGAGCTTCTTGATCACAAGTCTCCAGCAGTCCGGACTCCGGCTCTGCGAGCTATTGGCAACATGCTGACTGGCTCTGATGAACAGGTATTTAATGTATTTTTTTGTATCTTCTATTACTAAGCTACCGCTGTTCATCCTTCTATCTGTCTGTTTCTCAGCGGGCTGTATCTCATGCTCTGTAATAGGTAGACAATTGAAATTTTCACAGAATGTGTATTTCTGTTGCCGCTATAATAACAAATAATAAAAATAAAATAAAAATTTAAAGGGGGCTGCCCTACTAGAAACATTTTTTTTACGATGGTCAATTTTCATATGATCTGAAGTGACAACAGAACTTATAGACCCTCTGATGGTAAATGTATATATAGTTTAGTTTAGCTTACGACGGGCTGTTTTCCGCGACTCCACGTCTAAACGCTTACTTTGCGTGTGGGCATGAATAATGTGATTATTCGAGCCATGAAATCTCCCTGAAGAATTTCATCAGTCCTTTGATGTTGCAAGCAACTTCGGGGAGTGATCCCGGTGTGCCGAGATGTTTAGCCCTGTATGAAGCGACCTCTGGACATGTCAGCAACACGTGAGCCGCCGCTTCTTCCTCCATGCATGCCCTGCACAGTGGGCTATCTGTAACACCTATGGTAAACAAATGTTTGTTAAAGGAGCCATATCCTGTGATAGCGCTTGTTACGATCCTGATCAGCGGTTTGTTAAGTCTCATTAGAACCTTGGTTAGACAACTGTTTATTTCAGGCAGGGCCTCCCTAGCTTGTCTACAATCTACAAAAAATTTTCAAAGCCTAGTGTGTAAATTATTGAAGTTTCTACGTACCAGTGAACAAACATAACCAAAGGGGATTGGTATTATTAGTTCCGGAGTGGCCGTTCTGGCCAGTTCATCTGCTGCATCATTACCTCTAGATGGTAAATGGATAATAGACACATGTTTGTTCACTTCAAGCAAGGAGGACTACAAATGTGATGTCAACTCTGTGGACTAATATAATGCCACATAGACTGCAATTTTACTGGATCTGTATATGCTTCAAATTCAAACAGCAGTACAGCACAGTACTTGTTAATTGGTGGAAGAAATAAGTAATTGGAGTGATAATAACACTGGTTAAACCCTATTTATATATCTAATTTGTTTTACTTAATATGTATATATATAAACACTCACGCCTGTCACCCAGAGGGGTAGGCAGAGACTACGGACTTCCATTTGGCACGATCCTGACATACCTCTTTCGCCGCCTTTACATACATATAACTACGCATACATGCTCGTCGGTTAAGGGTACTTCTAACGTGGCCCATTTTCAAAATATCGCCAATTTGGTCGATAAACTTTTTTCTAGGGCGTCCCTTCCCGATTCGGCCGTTCACATCTGCCATATAAATTTGCTTTGTCACTCTTTCTTCATTCATTCTTTCCACATGACCAAACCACCGAAGCATTCCTTTCTTAATCCTGGTCACAACATCATCTTGCATACCACATTTATGCATTACTTAATATGTATTGGTGTAATTTATTTATATATGGATTAAGCTAAAGACCCTTAATGATTTCTTATATTTACGCGAATACTACATATTTAAATAATACTAGTTTTTACGGATTTTATCGCATATATTTAACTATAAATACCCGAAGTTTCGAACGCTTTCCAGCACCCATGGTCACGGGGGGGGGGGGGGGACTGAGATCTTCAACGTCCAGATGTCATAGTTAACAGCGGTTACCATAGATAATCTATGTACATCTGGACGTTGAACATCTCAGTCCCCCCCTTGGGCATGGGTGCTGTAAAGCGCTCGAAACGTCGGGTATTAAATATACGCGATAAAATCCATAAAACCTAGTATTATCTAAAGACCCTTATTATATCCAGGTGAATTATGGATCTTTGTGTAACTATGTCTGTTAGCAATTTACAAACAATTTTATACATAGTAGAGCCGTGTTGCAGTAATATTGGTAGTATAGTTGTAGCACGAATCGGTTGGCTCGACTGTAGATGTAAATGTATATGGACCACAGCAACCACTTACCATCAGGTGGACTGTGTGCTCATTTGTCACCCTATCCTATAAAAAAAAAATTTACCTTTATTAAATGGACATTATCATGGATTTCTTATATTAACACTACACATTGATTAAAACTACTTTTAAGGATTTTATCGCCTTTAATTTACTTAATTTTACCACCCGCATTGAATCCTGTAATTAATAAAATTAAAACTAAACCCAAGCGTAACCACTACAAAACTTCAAGACACAGTAAGTTTATTCTGCGTAGATGGGACCATAAGTAATAATTAAAAAGCTGAAGGTAAGCTTTTTAATTATTACTTATGGTAAGAGGTGACTGACATCGGGACATCAGTCACCTCAGTCCCCCGTGACCTTGGGTGCCGGAAAGCACCAGAATTATCGGGAATAAAAAATTAATTAAATTAAACGCGATAAAATCTGTAAAAGTAGTTTAATCAATGGACATTTTAATTTCTGTTACAGACTGATCGCTGCCTTGATGCAGGATGCTTAGATTACCTTGTGAATCTCTTGCGTTGTGGAAAGTTCTCATTGATGAAGGAAGCATCATGGGCAGTTAGTAATATTCTCGCAGGAACCCAAATGCAAATCCAGCGTGCTATAGATAAGGGCCTGCTTGGACATTTGCTTCATGTCTTGGCTTGTGAAGATATTAAGTAAGTATTGTGTTTCTTAATTATTTGCTTTCAGTCAAAGTGTTGCTTTATAAAAATTACCTTTTCTACCAGTGTAAATTTCTTGTAAAATATAGACAATATGAGGGCGGCACTGAAAATTTCGGGAATCAAGGAAGTGACACAACATTACTATTTAAAAATGTATTTATTGCTTTTCGAAGTATTCTCCGCGAAATTTGACCCATTTTCCATACGATAGAACCAATCATTGAAGCAACCATTCCATTCGGGGTCTCCAAAATGGCCGTTTCGTAGGCGTCCACAGCTTCCTCAGGTGATGAAAATCTCTGTCCAAGCAATTTATTCTTTATTTTAGGGAAAGTATAGAAATCATTAGGGCTTAGGTCGGGGCTGTACGGCGGATGGTCTAATAATTCTATGTTTTCTTGCTCTAAAAACTCTTTTGTTCTGTGTGCGGTGTGAGAACTCGCATTGTCGTGATGGAGGATGATGCGGCGGATGCAGTTCTCTTTACGGAGTTCAGAAACGACCTGTGGCAAACAAATGCTAGCATATCATTCTGCATTAACCATTCTTTGTCCCTCAAGAGGAATAGTCGTAACATGGCCGGTTTTGGATACAAACGTGGTCACCATTTTTTTTGTAACACTCCGTGAACGAACAATTTTTTTTTGGCTTTTACTTATTTTCGAACACCCAAACTCGTGACTGGTTTTTTGTTTCGGGTTCGTACGCGTATATCCAGGATTCGTCACCTGATACGATGTTGTATACAGCATTTGAGGATCGTGCGTGGAATCTTTCGAGAGTTCTGACGCACCAAGTAACGCGAGCCGCTTTTTGCTCTTCACACAGCGAATGCGGTATCCATCGGGAAACAACAAACAACTTTTTTACACCTAATTGTTCATGCAAGATTATTATGTCACATGTCGATCTTCCTCAATCAGCTTACGCACAGCATCATTTTAGTATGGTTCTAGTTCTTGTTAAGTAATTATTTGAAGAAGTTTGTTAAACTAAGTTTTTAATACATGACACTTAATCAGATTTTTCTTTACTATCAAAACTAATCTACTATACCACTAATAACGTCTAGTTTGTGCAAGTCACACCAAGTAGTGCTTATCTGTGTAAATCGGCATTAAGAAAACGGCGGTTGAATTTGCACGGCCATTGCTGTCGCTAACAAACGTTTTTAAAACTTTATAAAGTGTTTGTTTTGTTGTAATTTGTATTATTACTTTATATTAAGCTGTATATGTCTCTAAATAAATGTAAAATTCTTGAGAGTAATTTCTTAAACCCGGAGTTTATGAGTGGTAGTGGCTAAATTTAGTCAAGATTAACTCCCGAAGGACACAGGTTTGTATGTTTACTGAAAAAAGAACCCTGTTGTCGTATCTCACCAATTTTTGGGCACTCCTTTTGCTTCCTCATCCAGCATTGGAATCCTTGGGGCGTAGAGATTTCAATAGATGTACAGTTCCGATCAAAAAAGTTTGGGTGTGCTCAGTAAATCGAGAAGTATTTTATGGAGTACTTATCTCTGAGCCGGAGCCAACTAGTAAGCTAGATGGATAAGCTCCTTTCGCTTAAACAGAACTCAAAATTCCATCCTCAGATTAGAGTTAGTTTACGACGGGCTGTTTTCCGCAACTCCACGTCTAAGCGCGTATTTTGCGTGTGGGCAGGAATATGTGGTTTATTCGAGCCATGATATTTCCCCGAAGAAGTTCAACAGTCCTTTGATGTTGCAAGCAACTTTGGGGAGTGATCCCGGTGTGCCGAGATGTTTAGCCCTGTATGAAGCGACTTCTGGACATGTCAGCAACACGTGAGCCGCCGTTTCTTCCTCTCCCATGCATGCCCTGCACAGGGGGCTGTCAGTAACACCTATGGTGAACAAATGTTTGTTAAAAGAGCCATGTCCTGTGATAATTCTTGTTACTATCCTGATCTGTGGCTTGTTAAGTCTCATTAGAACCTTGTTTAGACGACTGTTTATTTCAGGCAGGGCCTCCCTAGCTTGTCTACAGTCTACTAAATTTTTCCAAAGCTGAGCGTGTAAATTATTGAAGTATTTACGTACCAGTGAACGAACATAGCCAAATGGGATTGGTATTATTAGTTCCGGCCCTGTTGTTGCCAGAGCTGATCCCCTTCTGGCCAGTTCATCTGCTGCATCGTTGCATCTAGATCCACTGTCTCCCTTGATCCATTGCAGAGTCACATTATTGTGCTTACATACCTCATGCAATCGTTGATGGCATTCGTATATCAGTCCCGAGTTCGTCACATTGCAACTCGAGCTTGTAGTACCGCCATACTGTCGGTCAGTATTCTGATGGAGAAGTCTTTCACCGTCCTAGCATCTATTGCTATATCCGCTTGGATGGTACCCTTGCATTCAGCCTGGAAGACTGTGTTGTGCGTAACCAGCGGTGTGCATATGTGGATATTAAGGTCTTCAGAGAAAGCCCCAGACCCCACACCTTCATTAGTCTTAGAACCATCCGTGAAAACACATCCTCATTGGGTGCGTTTGGCAGAAAATAGCGCTAGCAAGCGCTTACAAGCGCTGAAATAGTTTTCGGCCAGGACATGATTACTACTTCAGTAGCGCTGACACAATCTGCCATTTTGCTTATTTAATTTGTTTGTTTTAAAGTAGAGTTTATAAGTTGTTTTGTGCAATATTAGTTTTAAGTAAAAATTCATGATTGGTAAGTTTTTAATATGAATATTTTACAAACATATACTTAAATTAGGTTAGGTTCCCCGGTTAAAACCAACATCGTGTCCTGGGGGAAAAATAGCTACTTACGATTTGACAGCGTTTACCGCTTACGACCGCCATTTTGCTTACAAGCGCTTGCTAGCGCTTTTTTCTGCCAAACGCACCCATTATCTCCACGGTTGGTGGCTTACTATGGTGTTTTACTCAGAATTTTATGCCTCCGACGACTGCAATAGATGCGAGAGGAATTAACTGTTACCAGTGGTTTTACCAGACCAAGACAACTCACAAGCCTTCAAGAAAACAGCCTATTCATTTCTAAAAGGCCGGTTACATTATTCATGGGTGACGGCGATCATTAACCATGATGTAAGACATATGCTTGTTTGCCTTCACTCCCATTAGAAAAATCCTTAAAAACCTCATTTTGTTCCATGAGTATCGTAAGAGACGATTATTCAAATGCCAAAAAACGCTTACAACTGCATAAAACAATCTGTTTACAATTATCTGGACTGTATTCTCCATTTCCATCCATCAAGGTGTCAAAAAGAAGCAGCTTGGGCCATCACAAACCTGTGTCTTGGTGGCGCTCCATCACAGCTAGATACATTGATGTCTGTCGGATTCCTGGAACCTTACTGTGCCCTCTTGAGCTCACCGGATCAGAGGGCTATTAATGTTGTGCTGGATGGACTTACCAATCTTATGGAGGTAATATTCTAATGTTGTTTATCATCAAATAGTTTTACGTAATTAAATAGTTTTAACTGATTGGAATAATTTTGTCTCGTGAGTTCAATCAGTTGAACTTACAGTTGAATTAAATCAGGCCAAACAGGGAAATACAAGTTGATTTCGAAATTTTTTATAGCGTTAGTTGCGTGATGTTTGCATGAGAATAAGAATGTTTCCTTCGTTTAGCATTCCTTTTATCCTGGACTTGGTCACAGTCTAAGAAAAACATAGTTAGTCATCTGGTATGATGTTGTCGGCAAAGCCCGACTTTGTTTGATTCCAAAACATTTTAACAAGCTTTCTACTTGCTATAATTGGAAATAAATCTACAGTGTCTCAAAAACATAACACTATACAAGTAGATTTAACCCATAAATAAAATATACTATAAAAGACATGGCATTACTCAATTCGTACATTTCAATACAGTGGCTTTGAATACCACATTAACGAATGTTTGGTGATTTAACCAAATATTTGGTAAAGCTGCCGAATATGCCAAATACCGAATGCGAAATGAATATTCGGCCCATCTCTAGTTTTTATCCTATCCACGATTTCTCCCGTTATATTGTTTTACTATGTTGCATTCTGTTTGCATTAGCTTTTATATTTTGTAGACTTGAATACAATTGTAATCAGACAAAATCTACATTTATTTCAAAATTCATACAAAATCCACTACATAAATTCGCTAAGGAATTGACACCCACCTGATGAAAGATCAATGCTGTGGCCTATACACACATCTATCCTTCAGTAAGCATCAAAATGTAGATGCATTGTCACCGTTGAGAACTAAGATAGAATGCCTCATAAACAGTAAAAAGGGTATTTGGTTCTCTACACATACCATACGTAGCAGCAGCATGTTTAAGCCGATATTTATTGTGAATTGATGATGACAATATATGATAAAAGCATTATAAAAACAGGCTGCAGCAAAATATGGACAAGTGGAACCGCTCTGCATTAAGCTGGAGGAGATTGGTGCCTTGGACCACATAGAATCTTTGCAGAATCATGAAAATGAACAGGTATTTAGTTTCCTTCATCTATTACATGCAAACCATAAAAGTTCATTTCTAAAGTAGGCCTCACCTGTTGTACCAGAAGAAAGTTTTGATATCCTCCACTGCCGGACTGAGTACTTTGCGTCTGACATAAACAAGATGTTTGATTGTGGCATCAGTTAAATTCCATGAGATCTTATTGGCTTTTCCCATACTCGCTTCTTACAACACCCATTAGATTAGTTCAGAATAGAACAAGAGAGATTAAATAAAGCTCCTTAGAACTATTACAAGTATATTTCTTTTTCCATTTAGTTCCGTAGGTGTCGTAAGAGGCGACGGAGGGAAATATACCAGGAGATGGGCAGCAAAGTTTTCTTAATGAAAACTAAAAATAAAAACCTCAGTTGCCAACAGTCTTGCCAAGCTTGGCAACTATTGTAGATATCTCCTATTATTGATAGAATCAGGCGTTACTTTGCGGAAATTCATTATAATAAAGATATTAAAATTTAATTTGCAACCATCCGCTTAATTAAATACAATGATGTGTCTTACCTGGATTGAAGAGCACCTCCCGTCCTACCTCAATTGCATGCACTAATTGCTCTTCAATCCAGGTAAGACACATCATTGTATATAATTAAGCGGATGGTTGCAAATTAAATTTTAATGTCTTTATTTTTTGATATCTCCTATGTTCAGCAATAGACTTAGGCCATTACCATTACAGTATACGGTTAAAACACCTACATCTAGCACAGTTCCTCATAAATATTGTCTCTATCTTTTAACTAAATGGTAATAGAAAGAGAAAGGTATAGAGATATAATTAGTTCTCAGATAAAGTAAATAATATTACACGATTATAAGTAAAGTGTAGAGTATCAAGACGAGAAGCTTCAAAATCTGAATTTGTTGATATCATTTTGTTATTTTAAACACAATACACAGCAGTCAAGAACTTATACAAGTTAGATATTATATTATTTGCTGTTATGACTTGTCAAACTATACTTATATACCAACCATCTGTCAACAGATATACAAAAAATGTATTCACATCCTTGATACATACTTTACGGAAGAAGAAGACCAAGTTGCCCAGCCGGAACAAACTGAGGAAGAGTATCAGTTTGGAACTGGACCGGCCAATCAGAACATTAACTTTTAGCCATATTTTTAGATTTAAGTTTTTAGTAAATGTATAAAGTGCCTTATAAATCAATATGAGAAAGAACTTAATTTATACATCTATATACAGTACAATTTGTTATAAAACATCTCATAGAACCCCGTGTCTCTAAAAATTGTCAAATTCTATACTTTACTTTTTAGTTTGCATATTCTTCTAATTTAAATAAACCCAACGCAGTCAGGTTAAAGTTTTCAGAAAAGAAAAAAGTTTTATAGCCATGTCACTTCCATAACTAAGCCGTTTAGGCTACAGTGTGTCAAAGAAATATACATACACTAACAATTACGTTCATCATCCTCCTTCTCGCGCAGTCGGCTAAATATACAATTTAGTTGTGACTTTGCGAAACACTATCTATTGTTTGGCCATCTCGCATTTACAAATAAGTCTTTAAATAAATTAAATTATAAAATCTTTAGTTTTGTCTGTCCGTGCCTCTTGTTACCATTTACCTGGTGCAATCACAAAAAAAGATAGACCGAGTCTGGAGAGACCAAAACCATTCTCAAAGAATACGTTCTCACGCACACATGCGTTAAAATAATTTACAACCAACACTTGTCAAAGTGTCTATGACACCACGGTAATATTATCTTAAAATTGAGTATCTTGCATTTGTGTGTGTGTATTTGGTCATAAGTGTAGTGTGTGCGTCCAGCAATAGATTTTTCAGATTGTTAAAGATAAGAAAGAAAAACACGTGTGCGTGAACGCGTGTCAAAAAGACGAGTGTGGTTTGGGTATCACTTGAACTCGCAGCACACGTCTATCTTTTTCGTTTTAAGGTTGTAGTAATTTCTCTTTTTGATTTTTATTTATTGATAAAATAAGGGATTTTTAAAAATGTATTTCATGCCGTATTCTCTTCTTCTTAGTTTACTCTTTATAATTGCGTGTTATATTAACGACGATGACTTGTATTTATTGTTATTTTAAAGAAACTGATTTTTTAAATATAAAATTGTTTTAAATGTCTGTCCATAAAGTTTTGTGTGTCTAGCAAGTTTATTGAAACATTTTGTATTCGGAAACAGCTGTCCTGTATTTTTTTGGTGTTATTTAATAAAGAAAAAATCTGTAATATTATTTATCAATTTTCCGTGATCATTGATCACTCATCTTGCATATCTACTGAAAATAAGACTGATTATTGTGAAACTTAAAATAGCTGGTCTTTGTTAACTAAAAACACGGTAAGCAAAATGTGATAATAGCTTAATTGAGATTGTGTTGTATTTTATAATAAAAATTTTGTTTCTCTAAGTTTTCGTTTTATTTTTTATTGAATGAAAAATCAGAAAGATATGTAACTGCTATTGATTTAATAACTTCCTTTCCTTCGAATTCGATACAATATTTTTTTAAGTATCGTTTATTAATATTAACAACTTACACATTGCAACTGTAATATTAACATTTCAACTTAAGATCAAGATTTTCAAAGAATTTAAAGTTAGACACATTGGTCAAATGATCATAATTTAAAAAAAATATACAAAAAGTAAAATAATTTCATGTTGCCACACACATGTTGTACACACACACACACCCAATGATGCATTTCAAATAGCTAGTAAGAGGAGGTCAGTAGAGGTAATGCTCCCCGCATTACCTCTACTGACTTCTACACTTCATATAGGGGAGTTTTAGCGGGACTGACTACCGATGGTAGCTCCTGTACTATCATGTATTTGGTGATTCGATTTCGTGTATTAAATGTCTGCGCATGTAAACTTTTAGTGGAAACGATGTTATTTATATTGCATAACCAAGTTGCGGGGAGTACGAATGTGCCTTATGTATATATATATATATATATATATATATATATATATATATATATATCATCATCATCATCATTACAGCCCTTCACAAGTCCACTGCTGAACATAGGCCTCCCCCCAAGTAATGCCACAAAGCACGGTCCTGAGCCACCTGCATCCATCGACTTCCTGCATGTCTTACCAGGTCGTCACTCCATCTAGTGGGGGGTCGTCCTACACTACGCCTACCGGTACGAGGCTGCCACTCGAGAACCTTTCTTCCCCATCGGTTATTGGTTCTTCGAGCTATATGGCCGGCCCATTGCCACTTCAGCTTACTAATCCGTTAGGCTATGTCGGTCACTCTGGTTTTACTGCGGATATCCTCATTTCTGAGTCTATCACGCAGTGAAACTCCGAGCATAGCCCTCTCCATAGCTCGCTGAGCGACCTTGAGCGTCCTCATATGGCCAGCGGTGAAGGACCACGTCTCAGATCCGTAAGTCATCACTGGCAACACGCACTGGTTGTACAATCTAGTTTTTAGAGATTGAGGTATACCTGACGAGAAGATGTGTCGTAATTTCCCGAACGCTGCCCAGCCGAGTTGAATCCGTCGATTGACCTCTCGGTCGAAGTTGGACTTACCTAGTCGGACTATTTGTCCCAGGTAAACGTACTCGTCAACAACTTCGAGCATAGTGCTCCCAACAACTACCGGCATAGGTGTGACATGGACATTAAACATGATCTTTGTTTTGTCCATGTTCATCTTAAGACCTATCCGTTGGGAGACACCATTGAGGTCATTAAGCATAGTGCTAAGGTCCTCCAGCGATTCTGCCATAAGGACTATATCGTCGGCAAATCGAAGGTGAGTGATGTACTCGCCATTGATGTTAATACCGTATCCTTTCCAGTCTAGTAGCTTGAAAACGTCTTCCAACGCAGCGGTGAAGAGTTTCGGGGATATAACATCACCCTGTCTTACACCTCTCTGCAGTTGGATAGGTTTCGTACTCTGGTTCTGTACTCGGATAGCCATCGTAGCCCTACTGTACAAACACTTCAGCACTTCAATATACCGACAGTCAACTAGGCACCGCTGAAGAGACTGTAGCACCGCCCAAATTTCGACGGAATCAAAGGCTTTCTCATAGTCCACATACGCCAGGCAAAGTGGCAGATTGTACTCTTCGGACTTCTGTACAATTTGCCGAAGGGTATGTATGTGGTCTATGGTACTGAAGCCTTTTCGGAAACCGGCTTGTTCGGGAGGCTGGAAGTCGTCGAGTCTGCGTGCGAGACGATTCGTAATGACTCTCGAAAACAGCACGTAGACGCGGCTCAGAAGGGAAATCGGTCTGTAGTTCTTCAAGAGAGCGTTGTCGCCTTTCTTAAAGAACAAGACCACCGCGCTTCTGCTCCACGCCTCCGGAGTAGTGCCACCATGGAGGACGGAATTGAAGAGCTTCTGAAGGACTTCAAGTACCGGTGTGCCACCCGCTTTCAGAAGCTCCGCTGTAATTCCATCCTCGCCCGGGGCCTTGCCGTTTTTAAGGTGGTGGACAGCCATTCTAATCTCGCTCAGACTGAAGTCCGGGATATCATCGGAATAGTGTCGGATAAGACTTGTTCTTGGATCTTGGATGTGTACAGCTGCCCATAGAACCTCTCAATCTCACTCAGAATCTCAGGTGTCCCGGAAACGATGTTGCCACACTCAGTCTTCAGCCTTGACAGTTGGCTCTTTCTGGCAGACAGATCTCTGGCAAAGACTTTGGAGCCCTGATTCCGCTCGATCGCTTCTTTAATACGAGCAGTATTAAAGTTGCGTAAGTCTCGCCGCATGCATTTGGAGATCTGTCTGTTCAGTTGCCTGTATGCTGTCAAATCTGTTGACGATTGCAGCCTCATCTCTCGTCTAACAGCCATGAGATTAAGAGTGTGATCGGAGAGTTTCTGTGTTCTTCTGCGGCGGGTCTTGCAGAACTTAGCTCCGACCGCATGGACAGTTTCCACGAGCTTGTCATTCATATCGTCCACTGCATTGCAATCCTCTAGGCACTGAAAGCGGTTTTGTAACTCGAGCTGAAAGGTTTCGGGATTCTGGATTAGAGCATGAGGGGGACGGAGCGTTGACTTCATTAGACGAGACCTCTCCAACTTAACATTTAGGTTCAGTGTGCCTCTAACCATTCGGTGATCGCTGCCAGTTTTCACCCTTGCGATCACTGAGACATCACTGAACAGTTGGCGTCTGGTCGTCATAATGAAGTCAATCTCATTTTTTGTCGAACCGTCGGGGCACGACCAGGTCCACTTCCTGTGGGGCCGCTTCTGGAAGAAAGAGTTAATCATAAAGAGTCCCTCTTTCTCCATAAAGTCGGCCAGCTGCTGGCCCCTTCGGTTCCGTTGCCCAACTCCAAATTTCCCCACCTTCAGCTCACCGCTTTCTCTTGTGCCTAGTTTTGCGTTAAAGTCTCCCATCAACACCGTGTAGTGGGTTTTGGAGGAATGCATGGCTCTGGAAATATCCTCATACATTTTCTCCACCTCCTCATCGGGATGTGCCGAGGTTGGTGCGTAAACCTGTATGACCTTCAGCGAATACCGTTTGGTGATTCTGAGTATCAGGTACGCGACCCTCGTCGACACACTCCCAATCTTTACAACGTTGTTGACGAGAGACTTGTGGACGATAAATCCGACACCTCCTTGGGACAGATGGTCGCCCTCCCGGTGGTAGAACAAGTTGCCGGACTCGAGGATTGCCGTATCCTCCCCCTCTCTTCGGACCTCGGATAATCCAATAATATGCCAGCGCAACTTGTCTACCTCTTCTTCCAGCTCCAGTATCTTCTCGTCAGTCCTCAGAGTGCGTGCGTTATATGTTGCCAGGTCGAGTCGTCGTAGGTGGCAACCGGGGTTGGCAACCGCAGTTTTTTATTATAACATAGTTGTTATCAGGAAGATGCTGCTGCCCATCTCCTGCCTGTCTCCCTCTGTCGCCTCTTACGACACCCACGGGAAGATATGGGGTAGTGGACATATATATATATATATATATATATATATATATATATATATTATATATATACTTGGTGTATGTACGAATGGATCGGCTCTTTTGAAGAGAGACTGTAAAGTAACGTTGAAGCACGTAAAGCCGTACGTCCTGCACCTGATCTCTCCGGCCGCGTCGGATTGCAATCCCATCGGACACACACTTGTGCTTATGCACACGTTCGTGCACTATAATCCTGTCCTGCGCAGATGGCTAATCTCCGTTGAGATCGAACGCCGTCACCGGTGAAGAATAATGTCCTCCAGACCGAATTTGTTTTCAACCAAAAAAAAAAAAAATATCAGAGAATACCAGCGTGAAATAGTAGCTTAATACTGCTAGTATGTTTTGTAGGGTAAGTGTAGACAATCGGAGACACTTTTTATTGGTTATTGAAAATGAGGTAATCCACCATTTCTCAGGGGTGATAACGCATCAGAATTATGATTCTTAATCGAGGACAGATGAAGATGTCTATGGGCCACAACATCCACTCACCATCAAGTGGACTGTGTATACGCTTGTCACCCTTATTTTACAAAAAAATAAGTGATTCGATTGTAATATAAATCTCAAGTCCTATTATTATCATCTTGGGCGTCTTCAAATTCATTACTTTTTTCTGCCACGAAGAAATAATATAAAAGCCCTCTTGGAGTTACGTTTACATTTTAGTATAAGATAAAATTAAACAATAAACCGGTAAGCGATTTATAGGGCGCCCCCAGTAGATGAAGTGACGACTTAATAACATATGCTAGAAGTTGATGGATGCAGGTGAATCAGGAGCTTAGGACTGCTTTTGGCATTCCTTGGATGTTCATACGGTGAGCAGTAGACTTGAGATGCAATATTTCATTATTGCATCTGAGGTCTACTGCTGACCTGGTTTAATAATTTATGGTCAATTCTTATCATCATCACTCAAATAATAATCTACTAGTGTACATCGGCCTCTCGTTCAGCAAGAGTTGTTTTTTAATTTATTTACAACTACCCGATGTTGTAAAAGGCTGCAGAGGGAAATAAAATGATGGGCAAGAGAGAAGCCAAAAGAGCATCTTATTGATAAAAATTCATTTTGTTATTATTAGGATAATGGCGACAAACGAGCTCACAGTCCATCTGATGGTAAGTGGATGCTGTGGCCCATAGACATCTACATTCGATTAAGAATCAAAATGCAGATGCGTTGTTACCTACCCCTGAGGACTACGATGGAATGCCTCGATCCCAGTAAATCGGGTCTCTACACTCACCATACGAAACACAGCAGCACCAGGCTGCTATTTTACGCTGGTTTTCTGTGAGAGCGTGGTCCTTCCCCGGTCGAGCCGACCCATTCATGCTACAACCATTATATAGTTGCAGCATGGCTCTACCACGTAAAAATATAATGAAAATTTGCGTTTGCCAACCAATACGTATGTCAAGCATTGAAACTATGGCAAAATATCCTCTGTGAGTCCATCTATGGTTAGCAGAGGACTTGTGGGCTGTGATGGATGGATTTTTCATTTTCAAGTGACAAGAGACAATACTGATGGTAAGTGGCTATACTGCATGCCCTTGGTCAACTGCAACCAAGTTCGAAAAAGACATCAAACCCTGAGATGAAATATTTTGCAGCTTGATAAAACTATACTCTACACCCTTCAGTGCATGCACTGCTGCTTGGATGCAAATAGGTAAGATTGTACCTACTCAGATGGCACCCTAGGCAGGGAAGGAATCCTGAGGTACATAAACACATACTGTGATCCATCGGAGTACACAAGATCTTGGCTCTAAGTCGCCTCTCAGAAATGAGACATACAGTATGTATGTTTGTATGCCCAGATATTGGATATACAAAGACTAACTTTATGGCCTAAAAGTTATTGTTTTAGGTCTGGATGTTTGCAGTGTGCAATTTATTTATGTAAAATGAAAATTCGTTCACGACACATGAAAATTCTAGTGTGAGTGGTGCAAAATTTTTAACTTCCCGCTAAGAAAATTGAAAATTTTCAAAAATAGGAAAGTTATTGGTTTCACCCCGATTTCCAAAAATCGAGTTTTCATCGGATCTCGACGTTTTGAGATCCCAGGAAGCTATTCTGACTAATTTCACGTCGACTTTCGTACGGATTTATGTACGCATGTATGTGTGTGTGTGGGGGGGGGGGGTGCGTGTGGTAAACCTTTCAAAACTTTTGAACGTCTTTATCGATTGAGATGCGGTTTTTGTATTTGGTTTTTTGCGTTTTTGTTTATCAAAGACTTTCAAATATATACTTATGTATCGTTACAAACATACTTTTAGTAACACATTCTTCTAACTGAACATCATCCTAGAAAATGCTGATATTTGTTCCTTCTTCTGTCATATTATTGTAACAACACAATTAAAAGTGACGCTAATGGATGTTAATTTTAAATCCGGAATGAAGGGTCACAAACTGGTGCGGCGATAGGGTTCCTGGGTCCGAATCCGGAGCGATGAAACCACAAAATGGTTAGGCCACAGGGTCTCGGGTTCGATTCCCGGGAACAATGAAAAACCTCAAACCACTGGGTGCAAGAATTTTGAAAGTGGACTGCATTTAGCGTGGTTGGCTATAACTTAATGGCGGACGTGGCACGTGGCGGGTTTTGGACAATGCATTTGCGATTATCCTAATTTACTATAGCAACTGGCAGAGCAGGAGCATTATGAAAACAGCTCAAAATAGGAACGGGCACTTACTTGGGTTTGGTCTTCTGATGGCTTCTTACTCAGCCCTCGAGGTTGATGGCACCGCAAGGGTAGGGAGGGCTTCTCCTGCACTCCCCCCCCTCCATATTATCAAAATTTTATAAACATGAGTCACTCATTGCAGCCTATATAATTAATATGCTGTACTAAAAATTTTACAAACGTCCAGAAAGTCCAAAATTGCCGACTGATTTAATAATGTTTGCTAACCATGGTTTGCTGACTAATTATCTATTTCTGCTGGCAAAAACTTGAATACTATGCTAACTCTTTAAATAACACCCAAAACTAAATACTACACAGATTTCCTCAACAGATTAAGTCCAACGCCAGAACCAAAACCAGCACAGCACAGGACTAACGAGGCAAGATGGAATACCTCGTTATTAGTACCTGATGGTAAGTGGTTGCTGTGGCCCATAGACATCTATATCTTTCATCGATGACGAATCAAAATGCAGATGTGTTGTAACCGTGAGGACTAAGATGGAATGCCTCGTTTACAGTAAAAAGGGTCTCCGGTTCTCTACACTCACCATACATAAAACACAGAACCATTAAGTTACTATTTTGTGCTGGTATTCCCTGAAAGTGTGGTTCTTTCCCGGTCGAGCCGACACATTCGTGCTACAACTATACTACTAATGTAACTGCAGCATGGTTCTACCACGTATGAAAGCTGCTTCTATTTCACGCTTCCGCCACCAACATATTTATTCTGCAGCTACTACAGCGAAGCTCCACCTCAAGCATAGTAGAGCCGTTATGCTCGCTCTGGTCTTGTTGCTCCCCTTCTAACAGCTTTTGATAGATAGGTTTGGAATTTATTGATAGGTCTCATACAATTTACTGTTTTATGATATGATTAGGCAATTTTATGTTGTTTACCATAGAATACTATAATACATAAATAATAGAACGGGGGAGTGGTTAGGACCTGTGTAGCTAATAAAATTTCACTAACACATCAATTCACACGTATAAATGTCAACACGAGATGTGTTTTGACGTTACAATCGTTTCAAAATTTCGCATGCAAATTATTTAGAAAATGCCAAATTGCATGCTATTTACAAATAATACGACGTAATTGCTTTTATGTGTGCTCCCGGCGACGCATATCCTCGTATAAAATAAGGTTGACAGCCATTGTATTGTGTATTATAATAGTATTCTGTTGTTTACTCTACCATCACATGGACTGTGCTCATTTGTCACCCATTGCTATAAAAAATACTTATTTTTATAGTATTTATCCCAGTTAGCATGTCTTTGTGTGTGTGTGTGTGTATGTGTGTGTGTGTGTGCGCGCGTGTGCGTGTGTGAGCTATAAAGTAATTTACTTAGTATATTTAGGTGTCGGGTTCAATTCAATGTACAAAAAATAAAAGTACTTAGGTACATGATTTGAATTAGTTTATTGTATTTAGTACATAAAACTGAAACTAATTTGTTTATGGCTAAATCCAAGTGTAGATGGTTCCTTGTAGGTACTGGGGTAGCAGTTGCGCTTTCTGACTGGAAATAATAAAGTAAATCTGAATTGTTACAGTGTAAATAGTCTGGCACTGTTCTAGTGAATTTTAGAGAACTTCAAAAATGTTGTTAAGTAAAGCTGTACTTAAACTGTAATTAACTATTTCAGCTAAAATAAAAACAATTGGTGCCCATGGTGTTAAAACCAGGAGTGCTTGTGACTGAAATTTAGATCAAGCATTTCAGCCCTAAGCTAAAGGCTCCAGAAATAATAGGCCTGTGAGTCATGGAATGTATATTGGTGTAACAAAACTACAAAATGCCACAGTACAATTTTATTATTGCAAAATATTAAGTAACATTCAATACAAATGAGGAATACTGAAAATGTAGCAGTTTCCAAGAGTTTATGAACTGTTGCTTGAACTGTTTGTATACTTTTGAATTTTTGTATACTTACTTAAATTTAAAAATTAAAAAAAAAACTAAGCTTTGTTCTTGTCCTTCAGCTTCTCCAATTGTTGTCTGAAAAAAAAGGAAAATATTTGAAAATTACAAGCTACAATGTTAGACTTAGCATACTCTCGTCACTTAATACTTTCCGGGACAGACCGCCTCTCGACGTCAATTTGGTATATCGTTACGTGACAAAACAGCCAAGGGCGGTGAACTTTATTTCATGTTATTTGGCAAATCGTCGAGAGCCGTTGCTTGCCCATAACATTCCTGGGAAGCACATGATCTAGTTTCTCATCACGCGACTTCATTTGTTCGTAGGTGTCACGGCAAACTCCTTTCGAGTCATTTTTCAACACACATATATGCAGTGCTTATGTACCATTACAACACATTCACACCGTCGACAGGCGTAGACTAAGGCGTACATTACAGCTCGTGCAGGCGTCAATCAATTCCATCAATCATGATTGATAAAAAACGGATGGTGTCAGACAGTCGTACATTATGCGCTCATGCAGGTGTCAATCACTGCATTACACGGTAGGTTATTCGTCAATCACAACCGTGATTGTTGTAAAAGTGACGGCCTGCATGAGCGTGTAATGTACGCCCAAGCCATACAAGTACAATGATGTTGATATTTAGTGTTAGGTGGTGAGTGTGATTTTTGATTTTTGCTCATTTATTCCTATAATCTAATTTAGTTTGATTAATATAGGTGTTGTGTTATACAGTAGTGCTGTTTTTTTACTTGTAGGGATAAAAATATGATGTTAAAGCAGCATGTTACTAAACAGAAACATATTGTTCAAAGGCTATTTACTATTTACGCACTATTTTACCTTCTTTCTAACTGTTTTGATTGTGAGTATTTAACTATACTTTTCACAGATGGCTTCTAAACGGAAGAAACTGGCATCATGTAACTGTCCAAGTTACTGCTGAAGATGAAGCGGATGAAAGCCACCACGACCCATACAGTGATGTAGATTATGATTTCGGCTCTGATACAAATTATGGCCTAGATGATGCTCAAGAAGGCGAATCTAGTGATCAGATTATGAGATTTTCAGTATGAGAAACATTAGGTTTACGCAATCCACTAGGATTAGTGAAATCCCACTTTGAGCCAGTGATCCGAGTTCAAGTGAGGACGATTCGATATCGCACCACAAAGTAGATAAGAGGCCTTTAAATGACCCACGGGTCACAGAAAACAGGGTAGAAGATAGAGTGATGGGCTATCAGGTGGTACCTCATTCAACTTGTCACTACCATCGAACTGAAAAAAATAGATCAAAATCCAACCGATATATTATCATATTAAACACTAGAGACTGTCAATGTGCCTTTGCCAACTACCCCCGCCCAGGATGACGCAGAACGGGTCGATATTGTTGGTGATATTCCTGATTTTAGCATCAATCAAACATTACCAGGCCCATACGTGCAAGCCGCAACTGAAAAAGACGTTTTCGATTTTCTGTTAACACCAGACCTCATTGAGTATTTAGTAAATTGCACGAATGCATACTAATAAGTAAACTAAAATCGGCCGCACACTAGACATTCAAGACACAGAGTTTTTCATGAGATAAATGTACAAGTTTGTCCTATAGACGGTAATGTTTGTAGCCGCACTGTCTCATTACATTGCTCATTGTTAGTCATGGTATGACATTCCATCTATAGGCATCAACGTCTGTGGCCATATTTATCGTATCAAAAAACTAAAAATATATTTAATATGGTAGTACGGCTGCAGACGATATGATAAAATTGTATGGGATTTCGAAGTATCATATCTTGACATTTGCACATAGTCAAGTGTCCATTTCTAGACGAGACTTAAAAACTTTAAGTCAGGAATAAAGACATCACACATTTGTGGTTTGTACATGTCAGTCTAATAATTAATCAGTTTATTTATCTATATAGTTAAATCAGTCAACGGGCATGGCTAAGGAAAAAAAATGAGTAATAGGTAAAAGAAGTAGACGCCTACTATGGCATGACTTTTAAATATATTTTTTTATTTTATAGAAGGGTGACAAATGAGCACACAGTCCATCCGATGGCAAGAAGAGGCTGTAGCCTATAGAGTCATAGTGCATAGTCACCCCAAGGACTATGATGGAATGCCTTGTTTCCAGTAAGAAAGGTCTCCGTTTCTCTACACTTACCACACAAAACACAACAGCATTAAGCTGCTTTTCACTGGCATTCTTTTGTTTTACAAGATCATTACAGTCCAGCTGTCTTCACTTTTTTCGAGTTTCAAGTTTGAGTTTTTGCTATGAATAAGTCCAAGGAAATACAATGCAATACAATATTTTTGTTTAAGGCCTCAAGGACTTAAAAATTTGGCCATAGCAATATATACCATAACCTAAAAGAAAAGTGAATGTAGCCATCTTTAAATAATTCCAACTTCAAATAGGAGGTGGCTATCAATTTAGGCGTAAGAGAATCTATAATCCAGTATTAATCGGTGGGTTTCATAAGAGGGGACTGAGGGGAATGAAACTTGGAGTTTAGAATACACTGTTTGTTTTAAGGGAAATTGTGGCATGTTCAGTACAACTTTATCCTATAGCCAAATATCACTCACCACCACGCTTGGTAGACCCAAATGTCAAAAGCACATCAAACACTGACACTACACCTACACCAAATGGAATAAGCACCAGTAGGATAACAGATGGGGAGCGTCGCACCCGCAGGTGGGCACAACACGTTCCAACACACACCGTACACCCATGCCCATGTACCTGACACATGAACATCAACCGACACAAACTAAGCAGTAGAGGTGGGGGTGCACACTCACCTACTAGGAAAGCGGTTAGATAGCACAAGAATCACCAAAAAGTCGATTTGATGATTAGTAACAATATCATATCATAAACCATAATCATCCTCATCATCATTGCCTTTCCCTTTTTAATTAGCTCGCGGCCTGAAAGGCCCTGAGTCAAATTAAGCTGTCAGAACAAGTATTACAGAAAATAGACACACTCACTTTAACTGTTGATTGAAATCATCTTGAACAATGTCGTCCTCCCAATTGTCTTCCCAGACGGAAACATCTTCATCATCAGCATCCTCCGTACCCCAATCTGAGAAAATATAAAGTAATTAGCAACTTTGAAAGTTTTTATAGCTATAAGTAATAAAAACACTTACTCTCTGCTGGAAACTCTTCGAATTCATCGTCTTCTTCTAAAAGACCCAGATCGACCTTTTTTTTGTCTGCCATTGTTTATGTGTAATTACAGTCACGCTCAATAGAAAGTGGTATAGGTTCCTTATAATTGACTTAAATTACAATCCTTACTTGCTCTGTAACTAAACTGAACTAAACCCAGTTTATACAAAGGTACTCTGTGACTAAACCTTAAAAATTGACATTTACTTTTGACAATATGACATGTATTTTTGAAAACTAAAACTCATTCAACCTCAGTGTTGCCAGATCAAATTACCGAAAATACCGTGTAGTCCACATTAAAATACATTGATTTATAATATATATTATAAGAAATTTTTCTTATATCTATGTTAAAATACGGTGTTTGTGAGAAAAATACAGTGCTTGGTGAAAAAAACAGTGTATTTTACAGTGCTATTAAGTGACGTATAAGAAAGGAGTTATGTAAAATATTCATTTATTTTAAACATAATATTCTAAAACTAACTAAACATCATGATATTTAATGCACAAAGTAGTTTAATCACTGTCACTGTCGATTGCCACTCCTTTTTTGTTAACTGAGTTAAAAGATTTCAGGCTCTTGTCAGTTGGCAGAAAATTTACACAGTTGCCGCCATGACGACAAATGGCTTGTTTTGCCAACATATTGCCCTTAATTGTTTCGACAGTTAATCTGTTTTTATTTTGAGCTTTTGTGTAATTTATTTGGCTGAAAACTCTTCCATATTCGGTATAGATCGGGCAACCAAACTGAACTTTTCAAACTGCTTCACCTGTACATTACAGGTGTAATAAGAAAAAAAATGTTTATAAAGTTCAAAACTTGTAATTGATAAAAATACTTTTACCTTGTGCCAATATACATCGGGTTGTATCTTTTTTTCGTTTCGGCGATTTCTGCCATTGATCGTCTATTTGTTGTTGATCGGCCAAAGAAGTTGGTATCAATGCAATCCAATAAGATAATTTTAATGACATATTTTAGGTACATAACGTTAAAACTACACTATGACATATCTAACTTAATTTACCTAAATAATATGCTATTACATATATTTGTATACATACATATGTATATTACCTTTTTTTTCTCCTTTTTTTTTTTTTGTTTTGGGGGGTTTTTTTTTTTTTTTAAATTTTTTTTTAGTGTTCTTATATATATATATATATATATATATATATATATATATATATATATATATATATATATATATATATATATATATATATATATATATATACTGTATTTATAAAAATACGGTATCCAGTAGACGGCTTGAAAATACGGCAGATCTACTGTAATTACAGTGTATCTGGCAACATTGTTCACCCTAGTGTTACCCTTTAAAGAGTTTTATATATTACTACTTTCTTTTTCCAAAAAAAAACTGCAACTAAAAATATAAATAAAAGATTTTTTTCTATATCGGCGAGAAAGTTTACATACATTAATGGACATGGACATTCATCATCATACTGACCCGGCACAATCATTATTATAATTATGTAAATACATTCAATTTTAGGCCACACAAATACTTGTTTTGTCCCGGCTTTAAGCCCGCGACCCTGAGCGTTGGAACTTACGAGTCCCTCTGCTCAACGAACGAATGAAAAGAGGAATATAAAAGAAAGGAAAAAGTATAAAGCTGCACTTAACTTCAATGTCAGTGCAAATTACTCTACCAAAATCTCACGGTCGTATCAAACCTAAGGATATATCGCTTGTATCACTTAATATTCGCGGCTTGCGAAATAACCTCCCAGAGCTTAAGCTCTTTCTTCGGAATCGTGAAGTCGATTTCCTCCTCCTACAGGAAACTAATCTCAAAACCAAGGACGCTAAAGGCCTTTCTATTAAAAATTTCTCTCTTCTTCGTAACGACAGACCCGACTGCCGAGGCGGCGGAACGGCCATCTATTACAAGAAGACACTTCATTGCTCGCCCATTCCTACTCCGCAGCTTATCCAACATGGAAGCCACGGTATGCAGGCTAGCTATGACTGGACATCAGTCCATCCTCATAGCCTCCTGTTACATCCCTTCAGGAACCCATCCCCTCAAAAAAGATTTTGAGGCCATTTTATCTTTAGGCAATTCAGTCATTATGTTTGGAGATTTCAAATCCAAGCATACTGAATGGACATGCCGTACTACGTCCCCCTAGTGGCAAGATACTGCTCGATATCACGCAGTCTCTTGATATTACCGTCCATAGTCCCCTCGGTGTTACTCACTTTACCGATAACACCGATCACGCCCCCGATGTACTAGATTTTGCGTTACTCCAAGGAGTTTCTCTCAACCTCAGAGCAATCGAGACACTAGACGATCTAGGATCCGATCACCGACCGGTCTCCCTCATTCTTGGCCATCAGCCACCTCCCCCAACACACACGAAAACCTACACCAACTGGAAAGGATTCAAGGAGTCCCTAGCTAAAGCTCTCAGGACTCTACCATCTCCCTACCGTCGGACTTAGACAGTCCCGAAAAAATCGACACCGCGGTCGATTCACTCTCCACCCTTATTAAATCTCCCTTAAGGAGAACGAAAGGGTCGTCTCGGTTGCTAACAATAGTGGGCCTCCCCTACATATTAGTAACCTTTAAAAGCCACAAAAACTGCTTTCCGGAGAGCAGCAAAATATCCCACCCCGAATATAGGCGCGCGGCCAATCGTCTTCAACGAGAACTCCGTTTCCGCCTCTCTGAATTTCGAGACCTCGAAAAGAGTAAACTCATGGAGAATATCTCTCCTCACTCCTTAGTGGCCGGGGGCCCCCCCCTCGTCCCCGGACGTTGCCTTCGAGACGAGGAAAAGGCTGAGTGCTTTGCAGATAGCATTGCCGCACAATGCTCTCCTAGCTCTCAACCCGTCGACCCCTCACACGTTCAGGCAGTGGAGGATGAGGTCCGCCGCCGGAACTCACCCCCTACGGCCTCCGAACCTATCTCTGTGTCCAATGATGAGATTTCATCCCTCATCAAAGGACTTAAGCCTAAAAAGGCTCCGGGCGCGGATGGCATCTCCAACCAAGCCCTAAAACACTTTCCTGAGCAGGTGTTAAACTTTTTATCTATTATCTTCAACGCCTGCTTCAACCTTAGTTACTTTCCCACTACGTGGAAAGAGGCAACTGTGATTTGAATCCCCAAGCCAGGCAAGCCTCTTAACCTCCCCTCCAGTCATCGTACCCATTAGCCTCCTCAAGGCAATGGGCAAGCTCTTCGAAAGAGTCATCCAATCACGTATGAGGCGCTATCTGTTTCCCACAGACGGTGACCCTCTTATCATTCCCCATCAATTCGGATTTCGAGCCCAACACTCATGTCCCCAACAAGTTCACCGCATTGTGGAATATATCCTCAGCGGTTTCTATCCTCGTCGTCATAAGACCATCGCGGTCTTTTTCGACATAGCTAAAGCTTTCGATAGGGTCTGGCATACAGGCCTTATCTACAAACTATACAAAATAGGTCTCCCCGATCGCCTAGTACGTCTCGTGGCCTCTTACCTAGAGTATCGTACCTTTCGTTTTAGACACAAAGGCACGCTATCCTCACAACTATCAAGGCTGGTGTCCCACAGGGCTCAGTACTTGCTCCTCTGCTGTACATCCTGTTCACCAACGAAAATTCCCATCTCGTCGAAAAGTGTTCAGCTCTCCCTCTTCGCAGACGACACTGCTATATACTGCAGGGGTGTCTCACTGCCCTTCAAACGGAACAAGATCCAAAAGTCAGTTGATGACCTAGGAGCTTGGTTCAAAAAATGGCGCATCGATGTGAACCCGGAGAAGAGCTCCACCGTTCACTTCGACTATAAACGACGCCGTCTCAAAAACACTCCACCAATACGTATGCTAGGGACCCCTGTCCCCTGGCATACGACCGCCAAATATTTAGGTGTCACTCTGGACACAGGGCTCACTTTCAGGCCCCACGTCAAAAGAGTAACCCGTCACGCACGGTTTTATCTGAGTAGGCTCAACAGTATGTTGGGCCGACACAGTAAAATGTCCCTTCGAAACAAGCGTACCCTCTACAAGGTCTGCGACCAGTCATTTCCTACGCGGGCCCCGTCTTTGCCCACGCAAACCCTAACATTTTAAATGAACTCCAAATAGTTCAGAACCTTTTCTGTCGTCGAGCTGCGAACGCACCTTGGTACGTCCGTAATGCCGACCTTCATCGGGACTAGAGCTCCCAACAATTCAAGAATTTCTTAAAAAACTCTCTGAGAACTTCTTCAAAGCCTCAGAGTCGCACCCAAACCAATTTAATTCGTGAGGCAGCTACTTATGCAGCCCCACCCCCCTCTTGCTATCGTGTCCGCAGGCCGAGAAACTCTCTCTCGGACCCGCCTAATAAACTTACAAACGACCTGAACTGCCTCCTGGCGGCTCAGGCCAACTCTAATTAAATTAAATTATTGTAATATCTAACATTAATATGCCTTCGTAGGCACTCCCTCAGCGGCACGTAGCCGCCTGCGCCCTCTTTTCCCAAAAGAGGGTCGCTCATGATAAGGCACAATAGAGCTTAATCAGCCGGCTGTCTGTCCCCAAAGGCGGTTTTTAGAGGGTGTCACTTAGGGTCCCCGGTCGGACAGTGAGCCCCTCATAACCACGATAGGCCGGCTATCGTGGTATGCGTAATGCATTTTCCGCCTCCCTGCGTATAGGGTAGCCCTTTAATTGCTTCGGGCTCAAAAAAAAAAAAAGAAAATAAAGCTACAATAATTAATTTTTTTGTGATATCAGTGCTTTTAACCAGTTGACTTTTACTGCATCATCGGACTCAATGCTAAAAGCTGCATATTATGAGACTACCATTCAGAACATGAAGGTTAGAGAACAGGAGAACGATCGCCGTAGAAAATAGTGTCCCAGAAATATGGACACCATAAGTGAGGCGCTGCGATCGCTAAGTTCAGTCAATAAAAGTCATTTTCAGTCTATTTTTCCGATCAGATGCTAAACCACTTGCACATTCACGCACAATAAAATATTTCTCCATTTTTTAATGTTTCTCTTTGTCAAAAATTACAAAATTACGGAGCATGAAAATTTTCTCACCAATGGCGCAGTGAAAATTTGTACATTATTCAACTAACTTCATCTACTTGTACCATACCACTTGTAACAACTCATAAACAGCTAACTTCGCAGTCACTACTTACCGACGTCAGCGCCGCTATAAATTCTACAATTTTCAAGGACAGGCGAGCTATGCTTTAGTACGTAGTGATCGTTCCAGTAATAGTGTTCTGTGGATCGTTCTCCTGTTCTCTAACCTTCATGATTCAGAAAATGATGTCATTTGCAACGCCATCTATGAGGACATCGTTAAAGGGTCTACAAATTTACAAAGCTTATTAGTGTATTAGTAATTTTGTATTTTGTACCCGGCGCATTGCCAGTGCGATGCTGCCGTACAAGAAATATCTGTGAAAATATCGTTTTAAAGGAAGATTTATATTGTTTAATTAGGAGTAATAATACTTTAAAATAAAGTCGACACGATACGCGCGTCACCTGTTGTAAGTTAATAGATAGTACTATTCCTATAAGCTTCGTGCAAGTAATGCAAGCAATAAGATGACAAAGTTTTACCGCAATCTGAAGAACGGTAGGGCAGCGCATAAAATACGAACAAACATATATTTTTATATATTAGATTTTGTAGTTAAAATAATCATCTCAACATTACTTTAGTATTCAAAAATACTTGTTTAAACATAAAAGCAACTATTTTTGCTAAATTACAAAATTTAATTACACATTAATTACACAAGTTAAAGACATATGTTTCATACATTTTTTTTCACTTATATACAACGTAGCGCACGCAAATAATGCTGTTATAATAAGTAATTTCTACGACTAGATAAAACTGGTGTAGCTCGGATAAAGCATGAAACATAAACAAATTATAACCTATAGCACTCAGGGATTGGTTGGGCAACAGGGTCCCGGATTGAGTTGAACAATTGATATTTTCAAAAATTATCGTGTTTACCCCTCAATGCAGACTTGATCAATCTACACCATATGCCACTAAAACCACTTTTTTAATGTAAAAATAGCAATTAATCTATTTAAAAAAATTATTTATCTTTTTGACAATGTGCTTTTTATATCATTTACCTATATGTTCAATATGATTGTTAGATACGATTTCATACGACAAAACGTCGAATTCTAGATTTTTAGGCGCAAGTAGAACATATTTTACGCGCTTTGTACTTAAGGCATGCAAAATTTATTATTCAAAATTTATTACCTGAGATAATTATAATGGAAGGTTTTTTTACCTTCCATTATAATTATCTTGTAGTGATGATTAAAATAACAATGAATGCAATAAAATTTTATTCGCAACAGGATAGTCATTTTACCAGAAGGTAAAATCGAACGGGAATTAAAGTATATAAAATGCCACATTTATTCACACATTTATTTATTTACCTTAAAATAATACAGTAGAAAATATGCCTGAGACTTTAACAATGTTCAGTCACAAGAAAAGACTTAATTCTAAATGTATCACAAAATATCACATAATAAGTATGCAATTCAGACTACTTAAAAGCATAAAAATATAAGAATTATAGTCATTGTGAACGTGTAAGTAATTATTTACCGTTGAATACATATTTAAAATGAAGATAATAGGGATCGCTCATAAATCACAACATTGTTGAGTAGTTTGGGAGAAGAAATCCCACAGCTTTACAAGAGATAGTGTGATGTAAATGTAAATTTATTAATTACAAAATTACTCTTTGGTCTCAACTATTATACATAATTATTATATTATATTAAACAGACGTTGTCATTACTATTCTGATACAAAATGTTTTGTTTTACAATATATGCATGACATACTCAGAGTTAGCGATTGCGTATTATTTAATTATGTACTTTATTTGTAGTTTCTTTGTGACGAATTTTTTTTTAAAAGTACTTCAATTATACTAAAGGTGACAGACCAAGGGAATCTTACATGAAGAGAGAAAGGTAAATATAGCATTATAGTAACGTTACACGGTTGATGTTGCTTTTTACGTCTGGTAAAATGTAATTATATAAGTCAAAATTCATTCTAGACCCGAAATAATTATTTTACACTAACAATTTCCTTAACTCAACTTACTTATATATAAAATTTTACTAACCATTTTCGTCACAGTAGAAGATAATTGAATAATAATTTCTCATTATACCGAAAGAAGAGAGAAGATCATACATCAAGAATAATCTATGATCGACACATCATTGCATTTTTTTATTACGATAATGTAAATTCAGGTCGTTCAAATCTCACCTATAAAAGTACCGTAAATCTCAAAATTATGGTAAAAAGCGTTTTAAAAAACGTTGAAATTGATATTGTATACTTACTACTAAATAAAACTTAAGAATACAGATATACCTTCGAATCGATAAAAAATTCCCAAAAATCATGGAGATTACCTCCGACCTTAACGACTTTTGCCGCCAAACTTCAAAACTGACTAAAGATGTCATATCACACCTTTAGTCAAACAAAAAGAGAAATCCAGGAAACATTACAAGAATGTTTTAACTGCATTCAAAAAGCAGATAGCGATGAAGCGTAGTTGGAATTTCCAAATATTTGACAATATCGACCAACTCAGTCCCGAAATACCTACGTAAGAAAATTCTTGTTTGAGCTAATAAGGTAATGGGATTCTTAGCTCGGTCAATTAAGGCTTGTTTTTGAATGGCAGTAAGTGTAGAGTTCCTTTTTATCATACACAAGTCAAATGCTTCAGCTGCTTCTAGGAGGAGGTAGAAGATGTGTTGGTATTCCTCAGAGGTCACATTTTGCAAGTGATTTAGGATACCGTCGGGGTCACGAAACTGTGTTTTCATTATTACCTAAAAAAAAGGTGAATAAGTTGATGAAAATTGGTATTAGAATAAAAATTTCAAAATAAAATTATGTAAAGGGAGTATTGAAAAACGAAACGCTTTTTGTCTCTGCAAAATTTTATGCAAAATTTTAAACAAGGCCCTTGTGATAAAATGAGATACATCCAAATACACTTTCAAATTAATCATTATAAAGCCGTTTTGTTAAGACGATATTACTGGGAATTGCGTGTAAGTGAACCATAGTAGCTCAGAAGCTTATGGCTCGCTGCAATTTCACAGTATAAGAGCAATCCCGGTGGATACCAATGAATTTATTAATTATAATTTTAATGAATATTCATTCGTATTTACCGTGTCGTGGCGGTGAAAGAATATTTACTATTCCTTCATGATTCAGATACCATACCGTGGGTGTCGTAACAAATCATAAGGTTTGAGGGTAGCAGTGTCATCCTAATAATGACTAAAAATAAAAAAACTGCGCTTGCTAACTTGATTACCAAGCCTGGCAACTGTGGCAAAAATCCCCCCTATTAAGGCAATCTATGGAGAAGGATTATGTTCAGCAGTGAAACGTAATAAGCTGTAAAGATATTCGTCATCATCGTCATCATCACAAACTATCAAAAGTTCATTGCGCAACACGGCGAATGCAAAACGGGAGGGGATTTTGCAGGTGGGTTGGCAAAGGTTGGAAGGAAATAGAGGATCAAATGTCCTTCAATAGGCCTGCTGGAAGAAATTTCAACATGGTATAAGCAGTGCCTCTGTACATGTGTTTTTTTAACCATGTTTCTTTCAAAGTATGTGTCCACATAAATGAATAATAAATGTATGTGCGAAGCGTACCCGAGCCCCGTAGCGCAGCAGCAGCGTGACGATGGTGGCGGCAGGGCGCGCGCAGCTGGCGAGGTACTCGGCCAGCGCCGGCCGCAGTTGCGCGCCCTCCTCCTCGTTCAACACCTTCAGGTTCGGGTCCGCGCCGCCTTCCAGCAGCAGCTGCAACATTATTGCATATTATGATATCCTCCTGACAAGTGTTGCCCGTGGCGCACGAGATATATCAGTGAGGGGTCCATGGCGAAGTGAACCGGCATTAAGTTGAGGCGCTGAGGCCCGCGGGTTCAAATGACGCTCGTAATAAGTATTTGTATGACCTAATAATAGCTGTTTCATGTCTAGATGTTTGTCCTTATGCGATTTATGTTGACGTTGAGGTTGACGTTTTAAAAATATGTTAGTGATACAAGTGTACAAAAAATATCCCCTTGATGCATTCTGAAAGCAATAGTTAACTAACAAGTGGTAATTTTTTTTTTTTTATAACTGACTTCAATACAAATAAAATGAGAACATCATCAATCTAGTCAACGTCAATTAAATACGTATTATTAAGGATATCTCAAAATCTACTGGTTAGGTTTTGATCAAATTTATATGGAACTATACGATAAGTACCAGCTTAAATCTCGGTTCACCTAAAAAAGTTTTGAAGATTTGTCGTATCTTAAATCGACTCAAGTAAACTTTTTTATACAAAAAATATATCCTATGTTCCGTTCTGATCAGTTACCGACTGACGTTGTTACCGGTAATGATGCTAAGTTTGATTAAAATCTGTTCAGTAGTTTTTACGTGATTGAACCATAAACAAGAAAAAACATCCAAACAAACGTTACAATTTATAATTTTACTAAAAAAAATTGTAGGAATAGTGAGATTTATTATTTCTTTCTGGAAAACTCATCTCGGGAATCATACTCCCAATGGTTGGGTGGTGGGGGGGGGGGTTCCTTTGGCTTTTGTGTGGTCTTTTTTCCCCCGAACTTGGTATTTAAAAAATATGTCGCAAATTATGACAAATATAACGAATTTTCTAAAACATTATCTAGAAACGACATAGATAACGGACTCATACTGCCTTTAAAATAAAACTCACCGATGATTAAGTGACGAGTTGCGTCATTAAAATAACATTTTGCCTATTTAATAAGAATACAATGAATTTTAAACTTTCTTTAAAATGTGAATACTCCTGAAGAGATTTCGGAATATAATACTTTATTTTTTTCTTACTTCAGTACATAATTTATTTTCGTATAGTAAAATTTCTTAATAAATACTTCTACATCAGAATTAATCAAAATTAAGTTTGCTTGACTCAATCTGTGAATGTTCTGTACTGACAGTTATTCTGTCTTAGTCCTCAGAGTTGGCAACACATCTGTAGCCTTCTTTAATTGAAGTTGCCAAGAGATGTGCATGGCCACCTCCCATCAGATGGAATGTGAGTTTGATTGTTACTTCAATTTTATTTAAAAAAAATCACAGAAGCAATTAATGACATTCGAATATACCGGTGCCATAGCGTGTAACTTATCGCATAAGCGAGCATAAAATGACCAACGTAGTCCGCCAGTGGCCAATGTGCACTCACGGACATCTGCAATCCACTTGAAAAGAAGAACACTACAGATACGTTGTTATCTCTTAGGAATCAGACTGCAGTGGCTCACAGTTACTGGGTTACTAGCTCTTAACCACAGCATACGAAGCCCTTAACGAAAGTTCTGAACCTTCAAACCAAAAAACAAAGTGTACCTATGCGATTTGTGGCAGAAATAGGCGAAATGTCAACCATAAACGCATCATATTGTAGATTAAAAATTAAAAATTTAACTCACTTTAACTATTTCTTTTCTGTTGTCAATGTTGTCCGAACATGCCACGTGGAGGGGAGAACCAATTACCGAGCTGGACGCGTTGACATGTGCTCCTAAAATTTGAATGACTGTTTTTGTAATGTTACTTGAACTAAAAATAAAATTTCCCGAATAGTTTTTAAAGATTTTTATTATCAGAGGTACCTACCTACGTGTTTTAAGTAATTATTTTTGTATTGAATATAATTATACCAGTTTTATCAAACTTTTTCATGACTTAATAATTTGCGCTTTCTGTTCATCATAATGGTTATAATAATAAGATCGTAAATTGCCGAATAAGACGTTTCTAAGATAAAGAAAAAACCAACTTAATTAAACTTAAATAAACGAACTTCTAAGAACGTTCGCCATCTTTAGGCCCCCGCCATATTAGAATGACGTATTAAATTTAGAATGACGTCACGTAGCCTGCTTGATATATCCTTTCGTTTGAAATCCATTACAATTACAAAGGGGTTTTTAAGAAAATAAAATTTTCCCCCTCGTAGCGGAAGTCATTTTGTAAAAATTACGTAACTAAGTTCTTTATTTAGATTTTCACCAGCACAACATTTTAGCTTAATTGGTTAGGCGGAACCTATTTCCAATTCATTTGCAAGATTTGACTTACGCATACTCGACTTACGACTACGGAACAGGTGAAGTTAAAAAAAGCGTGGAATAGGTACAAATTTTTAATGAATCCTATGGTCTTACCAGCAGCCATAAGCATCTGCACCATCCCAACGTCACCCCTGAGTATGGCGAGGTCCAACGCACTGGGCTTATTCAGTTCTGGGCAGTCGTAGTTGACACGGGCGCCTTGCTTGATCAGCAAATTAACCATGTCAGGGTTACCTGATGAAATTTCAATTTTCCCAATTTATTTCTTTTTTTTTATAGAATAATTGTGACATAGGAGCAGACAGTCCACCTGATGGTAAGGGGATATGCTGTGGCCCATAGACATCTACATTTATTCTCGATTGAGAATCAATATGCAGATGAGTTGTCACCCCTGAGGACAAATATGGAGTGCCTCGTTTCCAGTAAAATGGATCCCCGGTTCTTTCCATTCACCATACGAAACACAGCAGCATTAAGCTGCTATTTTACGCTGGTATTCTGTGCGAGCGTGGCCCCTCCCCGGTCGAACCGACCTAATAATGCTAAAACTATAATATACCTAAAGCGTGGATTTACCACGCATAATCCCTTTTTTTACAAAATCGCTCACAAAAATCAGCATTTTGTGAAAAAAGGCATTTTTTCCTGATCTACCTTCATTCAGGACGTAACAGAAAAATTATATTGTGGTGAATAGTGTACGTTCCAGTTACATTTTTTATTTATAGGATGTATATACAATAATACAGATACAAATATAACCCTCTCAAATCAAGGTCTGAGCCCAGCAGAGGGACGTATGTAAGCTGTACTTTGACTATGGACTGCAGTATACACTCACATCAAGAAAATTGTTAACTTGTATCCACTATTGTAAAAAACGTACCACTTAAAACCGCGTAGTGCATGACTGTCCTGTAATCATTTCTAGCGTCTGCCATCGCGTTGACATCGGCCCCGTAGCTGATCAGCAGCAGCACGGCTTCTATACCCTGGAATAGAGAAGGAGTAATTATAAAATACAGTCTTCAGATGTACAAGAATCATTTTTACCGCGATATCACTTCAAAGTCCTTGTTAAAATCGGTTAGAGGTGTAAAACTATTGCAGTTTTCATACAAAAAACTTTATCGTCTTCAAAGTACAATTGAAATTCTAAAGTTTGGCAAGAATAGATTAACTCGATCGAATAAGGACCACGCTCTCACAAAAAGCCAGCGTGAAATAGAAAATTAATTTTACTGTTTCGTATGGTGAATAAAGAAAACCGGAGACATGTTTGCTGGAAACGATGCATTACATCTTAGTCCTCAGAAGTGACAACGCATCTGCATTTGGATACTTAATCAAGTATAGATGAAGATGTCTATAGGTCACAGCATCCACTTTCCGTATACATTTCATCCGGTGAACTGTCTGTTCGTTTGTCACCCTTATCATAAAAAAAATAAATAATTATTAAGAATGCTACTACTATCGTAGTTTTCTCATTAAACCACTATGAATAGTTTTTACACTGTGACATAAAAGTATAAAGCCACGCCACCGAGCTACTGGCCACAGCCACAGCCACCGGTGGCCAGCGAGAAGCAGGTTGTGCCCGGTGGCGGATACTTGCTACGGCAGTGTCTGCGTCAGGCCACACTTGGCCACCACGGACCACATGAAACGCTGACACTGTTTCACTGTAGTTATATTGTGTGTAGCCAATGTAGGCCAATACTGCCAATACGTCGTCTACGTCGTTCGTGTATTAGCAGTAGCGCGATAAAACCTTCCGTCTCGAAGTCCATTGTGAGACTGCACTTCAGATAGAGATATAAATTGTGGCATCAAATAATCTCTTCTCATCGCTACAAAGCGATATGGTTATATCGCCATTTATTTGAATTGCATAAGATTTTTCCAGCTTCTCCCATAATCGCTTCTTATGACACCTACGGAATGAAATGGGGTGATGATTGATAGGAACCATCAGAAAAGAGAATCATCTATTCTCTTTTCTGATTGTAAAAGAATGTAGAAAGTAGACTAGAGGCAGCTTTCATAACATAACACAATCTCTCATTGCTATATTAAAAAAAAACCACAACTAACCCTTTTTTGCCTGGCCGCTTTCATCAAAGGGGTCAGTCCCGCTCGGTCTCTAGAATCAGGGTTGGCTCCAAATGTAAGTAGTAGCTCTAGATATTCAGGATCGGAAACCAGGTTGATTTCGGAGCCGAAGAAGTAGCGCTTATTGGGATCTGCACCATGCTCCAACAGTAAACGAGCCACTTCCTGACAAATTCACAAATCTAAAATGAGTATGGATTATTTGAGTACGGATTAAAATATCACGTTTTATATAAGATAGTATATATAGCTAAGCGTGTTGCCAGCAATAAAATGACCAGTGACCTGCTGGCTTCGTGAGGAAGCTTTAGGTCGATAAGTGAGCTATGGAGAGAACTATGTAAAGTTGTATCACGAATGGGTCGGCTCGACCGGGGAAGGACCACGCTCTCACAGGATAAGAGCGTAAAATAGCAGCTTAAAGCTGTTTTTTACTGGAATCGAAATTTTTACTGGAAACGAGACATTCCATGTCAGTCCTCAGGGGTGACAACGCATTTTGATTCTTAATCGAGGATGTAAATGTCTATGGGCCACCACATACTCTTACCATCACTGGTGGACTGTTTGCTCGTTTGTCACCCTTGATCTATAAAAGAACTTTCTCTGTGTGATAGATAGATATCCTTAACCCTACGTTTGCACCGAAAAAAATCCAACACGTAATGTTTTGAAACAAATCGCATAAAATAAATCACACAACATGTTTTGTTGATGGTGGCGTTCGCACTCACAAAAACTGTGTAAAATTTTCAACAGATATTCAAACTTATCTTTCAACATGACAATATTTCTACAAATTTGTTTCCAATAATTTGTTTTTGTAGTTATAAAGATTTAATATAGTTAAAATATGTAATGTACAATAAACTGTCAAACATATTTCAATACAACATGTTCTATGACTATGCAAACTCTTTTTGATACATTGACAGAAAACGGTGTTTAAAACATGTCTTTTTGTGAAAATCGTGTCAGTGCAAACTCACGGTAAGGATAACGTTTGCAGAACAATCAGAGTAACCGACATAGCCCAACGGAGCAGAAGCAAAGAACCAATAACCGATGGGGAAAAAAGGTTCTCAAGTGGCAGCCTCGTACTGATAATCGAAGTCAATGGCGGCCGCCACTAGATGGAGTGCCAAACCAGTAAACCATGCGAGAAGTCTTTGTATGCGTGTGACTCAGGACCGTATTTATGGCATTTATTGATGGAGGTCTTTGTTCAGCTGAGAACTCGAGAGGGGCTATAATGATAATGACGATGAATTAGCAATTCTTATTAGCACGTGCTTCTAATTTCGTATTTTTATTTTATTTCATTTATTTAGCGTAAAATAGCAGGACAATACTGTGATACGTATGGTGAGTGTAGAGATCCAGAGACCTTTTTTTACTGGAAACGAGGCATTCCATCTTAGTCCTCAGGGGTGACAACGCAGCTGCGTTTTGATTCTTAATCAAGGATAAATGTCTATGGGCCACAGCATCCACTTACCATCAGGTGGACTGTGTGCTCGTTTGTCACCCTTATTCTATAAAAAAATTGCAATATAGCGTCAACATTTACTTTCATTTAAAAGTTATTTTTGTATTCATTATTTTATTTTGGCGCAGTGGAAATGTGCTATTATCTTTTCTACAGAGATTTTAGTTCATTTTAATTAATCCTTGTAAGAACACAAAAAGTATTCTCTCTGCGATAATTTCTACATTACTTAATCCTTGGTCCTATTAAACTACTTACTATTAAGCCATCATACATAGCATAGTCCAGTCGTATTTACAGAACGTCCTCCTGACCGAATTTTGGACAGAATTTCGGAACGCGACCGTTCTCAACGGAGACAAGCTATCTGCGCCGGACAGGATTAGAGCGCACGAGTGTAGGCGCAAGCACAGGTGCACTTTATATTCCCTCACTTTTATAGTTCGATGGGACGGTAAACGGACACGACTAGAAAGAGACCATGCTCAGGGCCAACGGCTTTACGTGGCTCGGGCACGGGGGTGAAAGACCACCAACTTCCTGACTGAGCAGCTACTGAGAGTTTCTTAACAGAAAAACTCGATGTAAGCGATTTTTCCTTTGGCCCAACCCGGGGCTTCAAGAACAGCAATACACGACCACTACACCAACGAGGCAGTTAAACTTACATAGTGTTTGTTCCTGATGGCCAGACGCAGTGGTTCGTCACAGAGCGTGGTACGGGGGAACTGTTCACCGGTGTCAGGTCGGTAGTCCACCGCTGCACCGCTCTCTAGCAGTAGCTTCACAAGCTCCTTGTAGCTGTAAGGATATCGTGGAATTGAGTTGAAATAGTTGACACGGGAGAGCACATGAATTAGTATTTGGTAGTGAAAGAAAAAGGGGAGATTCTTTCGCCGGGTTGTGTTCAGCTCCTGGAGCGGCCAACGCTCCGCGTGAGCAGAGCTATTGAGTTTTCCTGTAATATAGACTGGTGCTGCGAAATACCACCAGTCAGCTTGTTGCAGCGTAATCTGACTACAACACCAATGGATCGGGTCGGTCGGGGAACACGCTGTGGTTGTCGCCACTAGCACACGGAAACAAAAGCCTAAGGCTATCAACAGATAGTCTTCTACGCTACACACATTACCAGCGTAAAATAGCAGCACTCTGTTGCAGTGTTTTAAATGGTGAATGAAGAGGAACGGATACCTATCATTTTTATTGGTAACGAGGCATTCGATCCAAGAGGAGAGATAAGGCGTCTTTTGACCGTAGCATCTACTTACTATCAGTCCATCTGATAGTAAGTAGATGCTATGACCAACGAAAGTGTAACAAACTAGTAAACAGTTCACTGTTTACTAGTGTTTGTCACATTTTCGTCTATACATAGCGTCACGCCTGTATTCCATTTTTACGTGACCTTACTGCAGCTATATCATTGCATTAGCACGAATGGGTCGGCTCGACCGGGGAAGGACCACGCTCTCACAGAATACCAGCGTAAAATAGCACCTTAATGCTCCTTTGTTTCGTATGATGAGTGTAGAGAACCGGAGACCCTTCTTATTGCTAAAGAGGCGTTCCATCTTAGTCCTTAGGGTTGACAACGCATCTGCATTTTGATTCTCAGTTGAGGATAAATGTAGATGTCTATGGGTCACAGCACCCACTTACCATCAGGTGGACTGTTTGCTGGCTTGTCAGCCTTAATCTATAAAAAAAATCTCTGATGAGTTCGACAGAGTCCAAAGAGCAGCGTGCTACTCGGATCACGTTTAGCCAAAAAAATATGGGTTTAGATAGAAAATTATGAAAAAGTGACAGCTGATTAGCCCATCGCAAACCGAATATACCATTCTAGAATTTAACCCTTTAACGAGTACGATAAGTTAAGGAAGTATCACAGTTGGCACATTATTTTTTGTTATAAAACACACACATAGAATACTATAATACATACATAATCTATATCTGTATTACAGTATTCTATGGTACCACATAAATATGGGACCTAAAGTCACAGACTAACATGGAACTTTGTCACTCTTACTTCCATCAAAAATAGAAAAACTTAGTGTTTATTTAAACCTACGAATTTTTCTGTTACTTGAGTTGCTTTGCCAGGAAAGAAACCTTATAAATGAGTGTAATTTGCCACCCAATTGCAGCCTGGATCCGACACTGTCAGTACTAACCCATGTTCAGCGGCGAGATGCAGCGCGCTGTAGCCGCAGTCATCGCGCGCGTTCACGTCGCAGCCCCGCACCAGAAGTAGACGAGTGGCCTCCAGGTACCGTTGCCAGATCGCGTAGTGTATAGGCCGGAGACCCTGAGTTACCGGCTCGTTAACCTACGAATTGGACAAGAGCGTGCGTTAGTTAACTACCAATTCTACTTCTTCTTCATCGGGTTAGCAACGAGTTGCAGAGCTGAGGGTCGTGGTTTCGAATTTCGAACGAAGGTTGCAAAATAGCTGTCTCTTTCTTGTCTGTCTTTCAAGCCAAATCACTTGTGTAAGTCTGTATTGCATTGATTGTTGCTGTTGGTTTTCCACTATGCTTTAATAAAGAATGAAATAAAGATTCCGTATTTTGTTTATAGCAGTGGGCTCAAACGATAATGCGGCTCACCTGATGGTAATGATTACTGCCGCCCATGGACAACTGCAACACCCAGGGAATTTTAGGCGAGTTGCCAGCCTTTTAAAGTGTTGGCACTGAAGATCACTTAGACGCCCAGAAAAATCGCTAGTGATAGTCGATTCTATATTCATAATCCAAATATTGCACACATCGATAGCTGCCTACCAGCGTTAGCTAGCTTATTTTTTTTTTATTTAACAGAGATTATATTTTTTACCTTAGCTCCACAAGCTAAAAGTATCCGAATTTCATCTAGCGGCACCATGCGTATGATGGAGTCAGCCAGCTCCCGTTGTAGAGATTTCCCTGTTATCACTTCTGACGGCATCTTGCTGAAGATTAAAAAGAAAACAATACTTAATTATTTACATGGTAAAAATTATTTTGAATTTGGAACTAGTATCATAAAGCATTTTGTTTGGAGTGACAAGAACAACAGAATCTTTTCACTATATTTTGATTTGTTATTATGTGAAATATAATTATTTGTTGTCTTTGGACAACAACGTCCTCTTATGATTAGGTCACGGGACAACCCTGCCATTTATAAAAAGAAGTTCCGCTGAGTTTCTTGCTGCGGTTCTTCTCAGGACAGAGTTCAATAAGTATTATTTATAATCTATATTGAATAAAGTTTCTGCTCTATTTCTCTTTCTTAAGTCAACTCCTTCCTAAGACCTGACGTAATTCTCAAACCAGTTACAAGAAATGATTACTAAATTACATTACGAACGTGGGAGGAACCGATATAAACAACCATCATCTGATATATTATATGACCGATCGACCCGCATTGCGCAGAAATAGAACACGTGCAATATTTGAAATTAAGCGCGTGATATTATCACGCAACACGTTTCTATATGCGACGCATTGTTTTCGGAACACGTCGACTGTTTTTACGGAGTTTTCTATTTTAGTAAATCTATATTGTTGCAGGGACAATGTCCTCTAGACAGCGGTTGAACCAAATAACACTATTCACAATGGCTTCACTTTTAAGAGGTTAGAGGTTAAGCCCAACACCAAAGCAGCGGAAAAAAAGGTAGGACGACGGGCGGAGTTCACTTGTTTTCGCAATGTTTTATTCCTAAAACACCCAGTTTTTTAAATAAAACTGGGTTTTACAGAACTTTTAAACTAGTTTTTACAAAACTTAAAAAACGGCATAATAATTTCTTATATTTACGCGAATACTACGCATTGATTAAAACTACTTTTAGGATTTTATCGCGTTTAATTTACTTAATTTTCACGTCACACGGGGACCACGGGTGCTGGAAAGCTCCCGAAACGTCGGGGAAATAAAAATTAAGTAAATTAAACGTAATAAAATCCGTAACAGTAGTTTTAATCAAGGTAATAACAAGCATTTTAAAAATCCATTCAATTAAGAATTTTATTACATATTTTATATATGCGCATATTTTTTACCAAACACAATATATTATTTCAAGAAATACAAGTAAATAAATTCTCACACGTCAAAATCGTGCCTTATCTATGATTTTTTGTCCAATCTGGCTTTAAGCCGCTTATAGTCTCTGAGCGATCATTACATAATATATTAACACATAGATCATTGTTATTTTTTCCGTTAAAATATTAATAATATATTGTTTAACGTATGATTGAATCAAGAAGGAAAATATTATGTTTATATACAACTTCCTACGCAATAACGCAGTTTTATTATTGTTGCGCGTTTTTCCGGAGTGCAAATAAGATCGAGGTCGGGCACCCTGCCTAATGTGTTACTACGTCGGTATACATTTTTGTAAATTATTTACTCTCTCTTCTGATGTCAGGGTCTTAATATTTCTATAAACTATGTGTTAGCATCGACTTCTAAAGCGTTTATATAGAAATTATTTTACTAAATTTAAATCTTCAAAATCGGCTTTTATTTTTCTTAATTATCTAATTTTTGTTCTTTCCAGGAAACTGTCCCTAACGAAAATGAGAGACGTGTACTCCAAAGTTGGCATCGGTCTTAACGCGTCTTTTCCGGTACTCCTATTCCCTAGGCGTAGTCCCAAAATCATGGAAGACGGCTCTCGTCCACCCGATCCCTAAAAAAGGCGACCGCGCAGACCCGTCTAACTACAGGCTCATCGCCTCTCTGTGGAATAGTTTACCACTGGCGATTTTTCGGGACCGATACGACCTGGAGACCTTCAAGAAAAGAGCTTACTCCTTTCTAAAGGGCCAGCAACGCACTTGCAATTCCCCTAGTGTTGCGGATGTTCAATAGATGGCGGTAGTCACTTAACATTAGGTGAACTGTATGCGCATTTGCCCCCTCTTCTATAAAAAAAAAGAATACGCCAAAGCCAAACATGCTCGACAGGCGTGTTTGTGAGTAGGGCTGCCAACTTTTTAAACCAAAAAAAAAACTTATAGTGGGATTCAAATTAATATTTTATTTGAAAAATAATATTGTTAAAGTAATTCTAAAGTAATATTGTTTTTTTTATTAACAGTCTTACCATACCGTGGACTGTAAGTCTGTTTGTCATTTCGTTTTAAAAATCTCCTGACCTGTGTTAGATTTGACGTGCCATACTCTTCCTCTTCGGCTTTCTTGTATTCGCTCTGAGAATTTTGTGATCTTCTAGTAGTTGGACGTTTAAGATATTTAATTTGTTATATTTTTAAAACGTGCTAATATTTAGACAATTATTAAATCGGTTTAACAACCACGTGTCTCAAAATTTAAAAAAAAAACAAAGATGGCGATCTTCCAAGCTTCCAAAGCAAACGATCAACGAACTGCGAAATAATTAACACCAAACGTCAGGGAACTTCTTTGAATGAAAATGTAGGTATTAGACTTTCCCTTAAAGAACTTGCTTTAATATTTTTTTAAAGTCATAATCGTCAACTGCTTTTTGTTCTGAGTGATAATATCATAGAGTGCTTTGTTACAATGTTAATACAATTTAATTGTCTGTGAATTTTTTGTGTGTAAAAAGTATATGAGATAGTCTTTTAAATTATAACGGCAAACGGCAAGTGACCGTGACTTCCAGACAAAAAAGGTGTAACAAAACACCGGTAGTGTTTTGTTACCCCTGAGCCGGGTCCGTGAGGACTGACTTGGAATGTCTCATTTAAATCGATAAGCTTTATGATTTTTTAAACATTTTTAAGCTACTGCATAGCTTCTATCGCGGGCCTTGAGCGCGCGGACCGAATCCAGAAATTCCGTAACGAAAAAACCTCACGCTCCCCACTCCGACGGGCACGGTAGTGTGGCGTTGAAAGCCGTGCATCGTACGTCTAACGTCGTTTTAGTTCGGCAGACTTCGGCACTCGGCAGAGTTCGGCACGGTGTTTGTGTGCGTGCGACTAGACGTATGCGTGTACACTAGCTGCTAACTGAATGATAAAAATTCCTGAATAACCTACATGTATTGTAAGATATTAAAAATATTTTAAACAATATTAACTTCTCATTTATTCAATAAGAGAAAAAAATTGTTTTCTTATCGGTCACCACTCTCAAAAAGTGTAACTTGATTTAATATCAAAGACTTAACTGCATAAATAAAATAAATAAATAATTATAATTGCATAAGTTGATAAAAAATGCTATGCAATAGCTTTACCGCGGCAGTCACCGAGTGCCACACGTATTTTTTTTTACATGCTTTAATTCCATGCCTCCCTTTTCCACCAGTGAACAACCAGGTGGTCGGCGGGTCTTCACCCCTTTAGATATTCCAGGCAATAAAACCAAACGGTTTGTTACGTACAACAAAGAGAGGAATAATTTGCGGCGTCTGTCTTTACTTCCGAACACAAACTGGGTGTCTTCAAGGCAAGAGTAAATAGGCTTTTAGCTTAGACCATTTTAAGTTACGGTTACGGTAAACACTGTTTTACCATCTAGCGCTTTATCACCACTTACCACCAGGTGGGATTGTGATCAAGCACTGGCTTACAAAAAATAAAAAAAACGACGCAAATGAAGGTTGATATAATATGAAAACTAAATAAATATTTTCAAAATTTTCTTTATTAGAGGAAATCCCAGGTCAATGAATGCACCATTTTGATTTTGGAGAGTTTCCAATTTTAACTTCCTCGGCCACGTGTTACAGAGCTCTATCTTCACATTATTTTATTTATTTTAAAATTATTAAGATACTAATCGGTTTTTTTTCCAACGTATATACTTACTACGTAGTACTATTCTTTATTTTGTTGTATAGTGTCGTATGTAGTGCGTAGTTCTCGATCAACAAAAATTGCGTTTATGTTTTGAACAACCGATTCACGTGCTTTCAAAGTTTACAAACACGATGTTTTGTTTGGGTACAGTGTTGCGTCTTATTTTTTTATTGGCGTTAATTGGCAAAGGATTATTATAGTTCTTATGGTCTTCGGTCGATCGATAATATATGCGATTTGAATTGAAAACAATATTGGTCAGTGCCGAAACAAGTTTCACTAATCTGTGATTTTATTTACATTCGAATTATTTTTAAAACTAAGTATATTGTCTTCAGTATATTGTCAAATAAAGTAATTTAATAAAAGATTTGTCTAATGATTTCTTATATTTACGCGAACACTATACATTGATTAAAACTACTTTTACGGATTTTTTAATCTATTTTTGGGATAGTAGATAGGTTATAGGTATAAAATGGTAGTTTTTCTAAATGTTAATTTTCAAGCTATGATTTTCAACTTCGAATTAACCTATGCACACTGTTGGGATATATTGTCCACTCCAATTTATTTTGAACGCCGACATAACGTCTGTTACATTTGCCAATTTCAACTGTAGCGTGTTGTCGTCATGGATACGTAGGCAATAAATAACGCTGACATCAAAACACATTATGCCAAGCACCTGCTAGCACCAGAATCGACTGAGATTGACGCAACGATACCACACGGACGGCTTTTTTTATGATACTGAAATGATAATGGAATCTACTGTGAACCTTATAGTAAGTGGGTAGGTACCGCAGTCCGTCTGAACTCTGCAGCCTTCTTATCTGAAGTTGGCCGCAGGTGTCTACCTGTGAGTAACCCTGCGTGTAAACCTCGAGAACTAAGATGGACAGCCGTAATTACATTGTAAGACGTAGGTGAGAGGATGGTACTTACTCTGCTAGCCTGCGAAAGAGTCCTACCAACTAAAACTAGTTAAGAGTGTTGTGAAGTGCCGATTTGCGGCGAGAGTAGGTATTTAAAAAAATGCTATCTGTTTCTGTTTCACATCCGTCGCTCCGAATCGCTGTCGTGCGAGAGAGAGAGTTGCAATGTTGGAAGTAATTGCCTACATTTAAAAAAAATATTTTTTAGAGCGATAACGTTTTCACCCCCCGAAACCTTTACGAAATGAGAAAATTTTGGTCTCATTAGATTCAGGATACCTTAATTTATGTCTGTACGTTTTTTTAAAATTCGGTTTAGTTTAATTAAAAAGAAATAAAAACGCTCGAAGAAGTTTTTAAGTCTCAAATATAGATATTTAGATGCTAATAACTTATATCGTACGCAATATTTCATTTAAATAAAAACGTACGGACCTAGTTTTTCATTATGTCTACAGCATTGCCAAAATTATAAGACTATGTTTACGGTAGGGAAAACGTTATCGCTTTTTGTATGAAAATTTACAGCTTCACAATCCTCTTAAAACCTGCGCGCAAAAGGTTTGCCTATAGCGGTAGTTACTAAGCAGACAAACGTGGGACGCAGTCGGGCGTCCGGTTTGAAGGATGCAGAGAAACCATTCAAGTAATTACAGGCCATGAGGTATTCGATGTTAGTTCTATTTTGCATCTTTCTTTATTTGAAGTGGTTGTAGCGCTGTATTAGTCGCTTTCCTTGATAACATGGAAAGTCCATTGGGACTGACTGTGATCGGGTTTTCACTGGTATTAGGTATTTAGCTGTCTTTATTTCCGACAATACCGTCCCTAAATCTACCGCCCGGGCCATGGCCCTCATGTCCTCTCCCCACTTGCTACTGCTAGAAAATAGCTTTGGCTTTTGGTACTCACAATTATTTTATCAAACATTTATTCGGAATTTGTAAAACAATTTAAAACATTTTAAGCAATCCAAAAATTATACCTAACTAATCGCGAGACGCTACAAAATGGCAGAGATTTAAACAAAATGGCCACCTATAAATAGCTTTAGTCGCGTATCCGTCGGAGCTTTGGCCTCGGCCTTGACATCGAAAAACCGCGGAAAGCTTTGGATATGTACATAAAGAAGCTGACAAAGAAAATGGAAACAATGACCATCTGAATTATTTGATAAATTCTTTGAAACAATACTATATTTAATTTATTTAAGGAACTACGAGAGAATAAAAGGATTAAAGTGCTCTTCACTTTAATCCTTTTATTCTAGAAGAAAGAAAAAGACCACTTAAAATGTCATGATGACATTTTTGTTTAAGCTTTATAACACAAGGAAGGAGAACCGTTATGGTTGAGAGGACTAACACTTAAATTTTAAAATAATTCTTTATAACTTATGGTCCTTATTTTGTGCTATGGTAAATAATAATAATGTCCTCCAGACCGAATTTCAGCCACGGCGGCTAGCCTCGACGGAGACTAGCCATCTGCGCAGGACAGGATTATAGTGTCCAACTGTATGCGCAAGCACAAGTGCTCTCTTTATTCCCTCACCCTCGTAGTCCGATGGGACGGTAAACCGACATAACCCAGAGAGAGATCCGTCGCAGGACCAATGGCTTTACGTTCTTTCCGAGGCACGGAGGTGAGACACCGCCAACTTCCTGACTCCGGGCAGCTTTCTTGACGGAAAAACTTTTTTGTCCCGACCCAGGATTCGAATCCGGGAGGACCTCATTATCAGCAGTAGCGTTTAGATCAACCAAGCAGTCATAAGTCCACTGCTGAACACAGACCTCCTCATAGATTGCCATAAAGTACGGTTTGAGGATTTAGGCACCTGCATCTCTTGATCTCCTGCCTGTTTCATCAGGTCGTCACTCCATCAAGATGGGCGTTATCCAACACTGCGCATGCCAATACGAATCCGCTAAACCTTTCTTCCGAGGCGACAGGTAAAAGAAACCTGGGGAGCAACAGCGTCTACCTAATCACAACTAAAAAATAAAAAACTGTGGTTGCCAACTCGCCCGCCTATCGTGGTAACTATGGCAAATATCCCCCCTATGTAGCAATTTATGGGGGAGGCTTATGTTCAGCTTACTTTTGATAGGATATAATAGTAGTTATAGATTTTTATAGAGTAAGGGTGGCAAGGGAGCACGCAGTTCACCTGATGGTAAGTGAATGCTGCGGCCCATAGACATCTACATCTATCCTGGACTAAGATTCAAAATGCAGATGTGTTGTCACCCCTGAGGACTAATATGGAATGCCTCGTTTCCATTAAAAAAAGGTCTCCGGTTCTCTACACTCACCATGCGAAACACAGCAGCATTAAGCTGCTATGCCACGCTGGTATTCTGTCACAGCGTGCTCCTTCCCCGGTCGAGCCAACCCATTAGTGCTACAACCATAATATAGCTGCAGCGTGGTCCTACCACGTATAATATAGGTGTTTATAGGCCACAGAATATATTTATAAGCGCTTCAATGCCCTCTAATACTATCTTTAAGTACGAACGTGATTGCGGAAGCGGAGGTATTTTTAATTATTTTTGTTTTAAACTCGCCTCATAACCTTGGCGAATATTTATTTAAATATAGCGAAAGAAAATCTAATATAACCTAAATATTAGTTAAAAGAAAAAATAAACGCGATAAATTCAGTAAAACTAGTTTTATTTGAAAACGTTAACATTTGATGACACTTTGCATTAATTTATCTGGCTTTTATTGTTAAGTCGCAGTCTCAACACGTTTTAAATCTCAAATCTAAACCTTCATTAAGAACAAAGACATATTTGCACGTATATTTCTGGGCGCGTGACAGAATTATTTATGCTTCTCGTAAGTAAAATAAACGTATCATCAGCGTCCCAGACATAGGCAGAGTTGTACACAGGTCTCCTGTTGTTATTTAGAGGAGTTTAAAGTGCACATGAGTATAGAAACGTGATAGGCTGCATTCTTTTAGTGGTTAGTGAACGATATTTCTTCCAAGAGAAATTCGGATTTACATCAAATTCTGACTTAGATATTTGATTTTCTTAAAATAATTTCTTACATTGATTGTTGTGAAAAAATATATTCGGTTGTTTGTATTTTACGTTTATATTAATCTATGTAAGTATCTTTAATATAGATGTTTATAGGACGTATGAGGACGCTCAAAGTCGCTCAGCGAGCTATGGAGAGGGCTATGCAAGGAGTTTCTCTGCGTGATAAACTTAGAAATGAGGATATCTGCAGTAGAACCAGAGTGACCGACATAGCCCAACGGATTAGTAAGCTGAAGTGGCAATGGGTCGGCCATATAGCTCGAAGAACCGACAACCGTTGGGGTAAAAAGGTTCTCGAGTGGCAGCTTCGTACCGGTAGGCGAAGTGTAGGGCGACCCCCCACTAGATGGAGTGACGACCTGGTAAGACATGCAGGCAGTCGATGGATGTAGGTGGCTCAGGACCGTGCTTTGTGGTGTACCTTGAGGGAGGTCTACGTTCAGCAGTGGACTTGTGAAGGGCTGTAATGATGATGATGATGTATCTTTAATAATACAAGTACACTAACCTAATTATGAATTCTAAATGTAATTATTTTTATACGCTTTATAATAGTCTAATCTGTATTTATCTATGATTGTATGAATATAATGGAATTTTGTAATTCAGTTTTCATCCACTTCTGCATAATATGAAATTTTGCAGACGTGTTAATAACCGACGAAATTACAATAATTAAATGACGTTGAGCTTTGACGTATTATTCTAACTAGAATCATCACAGACCATGATCAATACGAGGTGTTTAAGTTTTCTTATATCTCTTATACCTATTTTTATCTAATCTGATCGCATAAAATCTGCATGAAAAACTTCTTCTAAATTCTTTATCATACATTTTCTCATATGTGAGTAGGTACGAACGTGATAATCTCTTAATTCAATAATTGACCAACAGCCCGGCTAGCTCAGTCGGTAGAGCATGAGACTCTTAATCTCAGGGTCGTGGGTTCGAGCCCCACGTTGGGCGATAAGTTTTGTTGTTAAGTAACCAATTTTATAATGGCACGAAAGCTATATATTTTTAATTAAAATACAAAACAAAAAAGTTTGGAAGTTCAAGTCAACACGAAACAAGTTTATTTTATCACAAAGTATTTTGTAATATTGTTTTTGATCGGCAAACGTTTTTCTAAATTTTATCAACGGTCATTAATTACTGTGGTAGGTAAAATCTCAGAGCCATCAGACGTATGTCATAGGGTGATGACTGTACATAGTATATGTATGCGTTTATTTTTTCTATTTACGTTATACTTGTAAATAGGTGCTGCATGTGCAGGGGACTGGTCTCCTCGTGTTTGTGATGATACTGATCATGAGCTGCAATTATCATAATAAGGATAGTACGTGATAGTCATGAAAATGTATGGAATTGTTATCGATTCTTAATACGTCTGCAAAATTTCAAATTATGCAGACGTCTGGAAGTGGATGAAAATTTGACAATCAAATTTAAATAATAGGTACATTATAAACACACACATACATGTGAAGCAAAATAAAATTGTGTTATTAAAGAATTTTCATTTTATTTCGTAATTTAAAATATTTTTTTTTTTTGATTAAAGCTATTGTTTATGCTTGTGTAAAATGTAAATAATTAGATACGGGTTTAAGCGGGGTTATCGGGGCAAAAAACAATTTGAACAATACGTTTTTAAGGAACTATTAAATATACTCTCTTTAAACAGTGGTAAGTTATGGAAATCAAACATAGGAACATGTTTTAAGGCTGTGATAGAAATAAATTTTAATGTAAAAAAATGTTTACTCTAGAGTCATTAACATTATGCAGGAAAAAAGAGGAATAAGTTTGTATTGGTTTGTATGGACCGTGTTAGAGGAAGCTTAAGGTTGGAGGACAGTATTAAAATCCGTCTAAGCGATTGCATGATTTAGATGGTAAGTACCCGGATGACCGGTTTTTTTTTTTTGAAATTACATTTATAAATTATATACTGATGAAACATAAACAATATTTTTTTGATCTTGTTGATAGAATAGAAAAAACTGAACTGGTTATTTGAATAAAAAATCATGAGTGCAATTAGTTTTATTAAAATTTTCATATTTTTAAAAAATACTAAAGAAACGGGATTGAAATAATAGATTTTCTCATAAAAGAAGGGAACTTGAAAAAAAGTCGGACTCAAGACGGGACGCGAACCACGGAACTCCGATATCACACCTGACCGACATCCCACGTGAACTATTACGATAGTTAGTGGTTTGTCAAAATTTACCTTCTTATATTGTAGCAGTTTTTTATTGCCTGAAAACATGGACAAAAGAACATTTTCTAAAAATAAATCCTAGCTAGATCGATTTATTGCCCCCGAAACTCCCTGGACACTAAATTTTATGACAATCGTTGGAGTTGGATATACAAGAATTGTTTGTTTAAAGGTATAGGATACGTCAAAGTATGTATGTATGCCATTTATATGTTCTTATGTCATTTATACAAAAAATTAAACACAACTAATGAAAATGTAAGTCAATAAACTAATACTGGACGGTCCATTATCTATTGCACATTTTATAAAACAGGTCATTGATTTTAGAAAGAAACAAACATGGCGCTCGTATATTTCAGGTCATTGCGCACTTTGGTTTACAAACACACGCCCACGCAGTCCGCATGTTCGATTGTTTTCTGATCTTGGCCTCCTGGATTTATTTATTGCTAAATTTGTAAATTATGATCAAGACTTGAAACGGCGTTTACAGGGTGCAAACGAATCTTATTAAAATGTTGATAACACCCAGTGTATGTTTACGTTCAGATAACTTCAGATGAAGCCGTGGATGCTCATCTTACGTGGTAGAGCCATGCTGCGGTTATATTAGTAGTATAGTTGTAGCACGAATGGGTCGGCTCGACCGGGGAAGGACCACGCTCTCACAGAATACCAGCGTGAAATAGTAGCTTAATGCTGCTGTATTTCGTATGGTGAGTGTAGAGAACCGGAGACCCTTTTTACTGGAAGCGAGGCATTCCATCTTAGTCCTCACGGGTGACAACGCATCTGCATTTTGATTCGTAATCGAGGATATATAGATGTAGATGTCTATGGGCCACAGCAACCACTTACCATCAGATGGACTGTGTGCTCGTTTGTCACCCTATCCTATAAAAAAAATCTTAATGCTTATAGTATAGGAAGTTAAGTTTTTCAATCATCGCTGAAAATTTTTAGTCGCAACTTTAATGATCATATTGTATACCTAAACTTATTTTTGACGTGGTAGAGTCAAGCTGCAGCTATTATGGTTGTAGCGTGAATGGGTCGGCTCAACAGCGGAAGGACCAAGCTCTCACAGAATACCAGCGTAAAATAGCAGCTTAATGCTGCTGTGTTTCGCATGGTGAATGTAGAGAACCGGAGACCCGTTTTACTGGAATCGAGGCATTCCATCTTAGTCCTCAAGGGTTACAACGCATCTGCATTTTAATTATTAGTCGAGGTTAAATGAAGATGTATATGGGCCACAACATCCACTTACCATCAGGTGGACTGTGTGTAAATTAGGGAAGACACATCATTTTATTTAATAACTATTAATATCACTATTATAATGGATTTCCGCAAAGTAACGCCCGATTCCATCAATTACATTGGATTTATATGAATTATAAAATTTAAGAAATGAATTGCGATTGATTTTACTGGACAGGTACCTACAATCAATGTTGACAGAAGTCGTAATTATAATTATACTGATCAGAGCTAGCTTGCTACATATTATCTAAGTATTTATCTACGATGAAAGCAGATCAGGCTACGATGAAGAGAACACGCGATTGCCTTTGTTCAACGTTATGATCACCAGGCTTTTTAAAGTACGCAATCTGTAAAGTGAAGTAACAGCCTACATGCGTCTTACAGTTGGGCACCTCTTTTAATTTTTAAGAGGGTTTTTAGGGCAAGGAAGATTACGGCATGGCTCTAAAGTGCGTAGCCGGAGTTCACATATCCCCGAAATATTTTATTTATTTATTAAATTTATTTGCATGAAATATGGACAGATAAGGATAAGAGCAATTCTTTAAACACAATACAACTAGTACTATTCTTAAAGCACTCATGGTTTACTATGTAATTGCAAATAGTATAAAATTTTACATACGAGTAAATGCAGTATAGATGTAGAGCACGTACAAGTGAAATTTATAATATTCAGTATAATACAATCAGGCTAAAACAAATGGAATTACAAATGGAATTACAAATTTAATAAAAATAGTTAATTATATTTGAAATAACAAGTTTCGTCAATGTCTTTATCGCCGTGTAGTGGCTGTACAATAACATTCACTATAACAAATCGTCCCGTGGGTTTCTTAAGAGGCGATGGAATGAAACAAACCGGGAGATGGGCTTAGTGTCTTAAAAGATGATCAAAAAGATGGCTTAAAAATAACTAGAATATAAAAAGAATACATAAAAACTGCGGCCACCCCGCCTGCCAGCGTGGCACTTATGGCAAGTACCCCCCCTGTAAGGCAATCAATTGCGGAGGCTATGTTCAGTTCAGTATTATGACTTTTGATAGGGTGTAGAGTACGGTTTGTCACCGCCCGTGATATTTTTTTAATAGGATAAGGGTCACAAACGAGCACACAGGGTCAGTAAAACTAGAGAAGACACATCATTTTATTTAATTAAACGGATTGTTGCAAAATAACTATTAATGTCTTTATTATATCCAATGTAATCATATTCATCCCAGAGTTAGTATTGGAGAAATTTCGTGACCATTATTTAGATTTGATTAGTTAATCCCTAAGGTTGGTCAAATAAATCACTTCTACAATTTTTGAATAATGCATGGTATAATATATGGCATAATATGCGGCATAAACAAATTATTTAAAAGATAAAATTTCGTTGAGAAATACAATTAATTATACATATTTAAAATGTAAAATATTTTGGAAGGACTTACCTATTTTTTTGTAGCAAAATCGAACTCAAAAATGATTTCACAAGGAAGGACAACACAATGCCTTTGTCTCTACTCGTAAGAAAACTAACGCCGAAATCGGCGCGATTTTCGCTTTTCACGCGTTATCAAATTGACGCAACAATAAAACTTCTGATTACTTTTAATTTCCGCTAGCAATTATTAATGTTATTCAAATTGTTTATAACCGATTATTTAACAGAAAACTCTAACGTCTGTTCAGTTTTCTAGTCAAATGTGAACTGTTTTATGTCGAGATGGGATAACAGACGTCCTGGAGGAAAGCCAATATGGCGGCTTGCCAAGTACGAAGTACGACCAATGCGTTGAATCTTAAGGTAAACGCGATCAAGATCGCAACAGGTATAAAGAACAAAACAAAAGGAAAACAATTAAGCATTTAAGAATTAAACAATACCTAAACCCACGTTGATCTTATAAGAATCAGAAAAAATAGACAAACGTACCTAATAAAATATTCAAAATATGTCTTTGATAAAAAAAAGGAAGAAAGTAGGTACTATCTACATTTATTAGTCAGAAGGAGGCATACACCTATAAAGTAAATTAAGCAATGTTTAGAGCATAATAATAGAGTTTATTCGTCCCATTCACGTAGCGACTTAGAATAATAACATAGGATATGCGTAGCGACAGTATCTATCTATCTTCTAAGAAATGTACGGACTCGTAAGCACGTGCCACAGCACGCACACAACGATACTTGCTAAGTCGGATTATTTGAGTCTTTGTTGACTTTTAATAAAATTTTGCTAGTAGTCTTTTTTTGGTTTTGTTTTCTCTTTTTGTAAAATAAATATATGCATTTTTTAAACTTTTTTTATACTATATCTATATACATAGATATATACCTCATAATCACAAGTATATTGTTTATCATATCACATCAGATCAAATTAATTTTAAACGTTAAATCTGAGCTGACAACATATGATCAGTGTTAATTTAATCGTGTTTTAGTTATTTGGCATTTGTGTAATAAAACTGGATTTTTTTTGACAAACGTTGTTTTTTTGGGAGGAAACTAAAGACATTATTAACAAATATGATGCATAGGTACGTATCCGTATGTATTATGTTTGTAAATATTATAACTACTTATAAAACTAAATCAGACTTAGTCTTTTTGTTTAACAAACAAAAAGACAGTGACTCTGCAATAGTGGGCATTTAAGTACCGCACGGTGCAGAAGAAATCCTACTATTCTGTTTTTACTATGGTAGTATGAGGTATGGATCGTCTATCAAATCGTTGCAAAATCTAGCACACACCATACGTTTTGACTTAGTCGAACCAAAGTTTGAAGTGTATAAGTCGAATGAACGATCCGCGAAAACGACAAACGGTCGCTTTTATCTTTTTTATATATTTTTTTATTTGATGCGGTGACAAACGAGCTCACAGTCCACCTGACAGCAAGTGTTTGTAGTGAACGATGGACATTTATATCTATGTTCGATTAAGAATCAAAATGCAAATGCGTTGTCATCCCTGAGGACTAAGATAGAATGCCTCCTTCCACACACAGCAACGTTAAGCTGCTATTTTACGCTGGTATTCTGCAGGTATTTTAAAAAAATACGTGTCTAGAAATAAGTCAAATTGTGAAACTGGACAATACAGTCCCTTTGGAGGTAGTGTTCTTCTGGAGGAAATAAAAAAATAGCTTCAGCGTGGTTCTACCTCTATAAGGGAGGCAAACGAGCATGCGGCTCAACTGATGGTAATGGTCAAATGACTAACTGCCTGCCGTGTGCTAAATACCTAAATCAAGAAAATAAGTTGTATTATTAGTATTAGCATATATGTGTGGCTTAAAGAAAAATAAATCTTTTTTTTAGTTGCCTTTTAAACACAGCTCATAAATATGCGATTTTTGTAGTAAAATTCTTTTATCTCGGAAATCTTTTTTTTACATTATAACCCGACTGCTCCAGAAGGGGGGGTAATGTTTTTCGAGTGTAATGTCTGTATGTTTGTCAATTTATTTACTCTGTAGCATAAACGCCTTGATGGATTTTAATACAGCAGATTCATCTTAATTGTGGAAGTGACATATGGTATACCGGGTGTTGCAAAACTACCCGTAAAGCCAAAAGGGGGTTAAATGGAGCCTTATAACGAGTCCATTCACTATATTTAAGAACCGTAGTAACGCTGTATAACATACCCCAAAAAAATAAAAAAGTATTATTATTTTCACTGATGTGCAAACCCTATTTCAGTAAAATTGAAGTTCGACTGAGAGGCGGCAGCGTTAGGGGCTGCGGAAGTAGAGGCAACGATGGGGGCTGCGAAGGTTGAGGCAGCGGCGGAGGGTGCGCGGGCGGCGGCGGCGGCCGCCGGGGCGGGGGGAGTGCGGGACGTCGCGGCGCGCTTTGGGCCGCGCTTGGATTTCACTAGCGTGAATAGGGCTGTATCGGTGACCGTACCTTCGGAGTCGGATGACTCCGAGGAGCCGGTGGAGCTGTGGGCGGTCCTCTGGGAGGAGGAAGTAACGGACGTGGTGTCCGAGTGCTCCATATCGGAGTCGGGGTACGCGGGCGAGTCGGTTTGCGGGGTAGCCGCTTGGGTCGCGAGTAAAGCCGTGACGGCGCCTGGAGGGACGCATGCCTTAGGGGCAGGGGGAACTAAGAAATTAGAGACTTGGCTGATGGTGTTCTCATCGGCAACGTAGGCTATGCCTTGGGATTGATAATACTGAGCGATCGCGGCCGAAATGGCGCGTGCAAGACCATGTGTCATGTCTATCGTAGACATGTTGGTTTGGACAGGGGGCTGACGTTTATTCAGGGAAGCACTTGCTCCGGGAAGAACGACGCCTCGTCCTCAAAAGGACAAAGAACGTTTTTCCAGAACACTAACTATGTGCAGGTAACAAATTATAACAATAAACAATAACAATAATAAAAAATAACAAAAAAAAACAGTAACAGAGCCTCCCCGCCGAAGCGAGGGGGCAAGAACGGTGCGAAAAAACAAGAGACTCACCTACGGCGGCTATTCGGCCGGTGTTAGCCGGGTAGAGCGGGGCGCGCGGGCGAGAGGTTGCACTACCGCACGAGGACGGAGCGCAGACTGAATGCACTACCCCTCGGGGGCGGTGCACAAACGGAACTGATGAAAATGGGTACGTAGACCTTTCTGTTAAATAATCTGGTTCCCTGACATGACAACTTACTAGGGTCGGCAAAATGTTTGGCTTTAATAATTAATTATATTTTTTACGGGGTATTTTGTAACAAGTTGTAAAACGTTTCTTGCTAAAGTAAACTTTTTTATTCTTACACTGGTTTTTAATAATGACTGTTTTCATCATTGAGCTTGTTAAGTATAAAATTGTAAAGAGATATTCTTACATGTTGACCACCGACTTCCTGCATGTCATACAGCGATATAAACTCATCCATATATTTCTTTGTCTTCCATCTTTACATTTGAAATACTGACACTTCCCCTCCTTGGCATGAATTGATTGACTTATTGGCTTCGTAGTTCGGACCGTCGCTAATATCCGCACTCAAGCTACGTCAGATGCGGTGAGTATGCTACGGATACGGAAATAGCCTTCGTCGTGCGGACTGTTTACCGACTAATCAATTCACGATCGTACCCATAGATAATGTAATATATAGGGCAATCGTACCTGTCGCATTCGACTGAAGTTCAAAAGATTGTCCGTACGACTGCCGCAGACCCGCTACGTGAATGGCCTGCATTATTATTTGTAATGATAATATTTTCAACAGCTTCGATCCAGACACGACTAAATAAATTTCCATTTCAATAAACAGTTTTAATACGACATTTTAAAGGAAATATCACATTAATACCTCTTATAAAGTTGTAATAAAATCAATTGCCTTGTTTACTACTTTTTAAATCAATGATAAATGCATTATAATTTAAGCACCTATAAAATAAAACGTATTTTTTAAAAACAAACGCGAAATTAGCAAAGTAAACGCACAATTTTGTAGTTGTCAACATATCGACATTTTCTACTAAACGACTGTTTGTTTGTTTGTCTGGGACCACATTATTCTCTCCATAAGTTTCCGTCGACTTTTAAGATAATTTCAGTATGTATATTGATTGCGTAGCCGGGACGGATTGCTAGAATAAATGTATATATATTTAACTATCCACAAGAAAAATTTAACTATCCTTGATCTTCTCAAAAGGGACAAAAATTTATAAATATATATAAAATTATAAGGGTCTCCGATTCTCTTCACTCACCATACGAAATACAGCATCATTAAGCTACTATATTACGCTGGTAGTCTGTGAGAGCGTGGTCCTTCCCCGGCAGAGCCGACCCATTCGTGCTATAATTATACTACTAATATAATTGTAAATTTTTGTCCCTTTTGAGAGGAATACGGATTGTTAATTTTTTTGTCCCTTTTGAGAGGGCTAAGGATAGTTAAATGTTGTCCCTTTCTTTTGAGAGGACTAAGGATAGTAAAAATTTTCGTCCCTTTTAAGAGAACTATGCATAGTTAAATTTTTGTCCCTTTCTTTCGATAGGACTGAGGATAGGAAATTTTGTCCGTTTTGAGAAGAATAAGGATAGTAAATTTTTTGTCTCTTTTGAGAGGGCAAAGGATAGTTAAATTTTTTTTGCCCTTTTGAGAAGACTAAGGATAGTCAAATTTTTATCCCTTTGGAAATGTCACAACAAACATCAAAGTAACAACTGGAATGAAATCTTATTATTTATCTAATTTCATCCACTATTTTTCTCACCCTTAGGGGTGCAATTTTCTCTTTATTATTTTTGGTTTCACCTTTGATTTATAACCTATTCAACGAAAGTTGTTGTAACTGATGGTAAGTGATTACCGCCGCCCATGAATAACTGTAACACCAGGGGACTTGCAGAAGTGTTGCCGGCCTTTTAGAAATAGAGTAAGTATTTTTCTTGAAGGTCCCTAAGTCGTATCGGTCCGGAAAAATCGCCGGTCGTAAACAATTCCACAGAGAAGTTGTACGAGGAAGAAAACTCCTAGTAAAATGCACAGTGATGGACTGCCAAGCATCCAGATGGTGAGGATGATATCGTGAATTTTGACGCGATTTGTGTTCATGAAATTTGGCGGCTGTAACTAATCCGGACAATTCTTCAAAACACTCCTCGTGGTAGATGCGATAGAAAACGCAAAGGGATGCAACACCCCTACACAGTGCCAGTGAATCGAGCCGATCAGAAAGAACTCGGTTGTCAATGATTCAAACCGCTCTGCGCTGGATGCGCTCAAGTGGAAGGAGCTGGCACTAGTATGGAATATATAATATACTAGGGTGCCCAAGACCAGAGGTGAGATAAGAACAGTATTCCAGTATTCATTACTTTCTTTTATCTCTGCACTACTCCTAGGTAGATTGTTATATAATTTCTCAGGCATTAAGTTCGCCTATATACAGTAATAAAATATTTAAGAAAAAAAAATAAATATTTTTATATACCATTTTTTAATTTTATTGACATCCGATCCCGAGCTGTGTTAAAAATTTCAAGTCTCTAGGTCTAGGTCATCGGGAAGTTAGTTTAAAATCAATCACTAAATTCGACCCGAACAGACACAAATAGCTAGCTAATAAAACGTGGTAGAAACAAAACGTGGTATAATACAGTCGAATTTCACACCTTCTCTTATTTTGAAGTCAACTGAAAATAAAACACACGTGTAAATAAACAAACGTACTTTGAGCAGCGGCGATTGAGCTCTTCACTTGCTGCATATGCGAAGGTGAAAAACAAATTCAGTAAATAGGTTAGTATGATGTATAATGTATATGTGGTAATCCGATTGGTGGCGTTAATTGTTCCTGGGTTCGAATCCGGAACGGATGGTCACTAAATGGTTCAGGTAACTATGTTCAGGTAACCCTTTGTATCCGGATAATAATATAATAGGAACCTGAAAATGGTCGCACTAATGACCAGAAAATGGTTCAGCGATAGGATCTCGGGTTCGATTCTCGGGTCGGGCCAAAACCTTATTATGCGGGATCGATTTTCTTGGTGGACTGTATGCGTGGTTCCCTAAAACCAAACAAGATGGCTAATGTGGCACGTGGCAGTCTTGGACGATGTACTCACTATCCCAATCTATTATTTTGCCAGTGCCCCGAGATGGGATTCTACTTGAGCTGTTAGGGGGGAAAAAACATAGCTAAGAAAATAAGTAGCTCAAGGGCAATCTAAGGAGCATTTACCGGGATGGAGTTCCTTCTGCTGGCTCGACGCTCCTGGTGTTGTGATGCATTTGGGGGAGAGCGATCGACGGCAGCGGGCGTCCTTTTATGGGTCGGCCATTTATACATACATATACGTTTATTTATGGATATATCGGAAATCCGATATTTTAAAAAAATCAACAGTTTTAGTTTGAACTGATCAGTTGGAATGATCAGTTGAACTGACCGTGTGTGGCCACCATTAGATGGAGAGGACTCAGGAGAGTATTTTGTAGGGAATACTGGAGGGCTATGTTCAGGAGTGGACTTGTGATAAGCTATAATCATGATTATTATGATGATAATACGTGCTAGAGCCACGAGTAGTTTCGTTGTACCAGTTTTGGCGCACTTGTAGAAAGGTTGTTACCAGTTCTGGCGCACGACGTTCGTCGACTCACAATCCTAAAAAAAAAAAAAAAAAGGTTTGGCATGCTCTGATCACGAATCGGTCCATTTTTGCGTAGGATGCACGGTTCCGGAGATGAGCAGATCAATTAACTCTTATCTAATTGATATCCGCTGCGAGCCTCAACCGTCATTAGCGCTCCATTGTCCTTATCTACTTATCTATTGTTGATTGACTACCGTCATTATCTATTATTCGTCAGCGTGTGGGTCGGCTTATGCTATTGTATTATACTCCTTTGTTCCTATCTACAACACTAATCTGAATCATCAATAAAACACATTACCTAATTTTGTTAAAATTTTTATTTATGAAATACAAAATCTTATTACTTATTATCTATAAAATAGGAGCGAAACATCTCATCCACTAAAATATCGTTGTACAATGTGTTCTCTGTAAATATACTCGTAAAACTATGCATTGAACATCCCTGAAACTTATATAGCAAATACATTAAGCAATATTCGCCACAAACTGAAGTCCACTCATTCTGAATCCTATCAACATTCCAGTTCCATCTTTTACAATTTCTTTTAAAAAACTCTAGATGATATCGTACAGGTGCCCGTCCGAATGAATCAAAATATTGACCGACGTCATTCGTATCGATATATAAAGCTACCCAATGTGACCCTGGTTTATCATCTGTATCCAAATTGCATATTATATACGTTGGTACGTGGGTGTACATGGGTAGTTTATTGGCAGCATAAACATTATTTTCTAGAGTGGGGTGAATCTTTTTCAGATGTTGTTGTACATCTAGTGTATCCATAATATTACTGCTATTAGTAGATTATTACAGTACCAATCTACTCAATGACTAATATAGGAATGATCAATTATAGTGATATCTAAATATTAAATTGCTTTCTTTGTGTTATACAAAACGTATTTGAGTCACCAATACACTGAACAAGACACGACAGGAAGGACGTAGGAATGTAGAGATAAGCAACAGAATGTAAGGTAAGCTTGTTGACGCATAAAGATACTATCAATTCTACTGCAGAAATTCTTTAGATTAGAATTATTACTCACTGGTACTATATAAGACCAAGCAACTGCAGTCATGGAGTTAGTGTATGGTCGTTTGACCGCAGTGGATCTATCAATACTACGTTTGTGTTACTTCAACGCATCAAAGGCCATGGATGTAAGTGTTTATTCTATTGACAAACTTACTTTTCTTTCTGTTATTTTCTTACGTGTGTATGATTTAGTGTTAACAAATTATATTTAAATATTATGTGTGTGTATATGGTTAAGCCGTGGTAGCTCAGATGGTTAGCGCAAAATGTAAACTTCATAGTACACGTCCCGGGTTCGATCCCCGCCGGCACCAATTAAATTGTTAATTAAAATTTTAAGTGCTGATTTACCACGTGCTCAGCGGTGAAGGAAAACATCGTGAGGAATGCATGTCTGAGAAAATTTCGAAGGCATGTGAAGTTTGCCAACACGCATTGAGGTATCGCAGCGAACATTTCCTAGCCCTAAAACCCTCTCAGAAATGAGAGGAGGCCTATGTTCAGCAGTGGACTTTAATAGGTTGTAACTTTAGCTTTTTTAACTTTTATGATTAAGTGTTAACAAATTGATATTAACATGATAACTGTGTTGTTGCAGAAATCATTGAGCTTCGATGAAAATACCTATAAACAGTATTACTACTCGCCACTCTCCCCTCAAGAAGAGAGTGATGACATCGTCATTAATAATAACACATGCGATGGTGGAAAAAGAAAATCGCAATCGATTGATCATTTTTTTGAAGCTGAATCAAAAATAAAAAAGAGGAAGCTGTTATCATCAACCGTAGCACGAGCCGCTAGAGATGGTGTATCATACATTTCTACTAATTCTGACGACGGAGACCAAGCGACGCATCTCATCAAAATTGAAATGTACGATATGAAGAAGCTATCCAAGATTCCAACTACTGATCATTGGAAACATGCTTCCACGAGGATTAAATATTACGTAAAGACTAATAAGGATAGCATCTACGACAACACAAACGCCCTCGTATACAATATTACAAAGACAATAGCAGAAAGTGAAAAAGTTAAAAAATACTTTTTTAACAATGACAGTCATTAGCTGATCATTAGTGAATGTGATTCTGTTTACTTAAATTACTTCCGTGTACTCATTATATTCTATTTCTAATCCTTTGTTAGACTTAAATATCGGACATTATTTGAAATTTGGGTATCAGTTGGTCTACCAACACTGAACTGTTACTTACTCTGCTACCTATTTTCTTCTTTACTATAAGGATGGCAAACTTCAGTGAAGTGTGCACCAGTGCTTTCTTCTCCACAACCATGGAAGAGAATACGGAACTATTCAACAGCGAATTAAATCAGGAGTTGTCTAAAGTTTGTGATGAAATGGAGAAGGATCAACTGTTCGATTTATCGTATGATGATGAGTTGTATAATCACTGTGCGATGGTTGAAACACAGTTTAAGTAAGTAAAATAAACATTCATTTCGATCATAATTTACACAATGTCTTGTACAGTTTTTAATAAATTTAAACATTTTAGTAGTCAACCACTACAACTTGGAAGAGGAACGAAGCGAACGAGCAGCAAAGAACCCAAGATCATCAAAAAACCAACAACGGAAGCAGAAGCGCCTACCTCTGCAGGGAACAGTATCAGTAACAAAGATCAAGTGTAATGTCTAACGTGTCATATATTTATCAAGAAACGGTATTTAGCTAATCATTTTAAAAATAATGTTCACAAAAATAATCTTTTAAATTCACATAATTCTTTATCAAACGTTAGTGTTATTGAATCTGCTTTTGGAAATAGGATTTTAACTTATAAAATCAAGAGTAGAGTAGATAGTTCGACATTGGTAAATTTTGAAACTCCTGAACTATTTTTAAATTCTATTAAAGATGATATTTTATTTTTAATACAAGAGTGTATTCATCAACACATAATTTTTAAAGTAAACTTCATATTGCATGCTGATTTTGTTCAGCAAACTAAAGATATGCATGATACGTTCGATTTTCAAACGCTTAACTATATTATTTGTCAAGGAGATGACTTAAATATTTTTTTTTCATCTTTAAATGATACAATTACTACTAAAATTAGTGCATTTGAAAAAAAAAGATAGTGGATGGAGTCTAAAAAACATAAAATCTATAGACATGAATGTTAATAAATTTAACCCCCTACGCGGTACTTCATACATAGATCTTCCTCGTGACATAAAATTAAAAAAGGCTGTTATAAATGTAAAAAGCAAGGATTATTTTTGTTTTAAATGGGCGTTACTCTCGGCGTTATATCCCATAAACAAAGACGCGGATCGTGTATCATCGTACGTTAAACATGCAAATAAACTTAAATTTAATGGTATTTCCTTTCCAGTTAAAATTTCCGACATAGCAAAAGTAGAGAAATTAAATGATATTAGTATTAATGTTTTTGGGTTAGAATATAATAAAGAAAAACGATGTAATTCTATAGTAGGTCCATTATTTTTAACAAAGTGTCGTAAAGATAGACATATCAATTTATTATTTTTTTCCAAGGATACAAAAAATCAATATTGTTACATAAAAAATTTATCGTGGTTAGTTAGTAAACAAATTTCAAAAGACGGTCACATCATGTACATTTGCGAAGCATGTCTACTTCACTTTCGTTTCCTTGGCAGCAGCATGTTCAGTGGTTTAGTCAGTGTGTTTATGTATAATTTAAACTCGAACAGAGTTTTGTATTAGATTAAATAGAATATTTATAAAGAAATAAAAATAATATATTACATATAATTCGTTTTATTTAATTTTATAATGTTTCACATAGTTACATACACACAAAATGCATTACACATAACTCATAAAATCTAACACACAACACATATTATAACCTTAACTACTATAGTCTACAGTAACATTTCTGTTTTTATCTATCTCAATAATATTATCAAACTCAGCATAAACTATACAGTTAATTGTTTGTATTAGTGAGGATTCAAATCGTACTTCTAATCTTACACTACCATGCTTTATGAGATTCCAATGAGCTGATGAGTTGGCTGATAAATCAGGAGTTAAGTCAAATGCTAATAGACAGTAACCTTTGGCATACTGTTCACAAGAGATTCCATTTCCTTCATTAAGAAAGTGAATACCAGTTCCCGAGAATAGAGTATGATATGCTGATGTAAATATGCTATTATTAAAAGATGGTTGCAAAGCTTTTGAAGGTATTTGTTGACCATCAATATATAAGCTGAAAGAATTAATACCATAGTTTTCAAAGTTAAATGGATTTTTAGTAAGGGAACCATTAAACGCAGAATTGTTCACAAATCCAATTATACATCTTTTGGGTACCTGCCCTAAAAATATATTATCAAGAGTTTTTCCTTGAACACCCGATGGAATTGTTAAAACTTTTACTTCAGCTCGAGTAATAGGATATTTAGCAGTGGTAGAAGCTAAAACTTTTTGATGTGCGAGTAATACACTTGGATTAATTCGTGCTCGTCGAACAATAAGAGTTGCATCCGTAATGCAAACTTTAAACTTTACATCGTTTGACCCAGCAATTAAATTAAAGCTCTCTCTCGATCGAACCAATTTAACACTCATTTCGACACCATTAATTAAAAATTTATCTTGGTTGAAAATGTCACCGTGAAGATGACCAATCATTTCTATTTCCTTACTTTCATTAATCAATTCCTGTCTTTTAACAAATCCTATGTTTTTACCATCCGTAGAATCCATTTTTCCTGCTGTATCATCATACCAAAGACTACAAGTAAGATGAGATTGTTTAGCAGCAGGAGCATAGTTTAAAAGGGTTTCCATGTATGCTCGATATGCATAGGTATTATTAGGTGGTGATACAAGTTTTTGGTTTAAATAAACATCAAGTTGACTAAAAAGTGAATGCAGCCAATTATTTATAGGTGCTACTATTGTAGTAGATATCAAGTTAGTTGAATCTTGATTTAATACTTTTGCCTTTATGTGGAGTAATGTATGAGACAAATCTATGTAGTCATCGCCTGTCCCAGGAACTTGAAACTCGATAGGTCCATCATCACCAAGAGATGAAATTGGTTTATAATGAATCCACAATCCATTTTCAATGCTAGTTTGTGTAGACGGTAGTGCAAACAAATCCAATTCTGACTTAACGCACTCGCAAGAATGATTATGAAGGAAAGACATATTTAATTTGAAAATATATCTTTGTTATTTTTTGGCTTTAGACCAAGTTTTTTCGCAGCTTTCACTTTAGCAGTTAATGGTGGAATGAACGAGGTCAATCGTTTTCTTTTAGTTTTATACCCAGATCCTGTCATGTTAAATTGATCAATTTTCTCATCAGCCTTTCGTTTTAAATTCGTACTAACTTGCTTTAGACGATCTTTTATTGAGGCTTCCATAGGACGCGCTTGAACCATATCCGATAAAAGTCCTACTCCAGCGCTTAATGCCTCCTTACCAATCACTCGAGCACCACTTGAAAGTAAAGGTAAAACTGATCTAAATAACCCCCCTAAGAAGCTCCCAATACCATGACCGCGTTGGTATGGTGCACCCTTATAAATTACTCCAAATCCTGACCCAGCTTGATGTGTATAATAATTTTCATATGGACATTTATGATGATCATGAAGAGAATTCATTATTATAATTTTCGGAAATGTAGTTTAATACACACGGTTCCAAACTGGAATGGTATTTTTTGTCCTGTGCTCGATCTTATAACTATTTCCAGCGTATCGAACTCTCTTCGCATAACAGGTAAGTAGTGAGGTTGAGAGAAAACGTGCATTTTATTTGCACCATAAATGTATTTTGTAGGATCTAATTAAATGACTCTTAGTAAAGGAGTCATAACATCACCCACAATCTGAGGATCGATAATGTCGCAATATATAAAGAGTTGAGATGGTAACCCTAAGTGTAAATTAGCAGGACACTTTCCAAAACTTCTCTCTAGGAGATTTTTATTTGGTTCATAACCTAGTTGTAAACTTAATTTGGGTAATAATGTTACGGAAGTTATATTTTTATCCAAAACAGAAATAGACACAAATTTTGGTATTTCATCATAGCGAAATTTCAAGTTCTCTCCGATACCATTTAACACTCTTAAAATATGCTCAACGTTATCATAGTTGGTAGCTGGAATATGTTTTTTGCAATACACTGTGGATGGTTTATCTTCATTAGGCATTAACATAGATTTTGTAATGTATATAACATTTTCATGATCTTGAACAGTAAACATGGTACATGGATATTGAAACTCGACAACTCCAACCGACCATTCACCTTCTAATTTAATAGCTTTCGGTAATTTCGTTGAAAAATTTGTGGTCTCGTTATCAGGAAAGTATTCCATTGAACTATTGCTGAGCAAAGTTAAATAAAAACTTTCTTTATTCATATTTCTTTTAAACTAGAAGCTAAAATCCAACTGTTAAATTTATCTGGATAACCTTTCCACTTCACTAATACTTCTTTTCTGTTACCTGAGTAACGAGTGTCAATTATTTTATCTATTTTATATTGTGAGGTGGGGTTGTAAGTGATTTTCTGTAATTCTCTTTCATAAAAAGTACCAACTATTGGTTCATTTTGTAAATCTGTTATTGTATAAACAACCCATGGAGATCTATCAATTATTGAAGATATAATAAATATTTCATCACTCCAATTTGATTCATATCCTTTTTGGAAAGCATGTTTATATTTAGTTATTCGAACATAATCACCCACATTGAAATTTGGTTTAGGATTTTCTAAAGAAAGTTTGTTTGACCGTCTTTCATAAAGATTAGTCCAAACTGTCATAATATTGTTGGAATTTACATCACATGGGCACATCTTAATACTAGAGTGAAAGCTGTGATTGTAAGAGTATATTAAATCTTGTAAAACATCTATATATCTATAAGTATTATTATGAGTGAAATAACGCCACATTTTCATTTTTAGTGTTCTTTGAAATCGTTCAACAATACTGGCCTTAATGTCAGGATTGTTAGTGGTATAGTAATTAATCTTTTTGGATTTAAAGTATTTTTGTACATCTTTTGAAACAAATTCTGTACCTTTATCAGATTGTATGTGAGTAGGTGTTAAATTACTTTCAGTAAATATACTTTCAAAACATTCTTTAGTTGTTTCTGAGTTTTTCTTTAAATATGTTTTTGCAAGACCAATGAATGGTCTTGCAAAAGCATATTTACTAAATACATCAATAACACAAAGTATATACTTGAAACCATCATTATATTGAGAATAAGTTCGCATATCACTTAAATCAGCTTGCCACAGTTCATTAATATTTGATAGAATGTACCTATTACGCGGGAATTTTTTTCGAATGGGTTTATGTAATGTGTATGTTTCTTGTGATTTTAACCATTCCTTTACTTGCTTTTTATTCATTTTACCCTTCATGGCTTTTGATAATTTATCAATACTACCAAAACCAGCGGGATTAGATGGATCATAATAAATCCTGTTAATTTCTTCTAGTACGAGGTCCATTTTTCCCACTCAAGCCTTTTACGTATTTTAGTTGTAGACTTTTTATCTCTACTGCTCGGTGTAGAAAACTCTTGAAATTCAATCTCAGAGGGTTTGTTCAGATCTTTTGCTTGAAGTTGGTTAATAAACTCACATCTCTTTGGATTTCCAATATAAGTAAGTGGTACTTTAATATCTTTTAATGCTTCAGCAAATCTATCCCACCCTACTGGATCACTTCTTTTTAAGGGTCTTAGTGAATCATTTATTAAATCAACAATATTACTTCCAGGAATTTTTTCATTATCAATTGTGACTGTACCTTCATTATCCCAATGTATTTTACCTTTACTTGTTTCAACTAAGTTTAATAATAACTGTCCTTTTTTATTATAAGTTTTTGGTATTAAACTGAGTATTTGAGCTGGTGTGTAAAGTGGATTTTCAACATTTTCTTTACTTTTGATGGATCGATTCTCCTGCAACAAAGATTGAGCATCAACTGAAGTTTTTAGATCTCTATCTTTATTTTTAAAACCAATTTTAGACTCGTTTGAATCTTCATTAGATGTATCAGAATAAATTGGTAATCTGAGTGGATGACGATCCTCTTCGGTAAAATGAAGGTATCTTTGCAGTGTTTATAAATATAACATCCATTTCTTTCGGTCTTCCATCTTACTATTCATAATATTTTGCATTTCAATATCTAATCGAGATAAACTACTACTCGTATTAACCTTATTTTCTTGTTTTAATTTTTCAATCAATCCAGGTTCGATAAGTATCATTTTCTTTGCATTTTCCATGTTAATTGGCTAGTCCACTCACTAATCCACTCAATATTGCACCTAATATTATTGGTAAGAAAGCCCCTCCTTTTTGTATAATTATATTTTTTCTTAGTTTATGTTTACACTTACGCACTAGTTGACGGAGTATATTTTTGTGTTTATTCAATTTTTGTTTATCTTGATCTTTAAGAGGTACTTTTCCTTGTAAAACGTTATGAATACACTCACAAATACAGTTAATTTCTTCTTCATCACACGTTTTAAGTAATGCTCTTTGATATTTTGGTTTAAGCGTATGCAAAGCGTTTAGCAAATGTTTATGCGTTGTGAGTCGACGATGCATCATTTAGCAATGATTTGAAATGTTTGATTCTTGGTGTATTTAAACTCTTTTGTGGGGACGTAGACTGTGCAGAAACCATTAAATGGGAAGACATTTGTCTTGATACGACAAAAATCATTGGTATTCTGTTTTAAATCTACCATTAAATATCCATGCGCCTCTAGAGTTGCATCCCTGTAGGCATCTTCAATAAATTTTGGGTTATCTGGTGACACTTGTCGTGCTAAATATCTTATTTGAGTTTTATCTCGAGGGTTTTTAAAATATATTATATAACTTGAGTTTAAGGATATGTCTCTTTGCCCTTTACCCTGATGAAATAAATTTTGTGTTAAATAAAATACACTAAGATTCCTGTGATGACTACCTTTTGTAAATATATCCACAATTCTTCCATCGGACTCTCTCATTAGATCATCAATAATAACAAGATGTGGGTTTTCACCGTCAAATATATTAACATTTGGAATTCCTTGATGGTAGTTAACATTTGGTAAATTATATAAAGGTTGCATTTCATCAAAGCACCATGTGATCTGATTAAAATCACAATTACATATTTCTGTAACTGATTTTATAAAATTTGTTACAAAATTTGACTTCCCACATCCACTTGGCCCCGCCACAATAGCAGTAAACGGATGGATAAAGTGAAACATTACACACGTCTAAAGTTCTAAGGGGTGAAATAAAAAATGAAAGTGTTGGTACAATTAATATATATTGCAAACATTATATAAAACAGAATGATCTGTATACTATTTCTAACACAATTAGTACATCATAATTTTACAATCAACTCAACCTCAAATAAATGCACACATACACACGCAAATATAAACAACAATTAACTTAAATTATTTACAATAAATCAACGATTAAATATGTAATAAACTCTACGTCATATTATACTATTATCATTATTTTACAATCAATACAAATTTTATTTACATGCATACATAAAATTAAAAACTATCAACACTTAACGCAGTTTATAATGACCCCAAGCTAATGTTTCAATATTATTATCTAAAATATGCCTCTTTGTGTCATTATATGATAAACCAATCTTATTTAATTTTTGTGTAAAAATTGTGTGTTTAATTGATTTAAATCTAAGCATACTATAATATTGCACTTTTTTATTAAATAGAGAAGACTTATAATTATCCATGGTCATCTTTTTAGTGATACATTTATTTACCCCTTTTGCCTTGGCTATAGTCTTATTCTCTAAGTTAAAAGCGTACATTTTGGATCGTAAACCCACAAATTCTTTCATGATTTTATCATTATTTTCATCTTTAAAAAAAACCTAATTTCTTTTTATTTAATTTTGGATATTCAAAAATATTATTTGCATCATAAGCTGAGGTATCAAAGTATGATGAAAGGTCAGGTTTTATATCAGAGTAAAAATCATCTGTAAATATATGATATATTAAACTATCCGTATCTGTATACAATAATTTGATTTTACTAAACTTTTTAACCATATAGTTACAATGAAAATCATACATTAATGTTTTTGAAATATCTAAAATGCAAAACCCTAAATAAATTGGTTTGTTATATATTAACTTTGTTTTTCGCAACTGAACCGCAACTAGGTTTTCCGAAAATACTGAAAGACTATGAAATTGTGGTTTAGCGATTAGATCTTGAGCACCTAAAGCTTTGCCCTGGTTCTCCCAGTGTGTAACTAATTTTATGTTAACCCTTTTTTCAATATTCTCCATAGTCTTTCCGAAGACTGAATTATTCATTAATTTATAAAAATCTTTTTCGAAATCTGATTTTGCTAACGTTCTTAATTTTGTGTTTAGATCTATGTACATCTTCAACCAGCGAGACTGTTTAAATTTTAAAACTCTATGAATTTTAGTTAATTTAACCCCCATTTCTATGCACTGCTTTAAATTTCTGTAATGAATTACATATTTATCTTTATTATTTAAATTTGGGACTAGTTTATTTTCATTAATATTGCCTGCACAAATGTTTTCGGGGCATAAAGGAAAGTCCGAATGTAAATCATGAAGTTCATCTGCATATTCCAAATCAACTTCTAAAATAAAACCGAAGTTCGATGTCTCAGACACATTAAATTCTGTATTCGGATTTACCCATTCGAATCCACCAGTAGGAAGACATTGAGACATAGCCCAACCATATAAATTGTTGGCATCAAAATATGTGATATATGAATTTGGTTTCCCTGCATCATAATCCCCCATATATTTGTTATTAGCTCTAGCATAACGATTACTACATTGAGATACACCACCCCTGATACCTGATCTAATAAATGCAATTTTCTCATAATCTGTTAAAAGTTCTAATTCTATTTTTGTATATTTTAACATTGCATCCCAACTTAAACCGGGTGCTGTGTAATAATGGGCAGGGTCTAAATCATAAGTATTAATACATAACTTTCTAAAGTTTTCAAATACATCGGTTAAAAGTAAAACGTCTGTTTTTAAATACAGGTTTGAATAATCTAGCATATTACGACATCCAAAATGTTCCCAAACATCTTTAGCATGATTGTAATCGTCATTTGAAATATGGGAATCTGTGAGCGAGCTATAAAAAAATTTTTGTTCGGGGAGCGATGTTAGGCTTAAACTATCATAATTAGTCATAAGTTCATATGGATAAACGCCTTTCCGTTTTAAACGAAAGAAATCTTCATCATTAGGATAATTTCTACGTAATTCTTGAAATTGATCATTACTGAGATTTTTGGCCAATTCTTCTAATTTACATGATAAAAACTTAAATGAATCTATGAATCTTAATATAATTTAGTGGTTATTCATTTTTTAATTTTTTGGAAAAGGATATATATTGTTCTTTATTTTGAGGGATAACTTCGACTTCACCATCACAAAAGTTTAACGCGTGAACAATAAAATGAGCATCATAGTGACTAAGGTTGTGTAAAAAAATTGGTATATAACGAGGTTTCCTGAACTTCGAGCTACATGATTCGTCCCACCGGGTGCCTACATTCTTTTTTTTTTCAAAAGAGGTTTTTGTTTCCTTTTTTAGCGAAGTGTTTGAAGTTATTTATTTCTTTGAGATTGTTAGATAAACTTTCCATAAACACTTGTACACAGTTGGGTCCGCAATACGTTACATATTTTGATAATTTATCATCATATGAACATTTTATATAATAACCAAAACTATGTACTTCATGTTTCTGAATATTGTGTGTGAAAGGTTTGGAAGGATCGTTAGAACATGATTCTATTGGTTTTAAAAATGCTTCAAAATCAGCATAAACTACGAATGGTATCTTCAACTTTTTTTCATAACTATCAAATTTAATTTTATCATTTGAAATAGGTTGACCAAACCAATTCTTTTTTTTAAAAGTTTCACTGTTTGGTAATTCTGTACAAATGTGGGCACAATCGTATTGTTCATGGTTATTTAAACTTTCCTTAGATGGAAAGTGAAGTAGACATGCTTCGCAAATGTACATGATGTGACCGTCTTTTGAAATTTGTTTACTAACTAACCGCGATAAATTTTTTATGTAACAATATTGATTTTTTTGTATCCTTGGAAAAAAATAATAAATTGATATGTCTATCTTTACGACACTTTGTTAAAAATAATGGACCTACTATAGAATTACATCGTTTTTCTTTATTATATTCTAACCCAAAAACATTAATACTAATATCATTTAATTTCTCTACTTTTGCTATGTCGGAAATTTTAACTGGAAAGGAAATACCATTAAATTTAAGTTTATTTGCATGTTTAACGTACGATGATACACGATCCGCGTCTTTGTTTATGGGATATAACGCCGAGAGTAACGCCCATTTAAAACAAAAATAGTCCTTGCTTTTTACATTTATAACAGCCTTTTTTTAATTTTATGTCACGAGGAAGATCTATGTATGAAGTACCGCGTAGGGGGTTAAATTTATTAACATTCATGTCTATAGATTTTATGTTTTTTAGACTCCATCCACTATCTTTTTTTTTCAAATGCACTAATTTTAGTAGTAATTGTATCATTTAAAGATGAAAAAAAAATATTTAAGTCATCTCCTTGACAAATAATATAGTTAAGCGTTTGAAAATCGAACGTATCATGAATATCTTTAGTTTGTTGAACAAAATCAGCATGCAATATGAAGTTTACTTTAAAAATTATGTGTTGATGAATACACTCTTGTATTAAAAATAAAATATCATCTTTAATAGAATTTAAAAATAGTTCAGGAGTTTCAAAATTTACCAATGTCGAACTATCTACTCTACTCTTGATTTTATAAGTTAAAATCCTATTTCCAAAAGCAGATTCAATAACACTAACGTTTGATAAAGAATTATGTGAATTTAAAAGATTATTTTTGTGAACATTACTTTTAAAATGATTAGCTAAATACCGTTTCTTGATAAATATATAACACGTTAGACATTCCACTTGATCTTCGTTACTGATACTGTTCCCTGCAGAGGTAGGCGCTTCTGCTTCCGTTGTTGGTTTTTTGATGATCTTGGGTTCTTTGCTGCTCGTTCGCTTCGTTCCTCTTCCAAGTTGTAGTGGTTGACTACTAAAATGTTTAAATTTATTAAAAACTGTACAAGACATTGTGTAAATTATGATCGAAATGAATGTTTATTTTACTTACTTAAACTGTGTTTCAACCATCGCACAGTGATTATACAACTCATCATCATACGATAAATCGAACAGTTGATCCTTCTCCATTTCATCACAAACTTTAGACAACTCCTGATTTAATTCGCTGTTGAATAGTTCCGTATTCTCTTCCATGGTTGTGGAGAAGAAAGCACTGGTGCACACTTCATTGAAGTTTGCCATCCTTATAGTAAAGAAGAAAATAGGTAGCAGAGTAAGTAACAGTTCAGTGTTGGTAGACCAACTGATACCCAAATTTCAAATAATGTCCGATATTTAAGTCTAACAAAGGATTAGAAATAGAATATAATGAGTACACGGAAGTAATTTAAGTAAACAGAATCACATTCACTAATGATCAGCTAATGACTGTCATTGTTAAAAAAGTATTTTTTAACTTTTTCACTTTCTGCTATTGTCTTTGTAATATTGTATACGAGGGCGTTTGTGTTGTCGTAGATGCTATCCTTATTAGTCTTTACGTAATATTTAATCCTCGTGGAAGCATGTTTCCAATGATCAGTAGTTGGAATCTTGGATAGCTTCTTCATATCGTACATTTCAATTTTGATGAGATGCGTCGCTTGGTCTCCGTCGTCAGAATTAGTAGAAATGTATGATACACCATCTCTAGCGGCTCGTGCTACGGTTGATGATAACAGCTTCCTCTTTTTTATTTTTGATTCAGCTTCAAAAAAATGATCAATCGATTGCGATTTTCTTTTTCCACCATCGCATGTGTTATTATTAATGACGATGTCATCACTCTCTTCTTGAGGGGAGAGTGGCGAGTAGTAATACTGTTTATAGGTATTTTCATCGAAGCTCAATGATTTCTGCAACAACACAGTTATCATGTTAATATCAATTTGTTAACACTTAATCATAAAAGTTAAAAAAGCTAAAGTTACAACCTATTAAAGTCCACTGCTGAACATAGGCCTCCTCTCATTTCTGAGAGGGTTTTAGGGCTAGGAAATGTTCGCTGCGATACCTCAATGCGTGTTGGCAAACTTCACATGCCTTCGAAATTTTCTCAGACATGCATTCCTCACGATGTTTTCCTTCACCGCTGAGCACGTGGTAAATCAGCACTTAAAATTTTAATTAACAATTTAATTGGTGCCGGCGGGGATCGAACCCGGGACGTGTACTATGAAGTTTACATTTTGCGCTAACCATCTGAGCTACCACGGCTTAACCATATACACACACATAATATTTAAATATAATTTGTTAACACTAAATCATACACACGTAAGAAAATAACAGAAAGAAAAGTAAGTTTGTCAATAGAATAAACACTTACATCCATGGCCTTTGATGCGTTGAAGTAACACAAACGTAGTATTGATAGATCCACTGCGGTCAAACGACCATACACTAACTCCATGACTGCAGTTGCTTGGTCTTATATAGTACCAGTGAGTAATAATTCTAATCTAAAGAATTTCTGCAGTAGAATTGATAGTATCTTTATGCGTCAACAAGCTTACCTTACATTCTGTTGCTTATCTCTACATTCCTACGTCCTTCCTGTCGTGTCTTGTTCAGTGTATTGGTGACTCAAATACGTTTTGTATAACACAAAGAAAGCAATTTAATATTTAGATATCACTATAATTGATCATTCCTATATTAGTCATTGAGTAGATTGGTACTGTAATAATCTACTAATAGCAGTAATATTATGGATACACTAGATGTACAACAACATCTGAAAAAGATTCACCCCACTCTAGAAAATAATGTTTATGCTGCCAATAAACTACCCATGTAGACCCACGTACCAACGTATATAATATGCAATTTGGATACAGATGATAAACCAGGGTCACATTGGGTAGCTTTATATATCGATACGAATGACGTCGGTCAATATTTTGATTCATTCGGACGGGCACCTGTACGATATCATCTAGAGTTTATTAAAAGAAATTGTAAAAGATGGAACTGGAATGTTCATAGGATTCAGAATGAGTGGACTTCAGTTTGTGGCGAATATTGCTTAATGTATTTGCTATATAAGTTTCAGGGATGTTCAATGCATAGTTTTACGAGTATATTTACAGAGAACACATTGTACAACGATATTTTAGTGGATGAGATGTTTCGCTCCTATTTTATAGATAATAAGTAATAAGATTTTGTATTTCATAAATAAAAATTTTAACAAAATTAGGTAATGTGTTTTATTGATGATTCAGATTAGTGTTGTAGATAGGAACAAAGGAGTATAATACAATAGCATAAGCCGACCCACACGCTGACGAATAATAGATAATGACGGTGGTCAATCAACAATAGATAAGTAGATAAGGACAATGGAGCGCTAATGACGGTTGAGGTTCGCAGCGGATATCAATTAGATAAGAGTTAATTGATCTGCTCATCTCCGGAACCGTGCATCCTACGCAAAAATGGACCGCAGATTCGTGATCAGAGCATGCCAAAACTTTTTTTTTTTTTTAGGATTGTGAGTCGACGAACGTCGTGCGCCAGAACTGGTACAACCTTTCTACAAGTGCGCCAGAACTGGTACAACGTAACTACTGCCACGCTACAGTCATATTGTGCTTGCAGCACGAATGGGTCGGTTCCACCGTTGTAGAACCACCGAATACCAGCGTAAAATAGCAGCATTCGGTCATAGAAGCACTACGCTCTCATCTCACAGATAACCAGTTTCAAATAGCAGCTTAATGGTGCTATGTTTCGTATGGGGAATGTAGAGAACCGAAGACTCTTTTTAATTAATACGAGGCATTATATCTTAGTCCCCAGGGGCGACAACGCATTTGCATTTTGATTCTTAATCGAGGATAAATGTAGATGTTTGTGCACCACAGCGTCCACTTAACGTCAGGTGGACTGTGTGCTTGTCACCTTTATATATATATATATATAGTATATATATATATATTATATTTTTTTTTTTTTATAAAAAAAAAAAAAAACCAAGACCAAGCGTGACCATGAGTTGAACATAACAGTTCAACTGATCAGTTCAACTCATCAGATAAAATGACCGTGTGTGTCGGCCGTTACTCATAATCAATTTATGAACTTTTTTTATTCTCCCCTGATTTTTTTATAAAACTGAACTGAAAAAATGAATTTACTGTTTACCTGATGGTAAGTGTTACTTCAATCAAAAATGGCTGCAGAAGCGTTGTCACCTCTAAAAATGAATGAAAGAAAGAAGGAAAGAAAATATTTATTTCGCCACATAGGCACAACGGCATATTGTAGGTAGATAGATAGATAGATAAATCTTTATTACATTTGAACAAAGTTAGGAAAACTTATGACTACAAACATCGGTCATATCAGTTTAACCGATTTCTGCCTGACAAAGCGAACATATACGAGGGCGGCACTGAAAATTTCGGGAATCAAGGAAGGAAGGAAGTTTTTACGTGGTAGAGCCATGCTGCAGTTATATTAGTAGTATAGTTGTAGCACGAATGGGTCGGCTCGACCGGGGAAGGACCACGCTCTCACAGAATACCAGCGTGAAATAGTAGCTTAATGCTGCTGTATTTCGTATGGTGAGTGTAGAGAACCGGAGACCCTTTTTACTGGAAACGAGGCATTCCATCTCAGTCCTCACGGGTGACAACGCATCTGCATTTTGATTTTTAATGGAGGATAGATGTAGATGTCTATGGGCCGCAGCAACCACTTACCATCAGGTGGACTGTGTGCTCGTTTGTCACCCTATTCTATAAAAAAAAAAAAAAAAAAAAAAAGTGACACAACATTACTATTTAAAAATGTATTTATTGCTTTTCGAAGTATTCTCCGCGAAATTTGACACATTTTTCCATACGATGGAACCAATCACCGAAGCAACCATTCGATTCGGAAGTTGGGGTCTCCAAAATGGCCGTTTTGTAGGCGTCCACAGCTTCTTCACGTGATGAAAATCTCTGTCCACGCAATTTATTCTTTATTTTAGGGAAAGTATAGAAATCATTAGGCTGTACGGCGGATGGTCTAATAATTCTATGTTTTCTTGCTCTAAAAACTCTTTTGTTCTGTGTGCGGTGTAAGAACTCGCATTGTCGTGATGGAGGATGATGCGACGGTTGCAGTTCTCTTTACGGAGTTCAGAAAAGACCTGTGGTAAACAAATGCTAGCATATTATTCTGCATTAACCGTTCTTTGTCTCTCAAGAGGAATAGTCGTAACATGGCCGGTTTTAGAGACAAACGTGGCCACCATTTTTTGCAACACTCCGTGAACGAACAATTTTTGTTGGCTTTAACTCATTTTCGAACACCCAAACTCGTGACTGGTTTTTTGTTTCGGGTTCGTACGCGTATATCCAGGATTCGTCACCTGATACGATGTTGTATACAGCATTTGAGGATCCTGTGTGGAATCTTTCGAGAGTTCTGACGCACCAAGTAACGCGAGCCGCTTTTTGCTCTTCACAGAGCGAATGCGGTATCCATCGGGAAAACAACTTTTTACACCTAATTGTTCATGCAAGATTATTTGTATTTGAGTCATGCCAATGTCTAAAGTTGCCTGAATTTCGCGGTATGTCACATGTCGATCTTCCTCAATCAGCTTACGCACAGCATCAACGTTTTCTTGGGTGACGCAGTTTTTGGACGACCTTGACGGGGATCATCACTGAGTTTGACACGTCCACTTTGAAATTCAGCAAACCAGCGATAAATTGTGGTTTTGGATGGGGCTTCATCACCAACGTTTCAAGAGGTTTCTTCCGCGTACAACCTCTCTGTGGAATAGTTTACCACCAGCGATTTTTCCGGACCGATACGACCTGGGGACCTTCAAGAAAAGAGCGTACTCCTTTCTAAAGGGCCGGCAACGCACCTGCAATTCTCCTGGTGTAGCGGTTGATCATGGGCGGCGGTAGTCACTTAACATCAGGTGAGCCGCATGCTCGCTTGCCCCCTCTTCTATAAAAAAACCACATGCAGAAATCATCCGGTCAACACACTGTTTTTGTGTTAAACCACTTCGAAAGTCATAATAAATCATCGCTCTTGAATTTTCTCGAGTCAATTCCATTTTCTCAACGTTACAAGTTTGACAAAACCTTGTGACAAGACCGAGAATCTTTTTTTAAATAAATAAATGTTTTAGTTTAAAAAGAATTTAATATGACAGCAACAGTGGAAATATTCCATTCCCGATACTTTTAGTGCAACCTAGTAAGGACATCATAATTGTAGGTACATAGTTATTTTATTTCTCACATTATTAAAAAGAATATAGACGTTGCCGAATGTAGACTAAAAGGAGTCGCACTAAGCATTTGGCGTGGCGAACCCTACGGTAAGTAATAACAAATAAAACAAACAAACAGAGAAAAAAATACACGAGCATTTTTAAGTTATACGTAAATTGTTATAAAATTACTAAACTTAAAATCTAAACTACAATAGAGGGACAGCGACGGAAACAAAATACAATATAAATAATGCAATAACAGATAGTTAAGAAATAAAAAATAAATAAGACACAAAAGAAAGAAAAAAAGAGGAACACAAATAATAATAAAAATGACAAGTAAGCCTGTAAATATACTGGCACTATACCCTTCAGACAAAAACAATTCAGCGCAAGTACTACCATTTGGTGACAGAAATACGTAAATGGGTGGTACATACCCGGACGGGCTCCTAGACAGAAATATAGTCCTACCGCATGTACTTAACTGTGTCTAGTACTATTGAAGTCCGCTGCTAAAATAGGCCTCCCCATAGATTGCCTTATATTTTTTTACAAATCAGCGCAACTACTTCCATTTGACAGATTGATGACAGAAATACGTAAATGAGTGATACATACACGACGGGCTCCTAGGCAGAAATGTAGCCAACCACCTGTACTTAACTGTGTCTAGTACTATTAAAGTCCACTGCTATAAATAGCCCCCCCCCCCCCATAGATTGCCTTATATTTTTTATAGAATAAGTGTGACAAGCGAGCACACAGTCCACTAGTTCTAGTAACCAAGGGTCCAAAAGTAAGTAAGTCCAAAAGTTAACAGTTCCAGTGAAAAAGGGTCTCCGGATCTCTACATTCACCATACGAAACACAGCAGTATTAAGCTGCTATTTTACGCCGGTATTCTGTGAGAGCATGGTCCTTCTCCGGTCGAGCCGACTCATTCGTGCCACAACCATAATATATATCCGCAGCGTGGCTCTACCACGTACTATATGAAGGATGTTTGCCAAAGTTACCGCGCTCGACTGGCTTGGCAACCGCATTATTATTTTTTATTGTGATTTGTGATTAAGTAGACGCTACTATCCATCTCCTGGTTCGCTTCCGACTGTCGCCTCTTACGACACCCGCGGGACGATATGGGGTTAGTGGGTTACTACTAATTAAAATTAATAAAAATTTTAATCTTAGTTTTAATTATATATCATCAATTTTGGAAGTGCAGAGTCTCCTACAACAGCCATTATGAGTTTCAAAGAGAGCTCCATCTCTCCGGCTTATAGTACTTTATTAGTTTAGACTTTTACTGTGTTAAAAAAAAAGATTTAGTCCAATACCTGTAATATCCTGCTAAGCTAAGTTATATATACAAAAATGATCGTATTGACAATGGAGGACATCCGGAGTAAGGATAATAACTTATAACGGAATGTAAATGACGTTAATTTTTATTTGAAATGTTTACGATACGAGTACGTGACGACACCGTCATGGAAGCTAAGATGAATTTAAAACGACTTGAGGGAATAAGATTAGCTTATGACGGTACTCTATTAGGGAAGTGCTACACCAAGATATTTCTTTATATTACATTAAAATAATATTTTCATGTAAAAAAAGACCATTTTTTAGAATAAAGGTGACAAACGAGCACACAGTCCACCAGATGGTAAATAGATGTTGATAATTAAAATAGATAAATATATGTGATGATATGGTACATGGACATCTAACATCTATCCTCGAAGCAAAAAGACGGAATGCCTCGCTTCATACACTACACCATACGAAACTAAAAACGTTGCTTAAAGCTGCTATTTTACGCTGGTATTCTGTGAGAGCGTGCTCCTTCACCAATCGAGTCAACCCAAATTACAACCATAATATATCTGCAGCGTGACTCTATCACGTACATACATGTAAGTATTAAAAAATAAATAAATAAATGAATGTAGAAAACACTCACCATACGAAACACATTTTGCGTTAGTAATCTGTGAAAGCGTGGTCCTTCCTCGTCGATCGAGCAATTCGTACTACAACCATAATATATTTTTTACCAACGATTACTCTTAACGATTTTATTTAAACTGGTGTGATTAATACAATTAAGTATGCATTAAACGATATTTGGAAAATACTTTCATGTACAAAGAGTCAAGAAGAGTTTTGTAATTTAGATTTCATCCCCTTTTATTCAAATAGCGCGACAAATTCTGTAGAGGTGGGTCTACGCTAAGGGAGCTGAGCACGAGCTGAGCACAAGCTGAGCAGCTGTAGTCGCAGTGTCAAGTGTGGACGTACCACGAGCCTACAACAATCGCACTGCGAGCGCGATGAAAATCCCTTTGTGTTCACACACAACAATAAGCAAAGCACAGTCGAACACGAACCGAACGCTCGAAGCGCGCTCGTTCGAGGCTTGTAAGTCGGTCCACACTACACGAATTTGTGCTTGGCTATGCTCCGCTCGTGCTCAGCTCGTCTAGCGTAGACCCACCTTATTAAGTTAACTCTAAGTGAAATTAAAATAAATAAATAATAATATAAAATCTATATCTTAAGAATTTACCAGTAACTTTTCCTTAGAAGTTCTACCAGTACCTAGTGGTACGAATAAAAATGTATGTCGCAACATGGGATCTGATGCTAAGGTTTTAGTCGATTGGAGACCCTCAGCTGACACGATCGGGGGATCCCAGTCAGAACGCAACAAAAACCCTGTCATCACATTGTTTATCATGTCCTGGGCACAATGCTCACTACACCAAGTACCCCAGCAAAAACGATGACTAGGGATCACTTTCTAACCATCATCCCTTGGGTGACAAGACCTCCCAAACTTCGAAATACCTTTATAGTTACAATTACTTCATTAAAATATTCTATGTTAAAAATAAAAACGTACAGATTTTCCCAGTGTGTACCCAACCGATATCTACCCTTAGATTCGCCGACCGCCACCAGGCACAGTTAGTCACTAAGATAGTCTTCAATTTAACGGGTGTCCGGGAGCCGTCGGCACCGACTTATATCTGCTAACTTAGTCACAAGTTCGCGTACTTAGCGGTAAGTTTGTTGAACGGATTATAGACATGATTAAAATTATAGCCGAAGAACACGTATATATATATATATATATATATATATATATATATTATATATATATATATATATATTTAATTCTTTCCTTTGCGGTTTCGAGTAAAATATTTATTTTAATAGAATATGGATGACGATTGGACACACAGTACACACCTGATGGTAAGTGGATGCTGTGTCCCATAGACATCTAGATCTATCCTCAACTAAGAATTAAAATGCAGATATATTGTCACTCGTGAGGACTAAGTTGGAGTGCCTCATTTCCAGAAATAAGGTTTTTCTTTCATTCATTACCTACAGCCTATCTAAAGTGTAGTTCTGAACATGGATTTCCCCCATAGACTAACTCTTAGAAGAGATATTTGTTATGATTGCCCCACCTTTCAATCCGCCAGGTTGGTAACCGTGGTTTCTTTATTATTTTGTGTTGTGATCAGGAAGATACTGCTACCAAAACCTGTTTTATTTTCTTCTGTCACCTCTTGCGACACCCTCGTGGTGGTAATAGGGTAGTGCACCGCCACTGCACCCTATACTTAAACTAAGATTATTATTTTTATTTAACGAAATGGAAGTGTTACGCTTACAGAAATTCTACCGTGCCGTACCACTTCCACATGTCATCTCACGGGCATCAGACGGAAACATATCAGTATATGGGCGGCAGTGTCTTCATAATAACGACTAAAAATAAAAAAAACTGCCTTTGCCAATCCGATTGCTAAGCGTGGCAACTATCGCAAATATCCCCCCTACGTGACAATCTATGGGGAAAGCCGTTCACTAGTGGACTGCAAATAAATATAGTTATTCTATTCTGTGTTGTTCTTTAGGGGTGCCTATGTTCTGTAACTTGGTCAAGGCATAAACTTTCCTAGAGTCTTGGTGTAGGAGCTGCGGATGCACACTAGTTCTTACAATAAAAAGCAGATTTAAGTTACTAAAATTACAGGAAAAACAGAAGTAGTAACATTATTCTTGGTAGGTGATGCTACCCGGTATCAGGCTGCAGCTGTGTTTTGGTTGTAGGATGAACGGGTCGGCACTAGCGAGAATGGGCCACGCTCTCACAGAATACCAACATTAAATGACAGTTTGGTATGGTGAGTCTAGAGAACCGGATACACTTTTTATCAGTAACGAGGCATTCAAGTCCTCAGGTGTGGCAGCGTAACTACACTTTCATTCTTATGTCTAAAATTCACAACAGCGTCCTGTTACCACAGGTGGACTGTGTGCTCGCTGGCTGCCTTAAAAAATACTTCATACTTCGTAATGTTTTGCATCCAACTAGCCTGAGCTAATCTTTATACACCATGGGTGATGATGATATGGGCATTTCTATTCGTAATGTTTTGCATCCAACTAGCCTGAGCTAATCTTTATACACCATGGGTGATGATGATATGGGCAATTTCGTGTACGACAAATGTACCATACATGCAGACTTGATTTTTTATAAGATAGGGTGATAAACGAGCACACAGTCCACCTGATGGTAAGTGTTTGCTACGGCCCACATAGACATCTACATCTATCCTCGATTACAAAACAAAATGCCGATGGGTTGTCACCCGTGAGAACTAAAATTTCAGTAAAAAGTGTCTCCGGTTCTTTACACTCACCATACGAAACACAGCAGCATTATGCTACTATTTCACGCTGGTATTCCGTGAGACATTGGTCCTTCCCCGGTTGAGCCGACTCATTCGTGCTACAACTATACTATTAATATAACTACAGCATGGCTCTCCACGTAACATTTTATTGTTTTTACATAGGTGATGGTGTACGTGCGACCTTCAACTGTATCTTACCCAACGGTGTGGCACCGGTTCACCGTGCGACGGAATGGCACCACAGCCAGCCTCCGGGTGCAGGACCTAACTGAAGATAAGTTTGATGCAGCCTTGGCTCTACTTTCTGAACACTTCACGAGGGACGAGCCTCCTTGCAAGTATATAGGTAAGTAATTATTGTCGTCTCACCCTAACTATTAATAATAACGTGATGATTAATGTGGTAAGACAAGAAATACGCTAGTTTTAAATATCTCTAATATAAAAATCAATTGCTATCCGCTAGTATCGCATAAACTCGAAAACGGCTTCAATGATTTTGATGAAATTTTTTGTGTGCATTGGAGTTTGGTTGATCATTGGAGGTTGGTTAAACAGCAATCACTAAAATGTAATGATGTGGTGGTTTAATCGTTTAGCATTATCCACCATCATTGCAGCCTATCACAAGTCCAATGGCAAACATAGGCCTCACCAAAGAATGCTTTAGTTTTGACGGTCCTGAGCCACCTGCATCTTACATCTCTTACCGGGTCGTCACTCGTCACTCCATCCAGAGAGTGCTCGCCCTACACTTTGTTTAGCGGTACTAGCCTGCCACTCGAGAACCTTTCTTCCCTACTGATTGTCAGTTCTCCGAGCTATACGGGACAGCCACAGGGGACAGCCCATTGCCACTTCGGTTTACTGATCCACTACATTGGTCAAACGTAATTTGCGAAACCTCATTAAAAGTAAATGTTTAAAATGTATAACATCTTAAAAATCACAGTGCTTTTAAAAGTAAAAAGCAAAGCATTATCCATACTACAGGTTTTTTTTTTTATAATTGCTCTTGTTGGAGACCCCAGTATTAAAGAAACAGATTTCATTTAGACCTGCAGCATATCATGTATACATAGACATTATAATTTATTGAAAAAAAAAATATCTGCTAGATTTCTAACTAGTGCTTTTCACATCAGAGGCTTATTTTCCGAATCCGGGGGAAAACACTTCAAGGCATTACTTATACTTAATCTATATTTAAAAAAAATCTAAACAAATTTATAAAAAAAAAAACAAGTAATGTGAGAACGCGCTGTTTGTCTAGTTAGTAGAACCAACAACCGTAAGAGACGTGTTATGATGATTCCCGTGAAACTGTATCCAGCCAACGCTTTGTTTTTTTGCATGAACATCAGACAAGACTAATATAATAGAGCCGACCAGGAGAATAATATTGAGAATTTCGCAGGTATCAACAACTATCCCACGGCCGTAGCTGAGCTGGAGAAGTTGTGGCGGAAGACAGTTAAGGATAAGCTGTCACTGGTGTGTGTGGAAGACAAGGATGATGGTTCGTCGGTGCTGGTAGGCGTAAACGTGCTCACTGTGGTATGCAAGGAGGATAAGGAGGAGCCATTCAAGGTAACCTGTCGTTGCACTGTAAAATACTGGGTTGTAGGCAAAATTGCTAACCCTCTCTTAGACGTTTAGAGTTTGCTAGACAAACTTTTTTTATCAGTCTGCGAATCCGCCTGCCAAACGTGATAATTAAAGCAAAGTCTTAACGAGCTGATGATGATGATTAAGAATAAGGCTCTCTAACTTCCGCTGTTAAGTGCACGGCAACTGCTTTTGTTTGTAGCTGTTATTTCAGTTTAAAAGCAAGTGACCCGGTACGGGTATTTCTTTGTCCTCAGGGTCACGTAGCTAACTAGATTTCATTATTTAGAGAGACGTCATTGCACTCCGTGATAACATAAATCTACCACTATAAGATCATCAGATTATAACAGTTTACAGTTCAAACATGTGTCAATTTATTCATATGCAAAACAAAAAGGAATAATTGTAAATTAAAGACAAAATTTAGAAGTTGTGCGGGGGTTCCTAAATTTAATTAAAAATAAACAAAGTTATTTTTTTCTGGCTAGGATTTTGTTTGAAGTTGACTGAAGTAGCCATTTACCATCAGATAGACTGCAAGTTCATTTGTCAACTGACTTTTATTTAAAAAAAATTGTTCTGATTTACAACGTGCTCAGTAGGGAAAACATTACGAAGAAACCGCCATGCCTGAGAATTAATGATTACGATGTGATGTTTATGTGAATCTCCACGCTGCGTTAATCCTTCAGAAGTGATAAGAGGCCTATGCCCAGCTGTGGGATGTATAATTATAAATATATTTTTTACTCGACTAGTCTGAAGACAAGGTGTGGGCGAAGCTATTCGGCGCTGTCGACCTCGTTGCACGTAGTGTCGATTTGTTCGAGCACTACGGCGTGGACAAATACCTCACTGCTTACGGACTAGTGGTGGTGCCTGAGTGGAGGGGCTGCAACATCGGCAAAGAGATACTGAAGGCGCGGTGAGTCTGTTTTTTTTATAGAATAGGGTTGACAACGAGCACACAATCCACCTAATGGTAAGTGGATACTGTGGCCCATATACATCTACATTTTATCTTCGATTAAGAATCAAAATCCATATGCGTTGTCACTCTTGAGGACTAAGATGCCATGACTCATTTCTAGTAAAGAGGATATCCGGTTCTCTACATTCATCATACGAAACATAGCAGTATTAAGTTCCTATTTTACGGTGCTTCTGTGAGAGCGTGATCCTAAATTCATCTGCATTATGGGTTTTTAGGCTTTCATTTACCATCAGGTGTATGCTTGTTGTTGACATCTTTCATACATTACACCCTATTCTTTACAAAAAAAGTATGTGTGAGGCAAAAATTCACCATTTAATCTATTTTTTTTTTTTGCTTTTATATTTCTCAATCTTAAAACAATAAAGCCCTGTTGGGTTCCCATTGGATTTAATAGTTATTATGATGATTGTCATAAAAATGCAGAAAAGAAAGATTATACCTTAGCATAGAATCGGCAGTGTTTTGAATATTAAACGTTCTGCAGAAAACTTAATTCTACCTATGTTAGTGCCAAAAATTATAAAATTATAAAATCTAGCAGACTAACATACACCAATTGGTTTATATATAAATAGAGAGACAAAGAAAGAGTTACTATTTAAAAAATTACAGCTAAGAAGATGGGAAGCATGGAAGATTACAATATACAATACAATACAAAATACAATAGACGGACTAATTGTTACCACTGATTTGATTGGCACAGTTCGACATATTACACAACTAGCTGTTTCCCACGTTTTCGCTCGCATGGGCTTGAATTTAGATACACCAATAATACTATTTCTTTTGCAATTAGCTAAACTAAATCACTTGTAGAGACACCTCGGTATCGGTGCCTATATCGGACGTAGGAAATTATTGCAATTTGGCAATATAATATACTACACATTAAGTGAATTCTCAAAATATGTGAATATCACACGTCTCACAACACCTTTTTATAATGGGCTGTCTTCCCGTCTGTCTATATGAAGGGAAAATTGCCCTGGAATCAGAAATGCGTTATTACATAATATTCATAATTAAAGTTGATAATATAGTTTTGACAAAATAATGTTGAATTTCATGGTCTTTATTAATATCGGCCCCATTAAATGTTGATTGGCATTATAAATACATGCCATTATTTTTTTACGTTCGAGTATACTTCAAATTTCATTATCGTAATTTACTGTGAGCATGTGAGAAAAACTGTATTCAAAAACAGGAGTCGAAATGTACGGAAGATGGGCAGAAGCGTCTTCCTGATCATAGCTCAAGAAAATAAAAATATGCAGTTGGCAACTCCGGTAACAATTACGGTAAATGTCCAACTTATTTGGCAATCTTGGAGGGGGGGGGGGTCCAATATTGATGACCGGGAGTATAAGTATATTAGCCATGAAGAGGCTGCGGAAGATAAACTACCACCTCATTTCGTCCTGTAGGCGACAGAAGGAAACTGAATAAGGATATACGGGCAGCATCTTCCTGATAACAGCTCAAAGAAATAAAGAGCTGCAGTTGCCAACCCACCAATACTACTGCAAATATCCGGCCTGTTTGACAAACAATGGGGGAAGCCTATGATCAGCAGTTGATAGCCCTATTAAAAGTAAACAAGTACCAGCCCAGATACATTCCACTACTGGACACAGGCAGCAGCAACTTTTAGGACAAAAAAGAGTTGCACATATACCTAAAAATGGTTTCCGAAATATTTTTTTAACTTCACACATATGCAGGTTTCTTCATGATGTTTCCTTCACCACCGAGAACGCGCTAAATCGAAACTTCAAATTGCAATTAAAATATGAATGGAGTGCGCGCGGATCGAAATTGTGTTGCTTACGTACTACGGAATTTACGTTTGGATCGGTTCGATTACCAGCTTTGACAGATGAGTTTCAAGATTCTATCAATGCAGTTCTACTCGTAGTTAAAATAAAAAGAAACCTGTGTTTAAAATTTACTTTCTTTGGTGGTGGTACTTAATGAAAAAAAAAATCTATTTTTTATTTTTTAATATAATCTACCTCAAGTAAAATAAATTTCTCACATCTCGCATATAATGTCTTTAACCCTCCCAAACAATATTCTATATCTTTCCCTTCAAAATGACGATCGGGATGAATTATCGCAGCTTTCATTCTGTTTTCATCTACAAATTTCCGGCCCCGTAAGGCGTTTTCCAAATTGGAAAACTGGAAAAATTCGCTAGGTGCTAGGTCTGGGTTGATCAATCTCTTAGAACCACGTGTCTTTCAGGCTTGCCTCGCAACATGTGCGGTGTGAACGGGCGCGTAGTCTTGCAGAAGGAGCACTCCGCGCGTCAGTTTCCCACGACGCTTCTGTATAATAGCCTCACGAACCTGAATCAATAAATTGACGTAATATTGGCCATTCGTCTTAGTTCCTCTGGGTAGGTAGTTGCTAAGCAAAAAAAGTTACAGCCTATATACGTCCCACTGCTGGGCTCAGGCCTCCCTAATGAGAGGGTTGGGAGGTAAACCATTTGAAATATTTTTTTTCCTAGATATGCAAGTATTTTTCACCAGATGGTAAATCAGACTTCAATGCAAATGCCCTCGCTATTCTAGGAAACAGTCGCCATTAGCTTAGGCGCCGACTTTTCCAGCTTGAATTTCTTCGGCGGCGTTTCTCTTGCATGTACTCTTGCTTGCTCTCCGGATCATATTAGCGAATCCATGTTTCATCTACGGTGACTATCCATTACCAAATGTCTTCCTTGTTATCGCCGACTTGCTCCAAAAAATCTTTACAAATTCTATGATCAGCAGACTTGCTCCGAAAAATCTTTGCAAATTGCGAGTCGACGTTGTTTGTTGAGCGGTGTGAGCATTTGCTATAATTTTTTTATTGTTTAAAATTTCTCCAATTCGTTCTTCGCTAATCTGCAGTTCTTCAGCAATCTGTCACAATTTAATTCTTTGGTCGACCAGAAAGATTTTTTCGACTTTTCGGATGTTTTCTTCGGTCAGTACCGTGACAGGGCGGCGCGGGTGAAGGTCGTCTTCACAGCTCTGTCGTCCTTGCTGAAATATGCGGGCCCATTTTTTCACCATCGTATACGAAGACGCAGAATCCCGAAAAAACGATGAAATCTCTTTAAAAATGTCTTTCGGCGTATTTCCCTTCTTTACGAGAAATTTTTTGACGGCGATGTGTTCAAAATTCTGAGAATTTCCAGATTCAGCCGACATGGTGATGTTTGTTGTTCAATAAATAATTGAAATATAAGTGCCAACTTAATTAGTGATTACTTTTATAATACGACTGAGTCCTGAAACTAGTAACATGAGTAACAAGCTTTTCAGCCGGCCTGGTACACATGTGAGTTGTGTAACCGGAACTGTAACAAAAATTTTAATAGGTATGTTTGAAATTATGAAAGTAATTTCAAACTTAATAAAAAATAACAAACGGATTAAATGTAAAAGAGACCGTTTTAACGGTATTACGATCTAATGTCAATTAGGAATAAAATATCACAGTTCACTTAATTTTCAATTACTTAATCGGCAATACAAAATGATAATGGTTAAGTATTTCTATGCCGATAGACATACGACATAATATTCAACTAAAGACCTTCTCTCTTAATGACAGTTTTGTATAGGTACACAGTTTTCTTAGTAATTTAGCTAAAATTGACAATTATGACAAATCTTACGGACAGTGGCCACCAGTCTGGATATTTTAAGTCTGACAATTTTTGATGCTGCATTACACTAATAATAAGTACATGGTGCTATTAGAAATTCTATTAAAAATTCAGCTTCTGTCAAATATACGCAATCAGCGCTACTAGCGGTGTCTGATGAAATTATTTTATGAAATTAATATCTAGAAATAGCAATGCCATGTTTAGATGTTAATATCGCCATTCGCCAAACGATCTCCATTTATTATTTGGTCAAGCTATATCATGATACTATAGTCAAAAAAACACGTAAAATATTATGAACTGCCGCCATTTCACTCAATGATCGACTAATTCGTGATATTATAAATTAAGACCTGAACAATACATAATTATATAAAAATATATAACCTATAAAGATAATAAAAGTTTATAATAATTGCAGTTTCATCAGTTCTATCATCTATCCATCAAAACTTGGTCATCATATTAGGTTATAGGCATAGTTGGACCCGGTAGGTTGTTGTAGAATTCAGATATCACCTGGATCTAGTTTTAGTAGATCTAGTAGACCTAGTAGATTTAGTAGATCGCTAGTTTTTAATATAAATTCTGAAACGCATTTGTTTGGTTTTTAATTTATGAATGAGTAAGTCACGTAAAACTTATAAAATATTATATTCGACTCATATTAAAGTAACTTAATAATAGGTAATCGACCAGGAAACAATAAGATATAATTAAATTTATGAAAGAATTCAGAAATTATTTGTTCTGGTATTTTTCAATATTGAGGCGACGCGACGAGTCAAGAATTTTCTCGTCGACGGATAAAATTCCTGTTATTCCCGCCAATACGACTACGGTCCATTATTGAAGCCTGATATCTTCGGGTACATACCATAGCGTTATCGCAATGAGATGAATATTAAAACGTCTCTCATTTCATCACCCTCTTAGAGATAATGGTTTTGAATTCTGGAATTGAGTTTCACTACATTATCATAAAATTTAAATATATAACTATACTTGAATTAAATACTTGCTCGAATTAAATTGTAAATTAACATTATTGAAGTAATGAATATTCAGTAGTTTTTTTATGTTAAATTGAATTGAATAAGATTAATTAAAATTAAATAGGTAGATTATATTGAGTTGAATTGAATTAAATTAAACGAGATTAAATTTAGTATAATGTATGTCACTTATATGGAGTCTGTCTGAAATAAAGTGATTTTATTTTATTTATAAATATAATTGTAGTGTCTGTCTGTAGTGTTTAAACAGCTTGCCTTATAATGAGCTGAGGGGGTTATTTGTATGCCATTAAGACTTGAGTAATTTTTTTTACCTATCTGTCCGTTTGTCCGGGCTAATCTTTGGCCATTTGGCCCCGGACTGTCCGGACCGGGTTCAAATGAACTAGCTATGAGTTATGAGACAATTACGGAAACGTCTATTTTCTTTATAAACAAGTAACTAACATAACTGTCTACTTCTTATAACGATCAGCAACGTTGCAACGTTGCCTGTGACGTAGCATTTTTCTTGAATGGGTCAGATCGTGAAATTATTATCCATACATTATTTCTAAGTCTATATTTGTGGGTGGGATAGACAGGTGGTAAACGTGGTGCGTTTACCACCTGCCTATCCCACCCACAAATATAGACTTCGCTCCACGTTTCATAAAGACCCATGCTTATAATTTCTATACAAGTTTATTTTGCAATAACCGGCCAAATTTGCAGAGAAGTTTCCTAATAAGTTATATAGACAAATGGTGAAGAAAAATTAATTAAAAAAGTCCCAAATATTCTGTCTTTTTTATCTTTTAAACTCAAATTGCGTGGTAACTGATAATGCACTATTTTAACAGATTTTACTGCGCACGCACACATTCGTAAAGGTCGTAAATGTAGACAAGGACGTTATTGTGCCCATAAACTAGATGCTTAATTTTTACTCGTATTTTCAAAAACGCAATAACGGTATAGGATCATTATTTATATATTTGAACTTAAGTTCAAAATTTGTCTACTCTTTGGAAAATAACCCTGTAAAGAATATAAATTACGTGATGAACTAATGACGTATTGTAATATAAAATATTTCTTTATTCATTATTTCATTCCTTATTAAAAAAAATAAAAGATAGCAAATGGCAAACTTAATGCCATGAGGCATTCTTTACTGGCTGGTAAACCATGGTAACCCATGGAGTGGCGAGAGTTGACGTGGGTGTAGCAATATAGAGTAAAAACAAAATAAAAAATGACATGACAATGAAAATAATATATATACATATGCGAACGAACTTTTTAAAAGCAATCTTATTGGGTGCTTTTCTCATGTCATCGGGCAAGAATTTCCAAAGACGTGTAGCCTAAGCTGTGGAGGACTTACCATAGAACTTAGTGGAGTAATCAGGAATATAGATTTTGTTGTGGAGAGGAGGGACCCCTGGGGGGGGGGGGTATTTGGGGGGTTTTAAAAGGGGTTTAAATATTTTTCTTTCATATGAATATAAATCTGGATAGCACACATCTGCATAATAAATTATAGGGAAGATAAGCGATTGGACAAGTGTGATCTTAGATTTGGAAAATCAACAAGTACCACCATTATTAGGTACATTTTTCCTTCCATACCTTGCCTAATGTCATCTATGACTTTAACTAAAGCAACTAGGGGGAAACCCAGACTGATGTAAACTTAGCAGGTTATATTTTGAAATAAAAGTAGAAATTTGCTTGAAAATACAGAATTCTAAAATTTTGGAAAGAATTATATTAAATTATATTATGTATAATATTAATTATATTATATACTCTTTGCTGCATATGTAATTATTCTAAGTTTGTTTATGACAAAAATTGAGTGACTTATTAAGAGAGACGAAAATGAATTGACACAATTTTCGATGTTTTAATAATTTTTTTATGAATAATATAATTATCCGAAGTATTTATTATTTTTAATTGTGGTAAAATATGGCGTTGACAAAGAGAAAACGTAAATGCATTTGTAACAAAGTGGCATTATTGAAGAAAATAACTGGTGACCCAAAACCGTTATCTGTCAGCGAAATCAATAAAATTCGTTTAAATTTGTTTACTGAGAGAAACTTGGACGGCACTGGATATTTAGTGTTGAAAGGCAAAGATATTTATGATAGGTATAAAAGAAGAATCCAGGATACAGATACAACGGCAATTTCCGTATACGTAAGAGAAACACCTCGAAGGATAACAAAAATTGATTTAAGCTATAACGCTATAACAGATAGCGGCTTCTTTAAACTACTTAAACGATTGCTGGTGAAAGGAAGATCTAGCGTGACAGAGTTTAATATAATGAACAATAATTTAACCTATAAATCCGTTGAATATTTAGCGAAGTACGCAAAATTTATCAAGCTAAAAATGCTAAGAATAAACGGGAACGATCTGGGTACTGAGAGCGGTAAATTTCTTGCTCAACTTTTAAAACAAAACTACAGTATTGAATATTGTGATCTGGGAGAAACTGGTCAGACATTAACTAGCATAGCGGAGATCATAGCAGCTTTGAGAAGCGACAATAATGGAAATACTTCTCTGAAAATACTCGATTTAAGTCGCATCATACCTTCGTTCAATCGTTATTCGTATGAGACAAGATGGCTTGCATATCATATTGAGTTTTTACTCGACAGAAACTCTATTATTACGGAGCTGCATTTACAGAAAAATCAGTTAATAGCTCATGATATGGAGTATTTAGCGAGAGGCTTAAGAAAAAATACCTCACTGCTTCATCTAGATCTAGGATACAATAGGATAGGTGATTATGGAGCAGAATTAATAGCTAAATACCTATCAGAAAACCCACAGTTATTATATTTAAATATAGCCGGAAATGGAATTCAAGATATCGGAGCGAAGGCGTTAAGTTTTGGGTTGCCATATTCTAAAATAAAAGCTTTAGATATTTCACATAACAAATTAACTGACTACGGCGTTTTAGATTTGTTATATACGATAAAAAAGAAATTCATTTTGCGTATTTTGAATATATGGGGTAACGAAATACGACATAGAAGTTGCGAAGTAATAAAAAGAATGTTAGTAAGTGGAGCGCTAGACCAAAACACACTTGATGTAAAGGTTTATGAAGTGGACGGTGAATTTAACGCGGCATATTATCCAGCGAACAGGAACAAACATTTTTATTATTGTGCATCAGAATTTGGCATCGCGCAGCCAATATATCACATTAAAAGAAATTTGTTGCCAGACAACATGGCTATAAAAGCGGATTCTACAAATTTCCCAAAACTGTATAAAATCAAGTAATAATTGTCCCATTTGATTGATTAGTGCCATTTTGTATAAATATTTAAATGTATCCGTTATTAAAATTTTCAAAAGCAGTTTATTAATAATTCTGTTTACATTGTGTTTCTTAAGGTGAGTGTAAAGAAGCGGAGCCCCATATTACTTGAAACGAGATATTCCATCTTAGTGTTCAGGCATCATGTATCTGCATTTTGATTCTTAACTAAGGATAGACGTACATGTCTATGGGCCAAAGAATCGATGTACCATCAGGTGGACTGTGTGCTCGTTGTATCACCCTTGTTCTATAAAAAAACATTGATATATGCATGTTGGTTTTATAGTTTGGGTTTGTTAAGGAAAATAGGAAGTTTTTCCTAAATAGCAAGAAATACGACGTGCTGCCGACTGCCTGATGGCGAAGATTTTGAAAATTAATTAACTCAACAAGCACCCTTCAATGACTGGTAGTCTGAATTCATAAGTAAATAAGGAAATACTTACTTCTGGTTTTCTAAAATAGATTATTGGTGACAAACGTGCACGCAGTCTATCTGATTTTAAGTGGATACTTTTTTAATAGTTTAAAAGGCAAACAAGCATGCGGCTCACCTGATGAGAAGTGACTAACGCCGCCCATGAACTTCTGCAGCACCAGGGGAATTGCGAATGCGTTGCTGGCTTTTCAAAAAAGAGGAGGCTCTTTTCTTAAAGATCCCTAAGTCGTATCAGTTCCACAAGCAAGTTGCGGGAGGAAAAATCTTCTTCTAAATCGCACAGTGGTGGACCGTCAATCATCCAGATAGTATGGATGGTATCGTGAGTTTTGTGGCGATATGCGTTCGTGAAATTTGGCGGCTGAAATTAATCCGAACACTTCCTCAGAGCACTACTCGTGGTAGATGCGATAGAAAATGCAAAGGAATGCAATATCCGTTCGCAGCGCAGTGAATCGAGCCAATCGGAAGGAACTTGGTCGTCAATGATTCGAGCCGCTTTGTGCTGAATGCGGTCAAGTGGATGGAGCAGGCACTGGGGTGCCTCTTCTAGAAATAAGAACAGTATTTGATGTGAGGCTGAACTTGCGCCTTGTAAAGTTGCAAGCGGTGGACAGCATGAAATACTGACCCTCTCTGCTGAGCACGTCAAGCTTTTTAGTGACCAATTTAGCCTTCCCTTACCATATCATTCGATATGTCAACGCCGAGGATTCCAATGCTAGCTGAAGCAGCAAGGGAAGTGCCCTAAAATTGAAGAAATACGACAAAGGGGTTCTTTTCAGCTGTAAACGCTCAAACCTGCGTCTTGTGAATGTTAAACTGGACTATACAGTATGTAGCACATCTTCTCTCGATTAAGAATAAAGATGCCATGTCACCCCTGAGACTAATTTGCAAAATAGAAATGAACATAAATGATGCGTGCGTGCGTGCATGCGTGGTCGGGGGTGCGTGCGTTTGTGTGTGTGTGTGTGTGTGTGTGTGTGTGTGTGTGTGTGTGTGTGTGTGTGTTTTTACCAGCTTTAGAGAACTGGAGATCTTAAGGGGTGGTATAAATTTGCGCAATGTCGAATAATTCGTTCATAAAAATAAAATATACGAATTAATCACAGGTTTCTTTATTATTATTAAATCGGAACATATCTGGAAATAACTTTTCGTACTAATTATTGAGCAAATATATTCAATCACTTTTTACTTAATTAACAAAAAAACAGAAGTCGAGACTTGCGCAATTTTACACATTCTGGTGTGTAAAATTGCGCATAGGCTGCGATAAGATTGCGCAGTGTTTGTTCAGGCGAATTACTTGCATAAATCAAATTAAAATACCCCAAAACTCAAATAATCAGTACACTTTTCGTGCCACCACACCTGGCACGTATCGCACTCGATCCAGTCCTCATAAATGGGCTCTACAAAGACTTCTTCTTTATTTCATTAAGTTTCTCTTCCAGCTGTTTCTTATAGGGTGAATTGCTTTTGACTTCGGCTTGTTAAGGCGGTACCCTGACCAAAACCTGGCAAAAGTACGTTTTTCAGAGACTATTATCTCATTAGTTATGAGAAATAAGCTACATCTAAAAGCACATTATTAATGTTCGATATCCTATCATCACATTCCACGTTCTAATTTGTTTTTATGTGTTATGAATACATTTAAAATCTACTTAAAAATGACTAAAATTATTGATTACATGCATCTGTTACTAAAGGAAATGCTCTAATCATTTGAGAATTACACTAATGGATAGATAATTTAAAAATCCATATTCTACACGTTTTATTTAATTTCTTAAGTTCGCTTATCTCTTTTAATTGAAATAATTCCAAATATTCGGGCGTATTTTTCCGTGATATATTGTAGCGAGAGCGCGTGGATTGTATGGGACCGAACGCTCAAGGTCTTTCGTTAGGGGAACCGTCTTAATGCTTCCGGTTACTAATTCTCCTCAGTTCCAACTTGCAATTGGGACAATATCTTCAAATGAAGGACTTATTTGCGTGCTTACGTTCACATTACTTATCTTAATTCAAGAAGTGAGGCAGTGACTTCCATAGATGAGACAGTCGTGACCTGGTGAGGCGAATCTTTCACAAATTTCAGTTTGATAAGAAATACTTGCCACGGCTTCCACTGGTGTTTCTGCTGGGATCTGTGCATAAAACTCGTCATCTTTAATTTCATTAGTGTTGCTATTCTCAGGGTTCTCCTATTCAGTGACGGCGCCTGCCATAAAATCAGTATCTGTGAAAATGTCTGGTTTCCACGGCACATTCTAGTTGATCGTAAGCTTTCTACTCCACAAGCAACAGTTACAGTTTTGTAAAATGCAGGAGCGAAGATTGAAGTCACCTAGAATGTCGGTATTGCTCTTCATGGGTGATTTCTGAGCCATTTTACACATTCGCTGGATTAGTGCTTTTTCAAAGCACCGTGTAAACCCCTATCAAGCGGTTGCATTTTATGACTGCAGTGAGGTAGCAAACTTAAGCCAACGATGTTATTTTGCCGGTAAAAGTCAATAGCTTTCAACGAACAATGTGACGTGTGATTATCTAGAATCAGCAAATCAGGTCGATCTTTGGATGGCTTGGTATGATATTTGAAATGTGGTTTCCAATCTATGGAGAGATCCCCATTTATTAAGCTCGAGTCGAACACCATTTCAATGGATCCGGCCGGTGCACAATCGATCAGCTCTGCTTTCATCCTCTTTCGCTTAAAAATGACATCTGGCGTAATGAAATGACCCATTGCAGAAACTGCATTGACAGCTGTTACATTGATCTCTCTCTCTCTCGCACTCGATATCATTTCGGTTACATTCCGGTTTCATCCATATTGTTGATGGATTATGGTGGAAATAGGTATTTGTCTATCAAAGCCGACATCTTCACATAAAACCGTTCTGGCCTGTTGAACCCCATAGCACCCTCAATGCTCGTGGAAGTTGACTTTCGAAGAGCAATTTTTGGGGTAGCGCTTTATGGATCCACAAAACCACGCTTTCCTCGCAATTTTTGTATGTGTATTAAAACAATGGGGTATTATATAATATTCTGCATAGTCGTAAACTGCGCTCTTTAATTTTTTGGCTGTCAAGCCAAAAAATAAAAAAGAATCCAGGGTCATCAAGTTATCACAGAAACCTTTTCCTACCTCTGCGCTAAATGTAGCGTCATATCTACCTAGCTTGGTTGCTCATTGTAGTTGCTGCAACCGGTATCTTAATGTTGACCCAGTCATTTCTAAAGACAAAGCAACTTATCTCTTGCTTTCTCCTTTTCCAATACGTTTACGAGCATCCTCGATATTGGAAGGCATGCAAATACGATCACTTTTGCGTGGTCTTCGTGGCATTCTACAACAAAGTGAAGCGCTGTTAAAAACTAATGAAAACAAACAATATTTATTCATATAAATGAATATTACTTTACGTAGTGGCGTGTAAGTCCGCGCGCGCAATATTATCCGCCCCCTAAGTGCGCAAGCTTCCACACTTGGCCTCCAACGCAACCATGTTGAGATTACTGCCATCTCTTAGAAAATTATTGAACTACTTTGTCACTAGTCAAACATTAAACACAGGTAGGTAAAATTATCAGTAAAACATTGTAATTCCAACAGGTGATTCCGTCACCAACAGTGTAAATTCCATCAGTTATATTACTTGCAAAATGTCAAAAAATTAGATCAAAGGGCTATACAACAACTTTGAAATTACCTGGACTTGCCGTTTTCTTTCGTATCTCAATACTTTTTTGGGAGCGCATGCCGGCATCCAAAGCAATCAAAACACAACTGAAGTAGGCAGCGTATTTCGCACCGATGTCAAGTAATGACGAGTGCGCAATCTTATCGCCCGCGCAATCTTACACCACCCTACCATAGTCCATATAACAACGTATTTGCATTTTGTATGCTTATCGAGGATAGATGTAGGTATCTACCTGCCAAAACATTCACTTACTCAATGGCTCAATGACTCGAAAGTTAAGTGGATGGAGTGGAAGTGGCTTTTCATTAAAAGGACAGAAAGAATCTTGAGGCTTTATTTTAAGAAACGACAAAACAAGGGCATTGACGAAGATTGACAATCGACAATTGACATAGGCTAATACATTATAGTTAGAGAATATTCACCACGTAATAACCATCACGTGGACCGTGTGTTCGTTTATCACCCACATTCTATAAGAAATCATATATCAAATTCTTACAGGGTTCCCCTCTGCAAGGCTCTTGGAATAAAAGTGACGGCGACGGTCTTCACCGCCGCCGCTTCCCAGGCTGTTGCGAAGAAAGCTGGCTTCGTGGATCTATTCGAGATAACATACGAAGAGTTGGCACAACAAGGCTTTGTGTTTCCCGGCGTAGAAGCAGACACCAAATCCTCGAAACTTATGGCCCTTGTCATTGATTAATTTGCGATAATTTTGAGAAAATTTCGACGTAATCAGTATTAAGATATTGATCTCATTCAAGTTACTTGTTAATTTTACTATAGGTATTTTATTTATTAACTTTAATATGAGTAATATTATGTACCATTATTGTCAAAGATGTGAAGTGCAATTATTTTTATTATTTTACAGGTCACTTTGTATTTTATTGTCTATTGACTTATTAAATGAATCGAATGTAAATATTCGCCATTTTAGACTGTTGCAATACTTTTGTTATGCGCCAAACTATAAGTATAAGCGTTTTTTATGATTTATTTTATATTAAGCGTTATTTATTAAATAAGTAGTAAAAATGCAATGTAGTGGCGGCGAACAAGAAGTCACTTGCTCCTCTCGTGGGTCTGGTAGTAATATCTTATGGTTTCTGAAATATTATATGGAGGTATAACCATAATCGCTTACGATAAAGAAAGAGAAATACCATGACAGGCGAGACAGGCGACTGGTAACATCATTTTATTGTTGCGAGATCTCTCGTACCCACTGACCTCTATACATACAAGTACGCTGGACTGGCTATACATCGTGTCATGTTGAAGCGATTTGATTTCCGCTATTTTGGCGCTGACAACAGAAGTGCACGTCCACGGAACTAATAATAGGGATAAGACAGTGTACCAAATTATATCGATAAAAATTCTATACCCTACCTATACCTAAATAAATAGAATGGACTCTATGGATAGATGGACTCCACCCGTAACGTCCATTCTATTTATGTATCATATTAATATAATTCCATTATCATTCATCATCATTAAAACCCTTCACAAGTCCACTGCTGAACATAGGCCTCACCTAAGGAATGCCACAAAGCACGGTCCTGAACTGCATGCATACATCAACTTCCTGCATGTCTTACCAGTTTTTGACTCCATCTAGTGGGGGAACATGCTACACTTCACCTGCCAGTACGAGGCTGCCACTCGAGAACCTTTTTTCCCCATCGGTATTCCGTTCTTCGAGCTATATGGCCGGTCAATTGCCACTTCAGCTTAATAATCCATTGGGCGATGTCGGTCACTCTGTTTCTGCTGCAGATATCCTCATTCCTAAGTTTGAACCCATGAGCATAGCCCTCTTCATAGCTCGCTGAGCGACTTTGAGCTTCCTCATACAGCCAGCAGTGAAAGACCTCGTCTCAGATCCGTAGGTCATCACTGGCAACATGCACTGGTTGTACAATCTAGTTTTGAGGTATTCCTGATGAGAAGATGGGTTGTAATCTCCCGAACGCCGCCCAGCCGAGTTGAATCCGTCGACTGACCTGACGGTCGAAGTTGAACTTACCTAGTCGGACTATTTGTCCCAAGTAAAAGTACTCGTCAACAACTTCAGCTAAGTGTTCCCAAAAACCACCGGCATAGGTGTGACATGGTGGACAGGTGGAGAGTTTTTGAACTGTTATTTACTGCTTACAGATGGACATTTTTTAACTATTCTCCTATGTGAGTTGGTTCTTAGCTCTCCACTCCATGATTTAACGAAACATAAGCAAAATGTTTATTTAAGAAAGAAAGTATTTTGTTGTTTGATTGTGTATAGTATTAGTTGCATAATAATAATTATTTTTATTAATAATGAGAGTATGTGTACCTAATCTGTAAAACTCGTTACCAAAAGGGAAGTGGTATAACATTTCACAAGTAAGTGAATTTGCAGCAAATATTAAACAAATTAAAACTATTTGATGATATAAGTACTTAAAAATTTGTTACTAATCTTAATATCATATATACCAACATGTTTGGTTGTATATTACTGAGTTTTGATAAACAATAAAATAATTTTATTATATATATTATGCGTTATTATAGCAGCTGATTTGTTTTTATAATACTAGAACTAAATGAACGGTTGACAATAAATTATTTTAGCAATTATGTTTTTATTTTTATTTTGTGTAGTTAGTCTAATCTTAATAATTTTTAGTTGAATGGTCTAAGGGCTACGATGACTATCCGAGTACAGAACCAGAGTACAAAACTAATCCAACTGTAGAGATGTGTAAGACAGGGTCTCGTAATATCCCCGAAATACTTTACCGCTGCATTGGAAGACGTTTTCTAACTTTATCTCTCTCAAGCAATCAAACCCATACCGTCGGGTCTCCTGGTATCGTCTCTAAATATTCTACAAAGATCTTAAACCGAGGAAATATTTATAGAGATACGAGCTGCACTATGGACTCCCCGAGCTCGAAATGTGAATGGAGCCAGGGAAAAACGAGCACCAGGGAAAAGCATCAAGTGGTGCAGCCTCACCAAAGTCGCGAAAGATAGTCCAGTGGTGCATCGCCAATCGCCATACCAACACTCCTCTTTCCTTACGACTCCACCTCGACTACAGCGGTCCAGGGAGAGGAATCTCCTCTAGCCGCAGCCAACTAACACACATGTAACCTAAAGAAAATATTGTCAGTATACTGCACTTTTTCAAAGTGGTGCAGTTCTCATGTCTAATAAAACAGTCGTCTGTAAAATGTTTGGAACAAATATGACCATTTTGTTTCGGACGCCAATTCATAATATTTATGCTTTTAAGACATAATTTTAGTGTAGGTTCAGTTGGAAACCTGTTAATTAATAAACATTTGATAATCATCTGTTGTTGGTGGCTTTTTTTTGTTAACAGATATGGGTAGGAAAGAACATCGATAAGTATTATAGACAAGGAACTCGACAACCCTATGGAATTTTATTGTTTATCAAAACTCAGTAATATACAACCAAACATGTTGGTATATATGATATTAAGATTAGTAACAAATTTTTAAGTACTTATATCATCAAATAGTTTTAATTTGTTTAATATTTGCAGCAAATTCACTTACTTGTGAAATGTTATACCACTTCCCTTTTGGTAACGAGTTTTACAGATTAGGTACACATACTCTCATTATTAATAAAAATAATTATTATTATGTAACTAATACTATACACAATCAAACAACAAAATACTTTCTTTCTTAAATAAACATTTTGCTTATGTTTCGTTAAATCATGGAGTGGAGAGCTAAGAACCGACTCCAATAGCAGAATAGTTAAAAAATGTCCATCTGTAAGCAGTAAATAACAGTTCAAAAACTCTCCACAACAGCGCTGGAGTAGCTAGACTGTATGAAACGAACTTAGTGGTTGTCGAAGGAGTGAAATGAGCTGATTCTAAAATAATTTAGTAAATATAACTAGAAAAATGGGAATATTGAGAGTGATTTTGAAAATAAAAGTTTTGAAAACATTTAAAGTATTGTAAGTCGTACAGAAAAAAAAAGATCTTTAAAATTTACCCTCTAGCTACAGTGGCGCCACCCATAATTAATGCTTTTCTACAGACACTTTTTAATACACAATCTGTTCTTCTTACCTCTACACTCAATAGTTAATATATAAATATTAGTATTTTTGGAATTTAAACTTGGAAATAAAATAAATAAATAAATATCATAACTTATTAAATCTACTCATGTACTGTTTAGATAGAAGTTTTTGAATGTAAATCTTAGAATCTTCACTTCGAATAGCAAGTCATGAGAGTCAGGCAGAGTATGTTTATTAATATATAGAAGAGTAATGAATTCATTTCTGTGATATTTTAAATTTTAAAATTATTATTCGACTATAAGTTTGTTCCTTTTTGCGACACAATTTCGGTTGTTATTTTTTGTTACTTATTATGATTAAAAAATGCTATTCTCTTTTATAATGTCGTTTTATTTATTAATATTTACCGTAAAGATTATTTAGTTCTCGTTAAGAAATTGTATGTTTAGAAGTATTTCTTTAAATGTAGCAAATATATCATATAACGCATCCAATTGGGTACGTATTCTTCAGTTTCAATCGCTGAATAAAAAATCTTTCCTAAAGTAAGCCTTAAATAAGTTTGTGTGGCCCGAAGAAAACAGACCTGGTCTAGCCCCGACGGTTCGACGAAAAATGAGATTTTCTTCAATATGACGATCAGACGGCAACTGTTCAGTGATATCTCAGTGATCGCGAGGGTGAAAACTAGTAGAGATCCCCGAACGATGTAAGACATAAAATTAAGTTTGAGAGGTCACGTGAAATTAAGTCAGCCCCCTCGTGCTCTAATCCAAAGTCCCCAAAACATGAATTACAAAATCGTTTCCAGTGCCTAGAAGATTATAATACACGTCGTCCTCGATCCTCGGATGACGGTAGAATTACAGTGGAATTTCTGAGAGCGGTTGGAAAACCGGTACTGGATGTCCTTCAGAAGCACGTCAATTCCGTCCTCAGATGTGGCGCTTCTCCGAAGAAGGAGGAGTTTACCGCTTTTCTGCTTCTTGTTCTTCAAGAACGGTGACAAAATATTTTTAAAACACTACAAACCCATTTCCCTTTAAGTTGCGTAGTCTATATAATATTTTCGAGGGTTTATCATCGTCGGCATGCAAAGTAAACGATTTCTAGCCACCCGAACAAGCCAGTTTCCGAAAAGGGTTTAGTATCATAGGCAATGCCGTATTAACCACGTAGCAAGAGTTACTATCGCTACGGGCCCCGCGCAAAAAGGAGCCCAGCGTATCTAAGCCTGCCCGTCACTGCTTAAGCAAAGTGTTTGAGTGAAAGTTATGAAAACGTAGTATAATGAATTACTTGATGTCACAAAAGCGTGAAACACCTTTTCCATCTAAAACAATCCACGTGTAACAATCGATAACTGATTATTTCGTTGACGAAAATAAAACAGAATTTCATACGGTAAACGTACAAGTTTCAACGCCCACTACGTCGAATAACTCGGTTCCCGTAATACCGATCATGCGGGAAGATCTGTTTACGACTTTGCCTTGGCATATGGACTGATACAACTTGTCACTACGACCACCCGGATTCCAGATGTAAAGGACACCTTCACAGTTGAACCTTCTGCTGACCTCTCATCCGGATGGCTATCAGATCTCCGTCAAAGCCCCACTTGGCTCTTCAGATCACTGTCTGATCCGGAGTACAGTGCCCGATCGGGAGGCAGTCGCCGTGTTTGGTACTATAGATCAGCGGATTAGGATTTGATGTGGGCTTTTTTCGCATAAAAATGTGTGAAGTGATCCCAAATTATTCGTTACTGTAATTAATTAATTTGTAGCCGATATATTGCTTGAGGGGATATAACTTTTCATCTCATCATCTATAGTGCCTATCGGCAGCAGATCCCAGCTTTGATTTGGACTCTCCTGCGAAATTGCGTCACGTCAAAAGCAGGAGTGTTACAAGGTCTGAGCTGACGCATCGGTGCCCTGGGATGCAAACACTAACGCACTTAAAAAAAAGAATCTACAAGTCTACCACTGTGTCCTTCAAAAAAGTTATCGCTAGAGCAAAGTCGGAGCACATTGGGAGAACTGGTGCTAAACTAGTTCACCTTCCTTCGAGAACTCGTGCGTTCTGATCCCTCGCGAGGGCTACAATAGAATTTCTGTAAGCCATCATTACCATCTCTGCGCAGGGAATATGACTCACTGGCCCACGTCGCAAAAGAGAAATCCGATCTTTTAGGTTTTTTTTTCATCCAAGTCGACTCTCGACGACGGGGGAAACATACCTTCGACCATCCCGCGGTGTGAGTGCTCAATACCGTATGTGCTGTTTACACAACGCTCGGGGCGCAAAACGTTCCGGTCCCTAGACGTCAACAAGTCGAGTGGGCTCGATGGAATCCTCCCAATTGGGCTGAAGACATGTGCTCCAGAGTTGGCACCGGGTCTTACGCGTCTTTTCCGCTTCTCTTATTCTTTAGGCGTCGTTCCAGGCTCATAGAAGTCAGCCTTAGTGCACCCGATCCCTAAAAAGGTGACCGCTCAGACCTGTCCAGCTGGCCTATGGCCATCATCTTGTTCTCCAAAAAAATAGCATACATTATTAACTGCCGGCTCATGCGGTACCTTAAAGAGCATCAGCTGATATGTGACCGCCACTACGATGGTCCGTCGAGGTCGCTCAGCTCAGTCGATCTTCTTATCTAATTGACTCACCGATGGGCGGAGGCAATCGAAACCAAGAGGTACGCCCTGGCGGATAGTTTAGACATAGCGAAGTACTTCATCGGATTTAGCTTATTTCAAAGCTTCCCCTCTTATGAGCTTCCCGAAGAATTATGCAATCGGTCACCAGTTTTCTTACAGGTGTATTAAGCTCGCAGTCGACGGTGCATGCTCTGACTCCAAGCCTGTGAATGTTGCTGTTCTACAAGGCTGCGTGCTATTGCCTGTCCTGTTCCTTCTGCATATTATTGATACGTTGCATACTAGTAATATTCATTGTTATGCAGACGGCATACGCTGACGCCGGCCGTGCTAATATTTCTCGGGGACACGTCGTCGAGTGCCGGAACAAATTTGTGTCTGAAGTCGAGTATTTGTTAAACAAAGTCTCGGATTAGGGGCGACTAAATCTAGTCCATTTTAACCCCCAAAAGGCACAAGTTTTCGCGTTTAACGCAAAAAATAAATCCTTAGTCGTATCTCCCCGATTTCAGTAAACCACTGATAAAATATAACATTAGGTATTCCTAAAAATATAATATACTTTGTAATAAATATAAACTTCGAAATATGTATACTAAAAAGTTTTATAATTATTTGTGTAGTGTTGACAGTTTTCAATTATTAGTTTTTTTATCAAAATCATACTTCATTGAAAAGACAATCTCATTTCTGACTTTTTGTACCTGTCAGAGTCTAACAGGGTCTATAATAAACTATTGTATTTGGTTGCGCGGAAAACCATTCGCGTTTTTTATTTTTGACGGTAGGAATTTGTCGAATCATTATTCCCTTCCGAAACAATATCATTCGTACCCTCCTATCGACACATCGGGGTGGTGGGGTGGGAGGGGAAAGAAGACGATTCTAGAACATCGCGTAATCATCGGACCCGAGGATATATAAGACACGCGCGACCGACGCGCGCTCTCTTCTCCCGCCGCAGTCGTCGTTGAACTACAACCTCCTCTTCCCGCGTGCTCGTTTGGAAACACCTCACTAGTGGAAACCGCTTTGGCCTGGAAGCAGTCGAGCTCCAGGAACCCGCCTCACCTCGTGTGAGATATCGTCGCGCACCGCCTCTCTCCGGAGTGTTCCAGAAGTCGCTATAGTGATCGACAGGAAGAAGAAACCCCGGTGAGTCAATACTCCTTAATTATACCTGCTTGCTAATAATTTAACCCGGTCAAATTTGTGTTTTTTTTCTAGTCAAGCAGGATTCCTTTCATCGATTCGACAAGTAATAGTTTAGTTTAGGGAAGAGCGAGTGCATTGTACCGCATGCTATAGTAGTCGCTTCACATAAGCATAGAAGCAATCGCATATACAGTCCACTTTAGTTAATATCTCGCGTAATAGGTTTGAGGTTTGACCGGGGAACTAGATTTTCGGCAGCCTTAAACACGTGGCTCCACCATTTTATGGTCACTTCGGCAGGATCTGGATTGGTGTTTAGTGGTTATCCAACCATTTTCTGGTCGAATTATTAAATTAATTGTTTAGATAACGCACTCTAACTTATGGAATAGACTTAAATAGTGTTCGTTTAAATTAAAATTTTGATTTGTTACTCGCAAACAGAATTATTCATTTAATAGCGCTCGTATTTGGTTAAATTTAAAGCTTATTAAATAATTGAAACGGCGTGATAGCAACCGTTTGATACGCTTACCCCACAATTTTATAAAATTATTAGGTTTAGCAAACGACGCGTAGCCTTGACTGCATCGGGCGCTCGATCTGATTACGTAATACAGCACGCCGAGTATTCATCCTACGTCGTTTATGCGTGTGAGATTAATTGTGATTAATATAACTTTATTATAATAATTTAAAATGGCAGTTAGTGGAAGTGAAATCAAAATTAAAACGCTTTATGCCAAGAGGGACATACTCTTTTCGCGTGTGCAAAATATAAGTGATTATATAAAGAACATTCATATAGAGGCAGTACGGGAGGCCTTTTTAAATGAAATCGAAACGATTGATAATTTGCGGACAGATTACGAAAGAATATTAGACCAAATTAATCATTCGGAACTACAAACCGACCCGAAATACATAGTGAACTACCAACCGCTGCTGGCATTCGAAGATATGTTGTGTCGCGTAAAAAGAACTGCAAAACTCCTACAATCTCAAAGCGAAGCAAAGCCGGAAATACAGGTACGCCCTCGTGACTCAATTAGGTTACCGCCAATAGATATTCCGGTATTCAATGGTGATATTAAGACGTGGCCCTTCTTCTTCAGTAGTTTTCAAAACAATATACACAACAACCCATCGTTATCGGACGCTGAAAAATTATATTACTTAATTAGCAAACTTAGTGGCAGAGCACAGTCGATCTGCTCGGGTTTTACACCTACAGCAAACAATTACGTATTAATATTTGAAACGCTTAAAACTAAATATGAAGATAGGAGAATGTTAGCTTCCGAATATTTGAACCAGATATTCGATCTTAAACCTATATCATCCGCGAACATCAACGGCTTAGAGCAGTTTCTCGATAAATTTGTGGCATCGGTGGCTGCACTTAAGAATTTGAAGTTTGATGACCTTATGGACGTGGTGTTTCTCCATATAGCATTAAAGAAATTAGACTCCGACACCGTGCGTGCGTTTGAAATGGAGCATCGTAGCTCGGAGATGCCTTCCTTTCATTCATTAGCATCGTTCGTGCGAGATCAAATAAAGGTGATGCAGCGCTCACCGAACGTTAAACAGGAGATTAAAAGGTGCGTCGACCGTAGACAGACTCAATCATCTAAAATAGCAGGGTCGTTAACTTACGTAACCGCTACGCCGACATCGCTCCAGCATACTTGTATAGTATGTAAAGATAAACACGGTAACTTATATAACTGTGCGACTTTTCGTAAATATTCACCAAGCGAACGTTATAAGTTAGTAAAGACAAACAACCTATGTTTGAACTGCTTAAGCGATAAGCATTTAGTTGCAAAATGCAATTCGAGTTCCGTATGTAGCAAGTGCGCCAGGAAACATCACACGCTATTACATTTTGAAAATAGCAACATAGCGGCGTCAAGTAAGGCGAATAAGGAATTCACCCCTACTAAGGTCAACGATTCTAGCGGTCGACCTGATGATGTCGCTCTGTGCTCATTGGCAAATATGGGAGCACAACCTCCTTCAACCGTGTTACTGGGTACGGCGCGTATTTTGGTTAGGGATTCGCGTGGAAACAAACAAAGCGTCCGTGCACTGCTGGACAGCGGAGCCCAAAATAGCTTTATAACACGACAATGTTGTCAGCGCTTAGGCTTAGTAATAAATAGGTCACTTTCATGTCCTGTAGTTAAAGGCATCGGAGGTACTAGTAAAGCGACACAGGGATATATAAATTTAAAATTTTATTCTCGGATAGATCGTAACGTTAACTTTGATATAAATGCACTAGTAGTAGATAGGGTCACTGAACGGTTGCCAACCGTTTCGGTTGACACCTCGGCAATGATTGAATTTAAAAATTTGACTCTAGCAGACGACACTTACGCCGTTCCTGGAAACATAGACATGCTCATTGGGGCATCGCTTTTCCCTCATCTTTTGTTAAACAATAAGGTCAGGGGCAACTCCTCGCATACCGCGCCTTACGCACTGGAAACCGTATTGGGCTATGTGATCCTTGGCTCCGCCCCCATCCTAGATAGTATTTCGGCAGCCTCTTATTGTGGTATGGCTGTCGAACCGCTCGAGTCGTTAGTCCGCAAATTTTGGGAGATGGAGGAGGTGAACGTCCCACCCATAGCTAGTTCAGCTGACAGGATATGCGAGGAAATTTACGTCCGCACGACCGTTCGTGATCGCGACGGTAGATATAGTGTAGCGCTACCCTTTAAGGGAGATGTTTTATCTCTCGGCGATTCGCGTCAAATGGCGGAAAAACGTTTCTACAGCTTGGAGCGTAGGATGCTCGCTTCGCCCCAGTTAAAGGAAGCTTACGACGGCGTCATTAACGAATATATAAGAGAAGGTTACATATCACTTGTGGCTTCGAAATTAGATAACTACGAAGACACACCGTCGTATTTTATACCACACCACGGAGTCATTAGAGAGGACAAACTTACATCTAAATTACGTGTAGTGCTCGACGCTAGTGCTAAAACTAGCACTCACCTGTCGCTTAACGATATCCTCTATAGTGGGCAAAATTTACAGGGCAGTTTATTTGATATAATAGTCAATTTTCGTTTGTTTAGTATAGCACTATCCGCCGATATTCGCCAAATGTTTCTTTGCATAGGGGTCCGTGAATGCGACCGTAGATTCCAGCGCATTTTATATCGTTTCAACCCAAAGGAACCTCTAATGGTGTTTGAATTTAACCGCGTTTGTTTTGGTTTAAAGTCGAGCCCATTTCATGCGTTACGCACGGTGAGACAGCTCGCTCACGATGAAGGTCCCTCTTATCCTAAAGCTAAGAGGGCAATTGAGAGCGGATTATATATGGATGATTTTGTGTATTCGGTCGATAGCGTGGAGGAGGCCACCCTAACCACCGCCGAGGTTATAAGGCTCATGAAATCGGGTCAATTCGATCTTGTGAAGTGGACTAGTAATTCGCGTCCGGTTTTAGATACAATCCCACTATCACACCGTCTTTCGGCGATAAAGGAATTCGACGATTCCGATACACACAAGGTGCTCGGTCTGTGTTGGTCACCAGAGTCCGACGTGTTTAGCCTTAAGGTAAATCCGCCCGTAGAGAAATGCACAAAGCGCACAATACTGTCATGCGTTGCTAGATTATGGGACGTCATGGGTTTCGTAGCTCCGGTGGTATTATACGCTAAGCTTTTGATTAAACAACTTTGGTTATTTGAATGCGATTGGGATGACTCGCCGCCTGACAGCATTGTTCGATTGTGGCAGCGCTTTAGAGAGGAACTTCCTTTACTAAGAGAAATTAAAATACCGCGTCATATAAATGTCGATAGAAATAGCAGCATAACGGTTGTTGGATTTGCAGACGCCAGCGAGAAGGCTTACGGGGGGCGTTGTATATTTCCATGCCCAGAATAATGGTAGAAATTCGATTAGCCTCATTAGTTCTAAGTCGAGAGTCTCCCCCCGTAAGGTTGTCTCTCTGGCGCGCTTAGAGCTTTGCGCAATATTAGTACTCACCAAGCTTATTACCACAGTTATCGGCGCATGTAGGGATAGAGTTCACATAGAAAGAATATTTGCCTTTTCCGACTCCACCGTCGCCTTATGTTGGGTTCATTCTTCACCCCACCGTTGGGATACGTTTGTCGCGAACCGAGTGGCCAAGATCCAAGACGAGTTAGAAACGCGGAACTTTTATCACGTGTCCGGTAAGGAAAACCCTGCCGATTGTCTATCCCGGGGACTCACCCCGATGCAAATAATGGACCACCCGCTTTGGTTCCATGGACCTTCTTGGGTTCACTTGGATCCCTCACAATGGCCAATAACCGATTTCGAACCTTCGTCAGTGTCACAACCGCCGGAAGAGAAGAGACACGCTCTAGTGGCGAACGTTTCGAGCGAGGTTTCTCCAATCATTGCTCTGGCGAACCGCTTGTCCTCTTGGTCGAAATTATTGCGTAGCGTAATTTACGTTTGTCGATTCGCGAAGCTTTTACCGCGACGTTCGTATGTCTTAGCATCCGATTACAACTATGCCGAGTCGCTAGTATTACGTGAACTTCAACGTGCGCACTTCTCTGAAGAAATTACAAGATTACAATCGAATAGAGCTTGTAGTCGCGCCTTTCAACGCCTTAAGCCATTTTTACAGGATGGGATTGTAAGGGTAGGTGGACGCTTGTCCAACTCGCAGTTGAGTTTCGACCAACGGCACCCTATAGTTTTACCGCGTAAAGACCATATCATGAACTTATTAGTCGATTATCATCATAAATTGAACTCGCACGCTGGCCCCGATTTATTGATGTCGATCTTGCGTCAGAATTATTGGATTCTTTCTGCACGTAGTTTAATACGCAATCGGGTGCACAGATGTATAGCTTGCTTTCGGGCACGCCCCAAGCCGTCATTTCCGGAAATGGCGGAACTTAGATCTTGTAGAGTGATACAATCGGTAAAGCCCTTCACGCACACCGGGTCTGATTTTGCTGGTCCGTTTAAGGTCACGCTCACTCGCGGGCGTGGTATAAGATCCACAAAGGCTTACGTCTGCATTTTCGTATGTCTAACTACTCGAGCAGTGCATATAGAACTCGTTGGTGATCTAAGCACAGCAGGCTTTATGGGTGCATTTAAAAGATTTCTATCGCGCAGAGGCCCTGTAAGTAGATTATATTCGGATAACGGTACGAACTACGTCGGCGCAAAACGTATTCTATCGGAACTACATGAGCTCTTAGCTAGCAAGTATTATAATTCGGAGTTCGCTCACATTCTAGCCGAGAACCGCATTGAATGGTCTCTGAACGTCCCAGCCGCGAGTCATTTTGGGGGCAATTGGGAGACTAATATTAAAAGTCTAAAGAGCCACTTATACCGAGTAATAGGAGATCAAATTTTGTCCTTCGAAGAGCTAAGTACGGTGCTCGCTCAAATTGAATGCGTAATGAGTAGCCGCCCACTTTGTCGGACGTTATCTAGTGACCCCTCGGAACCGCTGGCTCTAACTCCAGCACATTTTTTGACTTTAACGCCTCTAAGGTATCTGCCCGCCGCGGATATGGATGAGAACAGACTTAACATTTCCACACGCCACAAATTATTAGATCGGTTAGTGCAATCGTTTTGGAAACGATGGAGGATGGAATACTTGCATACTTTGCAGTCTCGGCAAAAATGGAACACAGCGACAGAGCCTTTAGCTGTAGGAACCGTAGTTGTGCTCACTAAGGAGAATACGCCGCCTCTCCACTGGCCGTTAGGAATCGTCGAGGAGGTCTTTCCCGGTTCCGACGGAGTAATTAGGATAGCTCGCGTTAAGACCACGGTTGGGTCTTACCTACGTCCGGTTATCCGTTTGTGCCCCTTGCCTCTTCCATAATTTAAATTAGCTTTTTTGACTGAAATTGTAGTTTAATTTAGGTAATCTTAGCGTTAGTTAGTTATTTGTTAGTCGATCTTAGCTCTAGTTGTTTAGTTATTTTTTTTTGAAGGAAATCCTTCAAGGGCGGGGGAGATGGTTGCGCGGAAAACCATTCGCGTTTTTTATTTTTGACGGTAGGAATTTGTCGAATCATTATTCCTTTCCCAAAAAATATCATTCGTACCCTCCTATCGACACATCGGGGTGGTGGGGGGGGAGGGGAAAGAAGACGATTCTAGAACATCGCGTAATCATCGGACCCGAGGATATATAAGACACGCGCGACCGACGCGCGCTCTCTTCTCCCGCCGCAGTCGTCGTTGAACTACAACCTCCTCTTCCCGCGCGCTCGTTTGGAAACACCTCACTAGTGGAAACCGCTTTGGCCTGGAAGCAGTCGAGCTCCAGGAACCCGCCTCACCTCGTGTGAGATATCGTCGCGCACCGCCTCTCTCCGGAGTGTTCCAGAAGTCGCTATAGTGATCGACAGGAAGAAGAAACCCCGGTGAGTCAATACTCCTTAATTATACCTGCTTGCTAATAATTTAACCCGCTCCAATTTGTGTTTTTTTCCTAGTCAAGCAGGATTCCTTTCATCGATTCGACAAGTAATAGTTTAGTTTAGGGAAGAGCGAGTGCATTGTACCGCATGCTATAGTAGTCGCTTCACATAAGCATAGAAGCAATCGCATATACAGTCCACTTTAGTTAATATCTCGCGTAATAGGTTTGAGGTTTGACCGGGGAACTAGATTTTCGGCAGCCTTAAACACGTGGCTCCACCAGTATTACTAAACACTAACAAAATATACCTACCTACAACCTATAGATAGTAAATAAACGAATTAAATTGTTTTTTACCACTATACTTAAGCACCCTTAGTAGATTAAGGGCTTCTCGATAGAATTTGCTACTGGACGAAGCCAGATCTTTCAATAATATCCGAGGGCGAACTGCCTAAGCCTCAGCAGGGCATTACCTATCTGCCTCGCAATGAAGCATACTTTCCAGAGGAGGCAGCTGAGCTATTGAGGGCACAAAATGAGGGGCTCCATAGCGAGCTCTGGAGAATCCTTCACCGTAGGGACGAGGAGAATGGGTTAATAGTAACTTTTTCTCTGGACGACCCATCGGCAGAGGCTTTTCGGAAGGTGGGCAGGAAAGTCGTCTTTGACTTTAAAATGATAACTTTTAAAGTCAGGGGAGGCTTTGACGCGGCAATGGAGCCCGAACCGCCCCAACTCTAATTCCTCCAGCCCTCCACCTCTCGTAATAAGACTGGAATGCCATCAGTGAGAGTGATGAAAACCCAAGGCGCTGATCTCGTCTCGGTCCGACGGCCTAGTGTCCTTGGTCCGCTGGTGTCGTCCAGGGGTAAGTGGAAGGGAATTGGGAGCATTAAAATGAAAGGTAGGGCGGGGGAAGGTTAGGAGCGCCGGTAAAAGACGTCTTCGTCCTCAACAGGCGGAAAAGAGCCCTACCCCCCACGCCCTTAAATGGCTAACACCAAGGGTAAGACCAGGGTCCTCCAAGCAAATCTTCACCATGCCGAAGCTGCATCTGCCGTGGTGGAGGTTTGTTTTGCAGAGGACAACATTGACTTCACATACATACGTACATAAACACTCACGCCTGTCACCCAGAGGGGTAGGCAGAGACTACGGACTTCCATTTGGCACGATCCTGACATACCTCTTTCGCCTCCTTTACATCCATATATCTACGCATACATGCTCGTCGGTTAAGGGTACTTCTAACGTGGCCCCTTTTCAAAATATCGCCAATTTGGTCGATAAACTTTTTTCTAGGGCGTCCCTTCCCGACTCGGCCGTTCACATCTGCCATATAAATTTGCTTTGTCACTCTTTCCTCATTCATTCTTTCTACATGACCAAACCACCGAAGCATTCCTTTCTTAATCCTGGTCACAACATCATCTTGCATACCACATTTATCTCTTATCATGCAATTTCTCACCCTGTCATTCAGATTCAACCCTAGCATACTCCTTAAAGACCGCATTTCTACAGCATTTATTCTACTTTCGTGCTTCTTCTGACACACCCAGCTTTCACTACCATACATTAAAGTAGGGACTAACACAGCATTATGAATTACCATACGTGCCTTTTTTGACACATTCTGGTTCTTCATAATAGAGTGTAGTGCCCCATTCACTCTATTCCCTTCATTTAATCATCGTTCTATATCCCTATCATATCTACCATCCCTGTTAAATACACATCCCAAATACACAAACTCATCCACTTGCTCAATTAACTCTCCTTCTATTCTTATTTCACATACCGTTTTGCTTTCTTCTCTTTCAAAAACCATCACTTTCGTCTTACTTGCGTTCACTTTCATTCCCCTTTCTTTTAATTTCCAGTTCATTAATGTAACCATCATTTGCAACTCAGCCGCCGATGACGCAAATATGACTTGATCATCGGCATACAAAAGGCATTTGACGGTTAACTCGCCCATTCTTAACCCACATTCTTCATCTTTCAAAGTTTGCAAACACCTGTCCATAAATAGATTGAACAGCCAAGGGGAAGCTACACAGCCCTGTCTGACACCTTTTTGGATGCCAAACCAGTCCGAGTAGACCCCATTGATCCTGACACAAGCACTAGAGTCACTATAAAGAGACCTTAATGCCTGTATCAAACCAGCGCATGACTTCACACTCATACAAAAAAGCCTTAGGTGGCCAACTATCAAGTTCAGGGATTGTCGGCTGCCGGTAAGATTCTAGTCAATACTAAAGGTACGCAGAGCTTGTATAATCCATACTTAATAATATTTTAAATGCGAAAGTGTGTTAGTTTGTTTGTTTGTTTGTTTGTTTGTCCTTCTTTCACGTCGCAACAGAGCGTCGGCATGGCATGAATTTTGGTATGGGGATAGTTCGGTGGCTGTAGAGTGACATAGGCTACTTTTTTCAGCGGAAAAACATATCATTCCCGTGGGAAAATCGAATATGTTGCAAAATTAAATTCAGCTAGGTGGCGCCACCGTGATTCTACAAGACGGACGACGGTACGATGGACGAACACAGAAGGTCAGAATATCTGGATTATTTTGTCTTTTTACCAAAACTAAGATAAAAAATGTATGGATCTGTATTTTTCCACGCATGACCGGGAGGAGAGCTATAAAAAACATAAAATTCGCCAGCTGATTTTCTTTAAACGTTTTGGTGCATTGTAATTCACAGAATAGGCGATAACCTCGCAGACGATATTAAGTAATCCGTTGATGCTCTGTCTACCCCGCAAGGGTTACAGGAGTGATTATAAGTATGGATCAGAAATACTATCACCACCTGTCACGCTTTCACCCTTAACTATTACTTAACTCTGGTAGAAACAGTTCTTAGTAAGCCTATAGTTACAGTTATAGGTGGTTATGAATGAATCGGTATTACAATAAGAAAAATTGTGCAAAATTATAAGAAAAATACTTTTTAAGAGTTCTTATTAACTAACGTATACATAGTTTAAATTGATTCCGCTAGATGTCGTTACTAGGTTTTTAAAACGCGGTAATGAAATGTTTCCTGACATGTACTTAACTCCCGCCGTTGAGCCGCGCGTCAACTTACAGTGCATACGGTACTTATACGCTAAAATTGTTTCTATTTCGTAGCTTATTCGACTACCTGCTTTCGATTTCGGTTGTTTGTTATTGGCTTTGTGATTATGTTAAGGTTGAATGGATTTATATTGTTTCATTTTCGGATTTGTGTATTTTCTTGGATCGGTTTTGTTGATTTGGTTGGTATTCCTTTATACATATTTAGACTCCGGCTTTGATTTTGGATTTTGTTTATTTAGAATCGTGAATTGGTTTTCGTTGTTTCAGGTTGTTTAACAATATTTCAAAGGAATATTAATAGTATAGATAGTGTATACGGTACCTATACACTTACTTCTTTTTTCGTTGGTTATATTTATATTGACTACTACTTTCGATTTCGGTTTTCTGCGATTTGTTTTGTGATTTGGTTTAAGTTGATTTGATTTTTTTTGGCTATCGTTTTCGGATTCGTTTGTGTCTTGAATTGGATTGTTGTTTTGATTTTAAAAAATATTTAAAAGGAATATTTATTCCTTCTAGATATTTTGGATTTGTTTTTAAAAAAATATTTAAAAGGAAATTTAATTCCTTTTAGGTATTTTAACGTTTTTTTGTAAATAGGTTTTTGTTACTTCATAATGCCTCGCAAACGTAAGTCCAGCTTTTCTAGAGTATCTTCTTAAAGACAAGCGAAAAGATTAGCTCGATCGCTAGAATCTTTAGAAGATGCTGAACTGAGAAGGCAAGAACAAGCTGAGCGTGAGACTACTTTTAGAGCATCTGAGACACCTTCTCACAGTCAGCAAAGTCGTCTTGAACAGACAGAGCGTCAGGCTGCTTTAAGAGCTTCCGAAACACCTTCTTAAAGTCAGAAAAGGCGTCTTGAACAGGCAGAGCGTCAAGCTACTTTAAGAGCTTCTGAAACACCTTCTCAAAGTCAGCGAAGACGTCTTGAACAGGCAGAGCGTCAAGCTACTTTAAGAGCTACTGAAACACCCGATTAAAGTCAGCAAAGGCGTCTTGAACAGGCAGAACGTCAATCTACTTTAAGAGCTACTGAAACACCTGTTCAAAGTCAGCAAAGGCTATTCGAACAAGCGGAACGTCAGCCCGCCTTAAGAGCCGCGGAAACACCTGATGAAACTCAACACAGACTCATTGAGCAAGCTGAACGTCAATCTACTATAAGGGCATTTGAAACACCAGAATAGACACAGGCGCGAAGAGATGCAAATGCACAGCTCCAAGCTGAACGTCGACAAAATTTTCAAAGAAACAATTGGTCGGTTTTTAATGACGCAGCATTCAATTATGATCCGTTGATTGATTATAGAAATCACAGGTTAGTTGTTATCGGACTGATGGACAAGGCGTGTCGATTTTGCAGCGCTTTAAAATGGAAAGATGAGACCGCAGGCATGTGCTATTCCAATGGCAAAGCGTCTCTTCCGTTACTTGGGGAACTAGAAGAACCTTTGAACACTCTCTATTTATATGATGCTAATGAGTCACGGCGCTTTTTAAACAGGATCTGGAAATATAACTCATGCTTTCAAATGACGTCCTTCGGAGTTGATCGGGAAATAATAATACCGGGATTTTCGCCTACATTTACGGTGCAAGGGCAAATTTATCATAGAATAGGTTCTTTTTTTCCAGCTGCAAACGAACAGCATAAATTTTTACAAGTATATTTTATGGGTGACGAAGAAATTGAGGTAGACCGTCGCTGCCAATTTATCCAGGGAGTTGAGAGAGACACAGTGTTCAAAATTCAAAGATTTTTGCATGAACGTAACATTTTAGTCAAAACATTTAAAACTGCTTTGGAAAACCTACCTGAAACCTTCAGATCCACCTTTGATAAACGAAATAGCAGCCATAATTAGTGGTGATCAATTTTCTTCACGAGACATTGTCTTGCGAGCACGTGATGATACGTTGCAACGGGTAGCCGATACACACAAGTTTTATGACGCTCTGCAATACCCATTGATTTATTGCAAAGGACAAGAGGGTTATCATTTTCAAATTCCACTTATTAACCCGGTCACAAAGGAGCCTACTCCGAACAAAAAAGTATCATGTATGGATTTTTATGCGTATCATATGATGTTGCGAGAAAATGATTTTAACCTCTTAGCCCGGTGTAGACAATTATTTCATCAATTTTTGGTAGATGTATGTTAAGGTAGAAAGTCAACGTCTTCGTTATATATCTTTAAATCAAAAAAAGCTGCGCGTTGAGAATTATACACATTTACAAGATGCAGTTTCTAGCGACGCTAATGTAAACCCCAGAGATTTAGGTAAAATGGTAATTCTGCCCTCATCATTCGTTAACAGTCCCCGCTACCTACATGAGTACACACCAGACGCATTCGCCTATGTACGAACTTACGGAAGACCTGATCTTTTTGTTACTTTTACTTGCAATCCCACATGGAAAGAAATAACCGAGGAGCTAATGCCGCGCCAAAAAAGTACTGACTGACACGATTTATTTGCTAGAGTATTTAGATTAAAAGTACAAAAATTAATGTATGTAATTAACAAAGGGAAAATTTTCGGAGAGGTGCAGTGCTTCATGTATTCAATTGAATGGCAAAAAAGAGGATTACCGCATGCCCACATTCTAATATGGCTTAAAGAGAAGTTGCGGCCCAGCGAAATAGACGACATAATAAGCGCCGAGATTCCGGATCCTGAGCAAGATAAAGAATTGTATGATACCATCGTCCGAAATATGATTCAAGGTCCATGTGGAGCACGAAATTCAATATCGCCATGTATGAAAGAAGGAAAATGTACAAAGAAATTCCCTAAACAGCTATTAAAAGAAACAGTGCACAATGACAATGGCTTCCCTTTATACAGACGCAAAGCTCCCGAAGATGGTGGCAGGAAAGTTACAATCAAATCTCGCTCTGAAAGGTTCGAAACCATAGATAACAGCTGGATTGTCCCGTATTCGCCCATTCTATGTAAAATGTTTAATGCCCACATTAATGTAAAAGCATGTAGCTCTGTCGACGCAATCAAGTATATCTGTAAGTACGTAAATAAAGGAAGCGACCAAGCAATATTTAATCTCAGGAGTGAAGGTGAGGCAAATCCCGTTAATGAAGTACAGACCTTTCAAGCAGGGCGTTATGTCAGCAGTAACGAGGCAGCGTGGCGTCTCCTTGGCTTACCTTTACACGAAAGGCACCCAACAGTTACTCACCTTGCTGTGCACTTAGAAAATGGAGAGCATGTATATTTCACCGAAACAAATTTCCAAGAAAGAATTACATCACCCCCAAAAACTACACTAACAGCCTTATTTCAACTTTGCCAAACCGACCCGTTTGCAAAAACGTTGTTATATTCTGAAGTCCCCCGCTATTATACTTGGAACACATCTAGGAAGTAGTGGAAACGCCGTATTCAAGGCGCGCCTGTTGCAAATTGGCCCGGTGTAAAGTCATCAGATGAACTTGGTCGTGTGTATACCATCCATGTAACTAATTTTGAATGTTTCTGTTTATGATTGCTGCTGCACCATGTTCGGGGTCCTACAGGATATAAAGACCTTAAAACTGTCAACGGTCAGGAATGCGCAACTTATAGAGAAGCATGTGAAGCTCTGCATCTTTTAGAAAACGATAATCACTGGGATGAAACCATGGAGGAAGCTGTGCAGTGCCAGTCACCAGCCAAAATTAGGGATCTTTATGCAACTCTCATATCATCTTGCGGGCTATCTAATGCACATGAATTGTGGGACAAATATAAAGAGTACATGACGGAAGATATTTTGCGAAGGTTACAGCAGACACATGCGAACATGACATACAATGAACACATTTATAATGAAGCACTTGGAAAAATTGAAGATAAAGTAATGGCAAAAAATTAAGCTACTTTGGAATGATAAGCCCTCAGGGAACAACCGAAAATAAACTAAGTGATGAAATTATACGTGAAACAAACTACGATATACCAGCTTTGCAGCAGCAAGTAGCCGAATTTGTACCCCGCTTGCTTCCCGAACAAAAACGAGTTTTTGACATAGTATTAGGACAAATTGTATCTGGAAATGGTGCACTTTTCTTTTTAGATGCTCCTGGAGGAACTAGGAAGACATTTTTGTTACATTTATTAATAGCGCAAGTACGGAAAGATAAAAATATTGCTGTGGCCGTAGCTTTCTCCGGTATAGCCGCCACGCTGCTAAGCGGGGGCCACACTGCACATTCTGTTTTAAAACTGCCTCTAAATCTAGCCCAGGAAGAATCGCCGATCTGCAACTTTAGCAAAAAAAGTGCACGAGGTATAACGCTACGACAATGCAAACTTGTAGTGTGGGATGAAAGTACAATGTCGCATAAAAAAGCTGTAGAAGCACTAAATCGAACGCTCCAGGATTTGCGCAGCAATACCGATGTAATGGGGGGAATGGTGGTTTTACTGGCTGGTAACTTTCGCCAAACTACCTGTCATTCAAAAGGGCACACCTGCAGATGAAACTAAAGCATGCCTCAAGTCGTCTATTTTATGGAACAAGGTGACAAAATTTAGTTTAACTACGAATATGAGAGTGCATTTGTATAATGATATCAATGCTGGAAACTATGCTGACACACTATTAAAAATTGACGATGGGCGGTTGGAAACGGGTGCTGAGGGCTGCGTTAAATTGACGAGAGATTTTTGTAATTTAGTACAGAGTCATTCCGAATTAATTGCGAGCGTTTATTCAGATTTAACGAACAACATGCATGAAGACAAATGGTTATGTGAAAGGGCGATTCTTGCACCAAAAAATGTAAATACGTTAACAAAATAAATTTAGATATATTAAACGAAGTAGCAGGAGAAATAACAGATTATTTGTCAGTAGACACAATTATGGACACAGAACAGAGTATTTCATATCCCGCAGAGTTTCTAAATTCTCTAGAGTGGTCAGGTGTGCCCTCACATAAGCTTCAATTAAAATTAGGCGTCCCAGTCATGCTAATGCGAAATTTAGATGCTCCTCGGTTATGTAACGGGTCAAGGCTGCGTGTGACACATCTTGGACGGAACATAATCGGTGCTACAATTTGGCAGGCGTAGGAAAAGGTGAAAATGTTATTATACCACGGATCCCTATAATTCCCACAGATCTTCCTTTTCAGTTCAAAAGGTTGCAGTTCCTTATTAAGCTCAGTTTTGCAATGACAATTAATAAAGAGCAAGGGCAAACGTTACAGGTAGGCGGGGTCAACTTAGAAAAACCGTGCTTCTCTCATGGTCAGCTGTATGTAGCATGTTCGCGTGTGTCAAATTCCCAGAATCTCCACATTCTTTCCCCGAATGGAAAAAAATATAACATTGTGTACAGTAGCGTCTTAAAATAGTGTTCAGTTAGTTTTTTTTCCAAAATTCCCACAATCAACCTTTTACCGCAGAGGCAAATTTACGGAAACAGTCCTGATCAGTGTTATTTACAGAGTCGAAAAAGCACTGGATGATAAAGAAATAGCTCTTTGTGCCTTCTAGATATTGAGGGCGTTTTCGACAGCAGCCCCACATCACTGCTGATTGGGAGCCTAACATCTAAAAATGTTGAACTCACAACCATCAGCTGACTAAAGTTGATGCTCTCAAATAGAAGGCAAAAATAGCGCAATTTCAAACTTCAAATGAGGTTGCAACTACAAGAGGCTGCTCACAAGGAGGTATTTTGTAGCCTCTTGGACTCTTGCGGTTGACCGATTATTGTACAAGATGGCAGACCTTCGCATTGACACACTAGGTTATGCTGATGACCTTTTGATCATTGCGAGGGGCTTTTGCCAAAGTTCTTTATCATTCATCATACAAAGAGCCCTAAACACCATAAATAACTGGTGTAGGGATAGCAGTTTATTTTTTATATTAAAAAAAAAAAAAAAAAAATTTATTAATTTTTTTTTTTTTTTTGGTTTTTTTTGGGTTTTTTTTTTTTGCTGGGGGGGGGGGGAAGAGGAAAGAGGAGGGAGTAGGAAAAAAGGAGGTGTTTTTTTTTTGGAAAATAAAAAAAAAAATTTTGTTCCTTTTTTTTTGGGGGTGGGGTGTTTTTTTTTTTTTTTTTTTTTTTTTTTTTGGGGGGGCCCAAAATTTATTTATTCATTATAAAAAAAAAAAATTTTTTTATTTTATTTTTTTGGGTGGTTTGGGGGTTGTGGGGGGGGTGGAAATTTTTTTTTTTTGGGGTGTGTTTATTCAGTTAATGGTGACAAAACTGTTATAATACCCTTTACCAAAAAGGGACGTTTAGACAAATTAGTCACACTAAAACTCAATGTCAAATAAGAACCATTTTCCACTGAAGCTAAGTACCTACTTGAGCGTAACAACCGACCAAATACTAACGTGGAACTCTCACCTTAGCAACGTATGCCATAAGGCAAAAATTGCTTTAGGTACGTGCAGTCGTTTGGTCAAGAACAACTGGGTCTTGAGTCTCAGTATGGCGCTATGGCTGTACAGCAGCATAATGAGGCCGATTCTCGCCTACGCCTCAGCTGTCTGGTGCAACAAGCGGATTTTTAATAATCTACAAATGACTGCCTGCTTTTGTTTAAAATATAACTAACTTCTCAATTAGATTACATTATGATGTAACAAAACTTCAGATCAGTCCCAACTAGCGACATCTAGTGAGCGGAATACTATTAGCCTTCACTTAATGATAGTTCGAATTTGAATTCTTAGAATTAGTCTTGATCTGGTTGTCGCTAGATGGTGCTTAATGTCACAATCAACGACAGTGTTCTTTCTTAATAGGTCTATTTCAACTTGTATTTTTAAGCTATAAGTATTTTATTGTGCCGTAAACTTTCATCAAACTTAAAAGTAAAGCAAGCGTAGATATAACATGTAAGTAATTATTTTTTACAATTTTATATAATCAACTATCCTTTATAGATTCTATGTGTGAGCTACAACCAGCGTTGTATGAGGCTTTCACTCACTAGATGTCGCTAGTTGGGGTTGAAGCACAGATTAAATAATAGACTGAAGTGAAATATTTTCTGTTTTTAGTTACTTAAAAGAATATTTTATCTCAATACCATTAAAATATCCATACAAAATTTAATAATAAAGTAAAAAAAAATCACTAAACCTAAAAAACTTTAATTATCATACTGTCCCATTCCTTGCGGTATAGCGTCAAGAATGCCGTCCGTGGTTCATCGCTGAATGGCTATATTTTGCTTTTGAGCATGAGAAGAACCAGCCCAACTGTCACCAGCGGCCTCAACGTGTCTACAACGCCTTAAGGAACTTACCACATGTGAACCCCACGGGTCTCTATAGCAAATTCCACAAATAAATAATCATCTCTCCGAGACTTGCACATGCGCCGCTTACTCAGTTTGATTGCCTCTGACCAATCGAAGGCCTCCCCCAAGGAATGTCACAAAGTACGGTCCTGCTCCACCTGCATCCATCGACTTACTGTATGTCTTACCAGGTCATCACTCCATCTAGTGAGGGGTCACCCTACACTACGCCAATCGGTACGAGGCTGTGCCACCCGGGAACCTTTTTCCCCCATCGGTTGTCGGTTCTTCGAGCCATATGGCTGGCTCATTGCCACTTCAGTTTACTAATTGTACCGTTGGGCTATGTCACTCTAGTTCTAGAGCGGATATCCTCATTTTTTAGTTTATCACGCAAAGAAACCCCGAACATAGTCCTCTACATAGCTCGCTGAGCTACTTTGAACGTACTCATACGGGCAGCAGTGAAAGACCACGTCTCAGATCCATAACTAATCACTGGCAACACGCACTGGTTTTCAGGTTTTGAGGCATTCCTGACGAGTAATTTATAAATATAATTTGTTATAATTATTTATTATATTATAAATATAATATAATAAATGTATCGTAATTTCCGAACGCTGCCCAGCCGAGTTGAAACTGTCGAAAGAGCTCTCAGTCGAAGTTGGACTTTTCTAGTAGGACTACTTGTCCCAATTAAACGTACTCGTCAACAACTTCAAGCTTAATGCTCCCAACAACTACCAGCATAGGTGTAACATGGACATTAAACATGATCTTTGTTTTGTCCATGTTCATCTTAAGACCTATCCGTCAGGAGACACTATTGAGATCATTGAGCATAGTGCTTAGGTCTTCAGGCGATTCTGCCATAAGGACTAAATCGTCGGCAAATAGAGGGTAAGTGATGTACTCACCATTGATGTTAATACTTCCTTTCCAGTCCAGTGGCTTGCAAACGTATTCAAATGCAGCGGTGAAGAGTTTCGGGGATATAACTACACCCTGTCTTACACTTCTCTGCAGTTGGATGAGATTAAAGGTGTCTGCGTTTACTGGAAAAATAATGACGTCTGTTTTCTGGTATGCTTGGAAAAAAATTATCGACTATTTAAGTAAAGAGAGGCAATAACCGGAGATTATTAGGCATCATTCATCAAAAAACTTTGCGAAGAACTAAAGAATAAACTTCGAGGAAAATTGCGTGTTGGAGTGCCTTTATGCCATGACAGACGCATCCTTGCCCATCGATATGATGTTGCAGGCACCGCTATCTGAACTGCTGGGTTAGTTGATACAGCACCCGCCATTTCTCTGGACCTAGCTCCGAGTGATTTTCAACTTTTTACTCACCTGAAAAAGCGTGATGTAAGCGAGTACTACATTCGACGGCGACGATAAGGTGATAGATGATCAAGTCTTTTTTTCCAAGGGAATTAAACTATTTGCAAAACGCTATTCAAGGTGTATTAGCTTAAAAGGCGATTACGATGAAGATAATATATTAGAAGATAAATACTTATCCTAGAGCTTTATTGCGTTTCCAAAAACTTTTTAATCAACCAAGTAATTACCTTTTTACATGTTATGCTGCATATTTATAATAGAATTTATAAATGCATTTCTTCGTTTCATTCTTTAAATATTAATTATATTTTATACTTTGATTAAAACTACTTTTACGGATTTTATCGCGTTTAATTATACTTTAAATTAGTTTTATCTTTAATTCCCGACGTTTCGGGTGCTGGAAAGCGATTAAAGAAAAGATAAAACTAATTACAAGTATCAATGTGTAGTGTTCGCGTAAATATAAGAAATCTTTATATTTTATATTATTGATTTAAATCATTATAAATAGAAATCATAATATTTTATACTAATTGGATAAGAAAAATGGATAAACCAAACTACAGTTATTCCTAAAAGTAGAATTTAAAAAAGTTAAAAATGTTTTAAATAATTAGTGTTCTTTAATTACTTAGAACATATCTAGTACTGCGGCATTGTTTTGTATAACATGCAATAAAAAACTATAAACTTATAATTTTATTAAAAAAAAAACAACTTTTGAATGATGACGACACCACTCGGACCTCTATGGAAGACACTGTGTGATCACCACAGAAATCTAAATAATAAGACAATAGATTTCTGTGGTGATCACTGATCATCTGCGTCACAAATATGTTCCCATTATTTTTACTATCGACATCTAGTGAGCATATTATTAGTAGCCCGCATTCAAAGTGACGCTGCTTTGTGGCAGAAAAAGTTTAAAACGCCCACCACGAGATGCCGATAATTGTACAAAAGACCTTATTTATTATCAATGTGTGTTGTTAAAAAAGACTGCAAAATTGTTTTATATTTATATTTAATATACTTAATAAAATCTATTTACCTAAATCTATAACAGATTTGAATAACAAGTTTCATGTCACGGGTATTTGTAGAGAAAATTATGGTAACATTTATATCAATATGGCGTAGCGTCCATGGGCCAAGGCTACTACGAGCTGTCAAACGGTTGTTGACTTTCGTAGTCGCGGGTTTTCGTCGAGGTGTTTGTTCGTTGAGGTGGTGATAGTAAAAAATAGTGTCAGTAATCTTTTTTGCGAATTATACGTTTATCGTGTTAAAAAATAAAGAACTATCTGTGAATATAAAAATAGTGACATAAGTGAGATATTTTTATAATTTTGTTACGAACCTACTATATTAAATGATTCGGTTGTTTCTATAATTTCCGACGTATATCTGTAATTTTGAATACAGCTTATAATTTTCGCGGTGTTATAGTCTCATTTCTTGTAACTACATGCTTTCCTAAATATTAAATTGTGAAATTGAATCAAATCGTTTTCCTGCTTATATAAATAGCAATAAATAAATACAAGCGGTGCAATTGTGCTTTTGGGATGAGTAACGAATGTAACAGAAATGGATTTTCCTCGTATTAGTGGACAAAGTTACCCCCTGCTTTGAAGGTAACATAAATTTTCTAAATATATAGAAAATTGAAATTTAATTGCTTAAATTTACATAATATGTCGTTGTTTTCGTTATGCGTATTAAGTTTAATTACGATTATATTAGTGTAGAAACTGGAAACATTCTTTCTTAGTTACATATATAATTTGATACGTGTTATGTATTTATTACGTTTGACAATGATTTTATTATTCATGATGGTATTATTTTATCAGTCACCTATCTATATTTGTTAAATTATCGTGTAATAACATATTTTAATACGTAATTTTAATCCCGCGCAACCATTTTATCTATTTATAAAGAACAAAATATAAATGACAAATAGTGCTAACCAGACAGCAAGTCAGCATTAAAGCTACATTATATTAGATACATAGTTTGTTTATATATTGAGGGTATTTTTATTTATCAAGTAATATGAACTTTTTGATAGTTTTATAATTTATGATCATAATCAGCCATAGATTTATTCAATGCACTTTGTAAAACAGAAAAAAAACACCAAGAAAAGAGATCAGAAAGTGTTTTGAACCCTTAAACTAAATTATGAAAACCTAGCTCGTGGCGCAAGGCGTATTGGAAATACTAAAAGAATAATAATAAGCATAGTTTCAATCATGTGTAATCGATACCATCTATAATATGCTACTAATTTAAATGCAATTCGTTTGTACAGAAAAAAAAACAATTCTAAATGTGCACTAATTAAACCATGCAGATGCAGATGCATGTGACCTTCGCGTCGTTTTTTTCCTCGAAAGATCAGGTTACGGGCGCGGTCTTAGAAATTGCGCGAGTCACAACGCTCCCGTTGGGCGCTGTAGCAAAAAATAGGGTGACCATGTCTGAGGACTTTTCATATTTCTCTATGTATAAATTAAACGTGTTAAGAAATCTTTCAAGTTCATGTATCATTACTAACTAACTCAATTTTATAAAAAGTAAAGATATATTTATAAACTCTCACATTCGGAAGACTTTACGTAACCAGTCAGTTTACGTGCCTTGTGACGCGATCAAATTTAAAAATATCATATATATTACAAATTGCATTAACATTTGCATTAAATACTCATTTAAATATTTTGTGACGGAAAAGGACGCTTTGCACTACTGGTGTTTCGTGTGTAAATATATGTACAGATTGTTTATAGCGACTGGGGATAGATTTTTTTTAAAGTTTTGTTTTCCAAAGAATGTACAAAAGTTAACTAGGTAATATAAAAATCATTATAATGCAATCCTGATATTTATACTTATTAAGGAGTTATTAACCATATTCCTGATTTATTTCAGAATCTTATAAGATTAATTGAGATTATTACTATAGTAATAGTTTTAAAAATACAGTGGAGACGGCGATTTAGAACCATTTGTTCCAAAGAAAACGCTTAGCTTACTTTTTATTAATGTGAGAGTATTACTTGACGACGATACGATTACTTGACGAGTTATTCCGTTTATCCACCCTAGGGTGGATACTCGGTATCGTGTGTTCGTTTATCCACCCCAGACGAGGTGGATAATCGAAGTTCGTATATTATTTTTCTTCCGATTTCCCTCCGCGGCTGTGTATAGTCCTTTATAAAAATATGATAAAAACTAATCTAAGATTACTTCGTAAACATTAGCATACTTATAAAAATACATGCATACTTCTTGTTTAAGGGTCAAAACTGTAATACTTTTATTTATTCAATTTCAAGATATGTACATCTTTTGATGTGAGATAATTTACGTAATTTTGGAGATATCTTATGATGAAATAAATGTTTTACTGCTACAATTATTTTCTATTGAAGTAGATATTTAAATTAAGTAAATAAATATATTGTTAATTATATAAAAAATACTTGAACAGTACTTGGCAGCGCGGCGTACACTTCCTTGCCCTAAACCCTCTCAGTAATGAGGGGAGGTTTGAGCCCAGTTGTGGGACGTACTCGTATGTACGCTGTAACTTAACTTTTTTTTCTTATATAAACACAGTATTGAAAATATTACGGTATTTAACAAATTTCAAAATGTCTTTTATTGAGAGACGAATTTATACCGGATATACAATTACGTCTACTCAATAATGAAATTAGTTTTGGTCGTTTCCTGAACACATTGCAGAATTTATAAATTACTTATAATATTTAAAACAAAGAAGTTTAATTTATTTAAATAATTGCATTTAAACCACGGTACGTAATTTTATTTTTAAGTTTGTGCTTATTAAAAATTAGTCTATAATATGTTAAAGTATGAATAAATTTGAAAGACAGAACAACAATCCCTGTATCATCCACCCTACTGGATGGATTTCTTAAGGTAGATAAACGTAATAACCCTCCTCGACGATTTTAACTTTTTTTACTTTACTTTAATGCTCCTAAAATTAACCTTTTAGTCATAAAGTTAAATCGTTTACCTCACGCTTACATTTGGGTAATTACATTTTATAGATAGCCATGACAAATTTCAGTCATCTGCGTGTAACACTCTCAGGGGACATGCTTCGCGGTGAATAGACAACGAAGTTTGTTCCCTTTTGCTGAATCTGTAATGGTAACAATTAAAAAATTAAAACACCCGCTGTCCCGAGCCAAACCTCACAGATGGAAGCCCTACCCACGTTTCACGCTCCCCTAACCTCGCGGCATCTCATCTACCTTTGAACCAAGAATTAAAGCGTATCATTCGCACCGTGCTCTCATAACTTTCCAAATTAGAACCAGTGCTAATTGTAAGATACAGTTTAAGCGGTAACTGGGACACGGATCGCTGCTCGTGGATGGGAAAGTGTGCAAAAAATGCGTTAATTGTATATTTACTCAAATTAAACGGAGCCTATGTTTGTATCGTGATTAGCGTCATACTTAATCTAATGTTCCGGATACGGTTACGGTACCTTTCGGTTTCATTTCTCGAGTTCAGATCTCTTTAGGATTCAAATACCTATACGATTAATGCATCTGTCTTGACGCAATTTCTAACAAATTTCTTTAACTTTTTTTATAAAACTGGAATGGCAGACGAACCACAACCTGACAGTAGGTAGCTACTGTCTGCTGCACCCTTTGGGTGCGTTTGGCAGAAAAAAGCGCTAGCAAGCGCTTACAAGCGCTGAAAAAATTTTCGGGCAGGACACGATTGCTACTTCAGTAGCGCTGACACAATCCGCCATTTTCTTATTTAATTTGTTTGTTTTGAAGTAGAGTTTATAAGTTGATTTGTGCAATATTAGTTTTAAGTAATATAATAACATGAATAAACATATACATGTTATTAAAAATTCATGATTGGTAAGTTTTTAATATGAATACTTTACAAACATATATTTAAATTAGGTTAGGTTCTCCGTTAAAACTAACATCGTGTCCCGGAGGAAAATAGCTACTTACGATTTGACAGCGCTTACCGCTTACGATCGCCATTTTGCTTACAAGCGCTTGCTAGCGCTTTTTTCTGCCAAACGCACCCTTTGGATACCTGCAACTAATTTCAAATCAAGAAAACGACATGATGTGTTTTACGGGCCGTTTTGCAGTAGCATGAAAACCCCTTTTCTATCGACTTCGAAATAGGATGAGGTTCTCACTTCGACTGTATTTTGTTTATGTGTGTTACCTCAGAACTTTTGTCTAGGTGAACAGATTTTAATGATTCTTCTTGGTGTTTCTCATGTGGTCCCATATAAATTTGATCAAGATCTGACCAGTGGTTTTTGAGTTATCCTTAATAACGCGTTTTTAACTGACTTCGACTACATTGATGATTGAAATAATACTAATTTTTACGGAATTTATCGCGTATATTTAACTTTTTTACCCGACGTTTCGAGAGCTTTACAGCACCCATGGTCACGGGAAGGACTGAGATGTTCAACGTCCAGCTGTCATAGTTAACCGCGGTTACCATAGATTAAAATTTAACTTTTGTTCCGATCTACACAGTATGAACTTATGGTATCATGGAGTCTTGCAGTTGTATGCTTAGGTTGGGATTTAATTTTATTTATTATAGGATCCCAAGCAGATGGTAGCACCCAGCCATCTTCTCTATTGAAATTAGGATGTTTTTTGATTTCAATAGCCTCGCTAATCATCCTTGGAAGGAATCGGTGTTCTTTAGCGAGGATTTGTGGTCTATCAAATCTGATGTAGTGACGGGGGCGATCCTGTACGTGTTCACAGACTGCAGACTTCCCGGAGCGTCGATTCTTCACATCAGCTATATGTTCTTTGACGCGGGTTTTAATTGATCTTTTAGTTTGTCCTATGTAGGAGAGACCACATTCACAATCAAGCTTGTACACTCCTGCATCTTGCAGAGGGACGTTACCCTTGACTGATGGTAAAAACTGACCAATCTTCTTCGGCGGCTTGAAGTATGTTTTGATGGAAGCTCGCTTCAAGATGTAGCCAATCTTGTCAGTGACTCCTCTAACATATGGCAGTACAGCAGGTACACGCTCGACTGTGGCCGGCTTCACTCGTTCTCTGTGACGTAGGCGCGGGACCCGAAGCTTGTTGTCATGCAAAACTTGCTTGACATGTTGGAGCTCGGCAGCCAGGTGTTTACTGTCACAGATCCCTCGTGCTCTCTGAAACAAAGATTTACCCACGGTAGCTAACTGTGAAGGATGGTGGTGAGAATCACCGTTTAAATATCTATCTGTATGGGTCTTTTTCTATACAACAGTATAGCTCAAGGTGGAACAAAAGTTAAATTTTAATCTATGGTAACCGCGGTTAACTATGACAGCTGGACGTTGAACATCTCATGTCCTTCCCGTGACCATGGGTGCTGTAAAGCTCTCGAAACGTCGGGTAAAAAAGTTAAATATACGCGATAAATTCCGTAAAAATTAGTATTATTTCAATGTGTAGTGTTCGCGTAAATATAAGAAATCATTATACATTGATGATGTTCATATTTTATTCATATTGAAGTCGCTTGTACAAAATATTTAATTTTACCACTTGTATTGTGATATTAAGATTAATAAATTCAGCCGGCCGGTGACGCAGTGGTTTAGGAATAAGCTACGGCGCTGAGGGCCGCGGATTTGAATTCCTTATGAAATACATATAACGAATTGAGAACCCCTTCCTTTTTTGACGTCGGTTGAAATGCATGAAAACTTAAAATTACTTTTCGCAATTGCATGCTTTGAAATGACTTACACGTCGAATATCGCCCCATCTTGGGTCGTCCAGTTGCGAGCGAAGTGGACAATGACGACCCAGTATGGACGCAGAAACCGCGCTACGTGATCCCCCTCCCAATCGGCGGACTGTATACGAGAGAACGTTCCAAGGGCACTGCGCGGCCTTTCAGTTCGATGCTTGATCCGGTGATAAATTATTGATAAATGCAATTGTCGGAAATGCGTTTTGAATTAATTGCGATAAAAATAAATTTCACTGAAAATTGCTTATAACGAAACGCAAATATGTCAATTTGGTCTAGTATTAAGGAGTAGAAGTTCGGTACTTAATTTTTTAATTTTGTTTTAAATTTAAGAGGTTTGTCAGGGTTAAGCTTACCTTTTACACTGTTTTTAGATTTCGGAAATGAGTTTTGAATTAATTACAATACAATACAAGTCAATTTTTTTTAACATGTAAGTACTTACGGACCCATAAAAATTCAATCACTCGAACCCAAACAATCCATTTGTGACTGAACACGAGACTCGTATACAACAAATTGAGCCGCAGTGGAGGGCAGTCAAGAGGTTTTCCAGAAAACACAATTATAACAATTCTCATTACATTGTTCCATTTACCACTATCATAGCAGAGCTTAGGGCTACCTGACTTTATATATACGATTAGTCGAATCTATTCTAAAACTGAAACAGGGCGCCCCGACTCCATGTAGTCTTATCTGCCCTATCCCTAATATTTATGTAAAGCCGTAGGCGCGGAGGGAGACCAGCCTCCGCCCGCTGCTCACCTCCGCAGTCAGCGACCAGCCTCAGCCGCTACAGCTCCCACGGGTACCTGCAAACCTCCAATTTGCTACGCAAGGGCGAAGGGGCTGCACTTCCCGCTGCGCCGAAGCTGTTACAGAAGTAACTTTGGGTCAATGTTCCTGTGTAAAAGAGTGAGGTTATGATTTTACAAAAAAAAATCGTAATTCATAAACTATACATTTCCGCAAGGGTAGAAGGGTAGCGCTCCTGCACCGAACCCTTCCCTCACCCCCTCCCACCCCCGTACGCAAGTACCGGATGTCTATAGTTTTACCAAATTGTTCCCCTTTTTTTTTCAAATAACGTTTGTTTCTCAATAAAATATTCTTAAAGAATATTCTTATAAATGATTAACTCTTTAATCGAGTAGACCATTTAGTCCATAATTTGTTATAGATAAAGTGAAGAAGTCTGGAATCTATGTAATTAAAAGTAGAATTTATCTATAAAAGTAGGTAATGAATTAAATCAACATTACTTCATATACCTGAGATGCCTGTCCGGGGCACTAGGTACGTGGACATGCACTCAGTGCCTCAAAAAGGCACTCATAAATAATTATTTTGAATTAGATTTTGATAAGTAAAAGTGCGATTTTATATACTAAATGTCTGCGCATGTTAAATATTAAAACAAGTGCCCCGATGGTGATGTGAGCCTCAAGATAATGTGTCTGCTATGGCGCCATGAGACACTATCGTCATCGACTGTCTGCTGATACAATACACATAGTGTGAGAAGTTTTTAAACTAATTATTAAAAGATAATTTCTTAATACAAGAATCTCACACACAAATTATAACTGTACGAGTTCGTTGCAAAAAAAAACTCTAACGATATGACATCTTGTTACTTACACGATGGCAAAATAACGGTCACCTAATGGACACATTTATACCTCAATAATCAATATGAGCCCGACAAAAAACTAGCCGGTTGAATGAATATGCTAATATTGTAGCACCTAACGTTTTTGTGTGTGTAACTACCGGTAACCAACGGCTCTGATTTCCGATTCGATATTATATTAAATAGAAATAGAAACTTTTAAATTCAATAAAGATTATAAATAATACTTATTGGAAGTGACTCTTACGCTTAATTTACCACTGGTTCAGAAAATACCTGGTCCTGGGAAGAACCAGCCAAAAACACAGCGCGACTTAATTTAAAAAAGAACTGTTTACAATGTATGTTGTTAATTTTTTTTTATAGCACTGGTCCGAGCTTTGTGATAGTATTTAATTTTGTAAGATAATATAAAAGACTTTGACCGTAATTCATTAAATATTTTTTTATAGAATAAAGGTGACAAACGAGCGCACAGTCCCCCTGATGGTAAGTGGACGCTGTGGCCCATAGACATCTACATTTATCCTCGATTAAGAATCAAAACGCAGATATACGTTGTCGCTCCTGAGGACCAAGATGGAATACCTCGTTTCCTGTAAAAAAGGCTCTCCAGATCTACACTAACCATACGAAACACTGCAGTATTAAGCTGCTATTTCACGCTGGTATTCTGTGAGAGCGTGGTCCTTCCACGTCGAGCCGACCCATTTGTACTACAACCATAATATAGCTGCAGCGTAGCTCTACCTCGTATAAAATTTTTAGGTAAGTTTTGTTTAATATACATTTTGTTTTATATGAAAGCTGTATTTCACTTTACACGGTACAGAGGCAAACATTTAAGTACATCTTATTCTAAGTATTACTTATATGAAAGTTTTTAAAAGTATGAATTTTAAAATCTATTATATTTATGGTACTCTATAACACTTAAATCACAAAACGAATATGGGTTTGGCGCACTGATAAACCATCTCCTAGATTAACTTGCGGGATACACATTTTTTACTAGCCCTTGCGAATAGCTACTTGAAAATGAAAGTTAACGCACAAAAAAAATTATGGAAGCGTTTGTGTTCCCACGTCGGTTTAGCTACGGGGGAAACCGTAATATATTTTTTACAGTCACAAATATTTCTCTTAATCACACCAAGATTAACATACTTTTTTACAACTGGCTTACGACAGTAGTCGAATGCTGAATTCGAGCTTTTTTATAGAAGAGGGGGCAAATGAGCATGCGGCTCACCTGATGGTAAGTCACTACCGCCGCCCATGAATGAATAACTGCAACACCAGGGGAATTGCGTATGCGTTGCTGGCCTTTTAAAAAGAGAAGGCTCTTTACTTGAAGGTCCCTGAGGCGTATCGGTGCAGAAAAATCCGCTGGTGGTAGAAGATTCCATAAGAAAGTTGTGCGGGTAGAAAACTTCTTGTAAATCGCACAGTGATGGACCGCCAATCATCCAGTTGTTATGGTATCGCGAGTTTTGTCGCGATGTGCATTGGTCCGAACAATTCCTTAGAGCACCCCTGTGGTAGATGCGATAAAATAAGCAAAGAGATGCAACATATCTTAGGAGTCAAGCTGATCGGAAGGAACTCGGTCGCCAACGATTCGAATCACTCGCTCTGCGCTGGATGCGATCAAATGGAAGGAGCTGATATATATAAAAAGCAGGTTGTAAATCGGCATCTAAGCGGTTAGTAATTTCAGTGGTGACACCGGATATTAAAACCGGGCTACTTGCGTGCTTTCAAATATAAAACCCTGACCTTTCACGTCGCGGTCCAGTATTTAGGCCGGTATTCACAGACAATCTCGAGCTTAAACCCTAAACTTCAATATGTCGAAAATTGAGTCTTTTACTACCTTACTGCATAATGGCGATGTAAGAATATCAACTTACCCATATCATCCCGTAGCTTTCGTAATAGGCCACAAAAAGAAACAAATTAGGAAATGTGAAGTAGCGTCTTCCTTATAACGAATAAAAAAAATGCTGTTGCCAACTCGCCTGCCAAGCTTGGCAACTATGACAAATATCTCCCCTATGAGGCAATTAATGAAGGCCTATGTTTAGCAGTGGACTTTAATAAGATGTAACTACATTAACGTACGTGAGACGTAAAATACCCTGCGACTGACGGCACCATCAAAGGTTCTCCAGGTTTGGCACTGCGATAGTCAATACGTCTGCCAAGCGTGACGACTAGGGATGTCCCCTCTCCAACTGGAGACTGACCTTGAAACTGAGACTATGTCCAGCAGTACTCTTGAGCTATGAACACCGACACCAGATTACAAACAAAAAAGGTTATATATTGGTTATCAACTAAGAATGGCTCACAACTTCTAATTATATTAGCTCTGCTACTCAGCGGCAGAAATAGCATTTTTTTTATAGGATAGTGTAACATTTTTTTTAATAGATAGTGACAAACGAGCACACAGTCCACCTGATGGTAAGTGGTTGCTGTGGCCCATGGACAACTACATCTATCCTCGATTACGAATCAAAATACAGATGCGTTGTCACCCGCGAGGACTAAGATGGAATGCCTCGTATAACAAGAAGGGTCTCCGGTTCTCTACTCTCATCATACGAAACACAGCAGCATTAAGCTACTATTTTACGCTGGTATTCAAAAGTGCGGACCTACCCAGACAGACAAGGTAGAAGCGGAGTCCTGATACCTAGTAGGAGTTGCATAGAAGTTTCGCTTTATTATAAATACTCTCTCTCTCTCTTTATTATAAACGTGATTATGAAAATGTTTTACGTAACTCCGTTCTCTCATTATATAGGTTTCCTAAGTGCCGGCTGATCCGTCTTTATGAAACAGTTTACGTGTCTTGTCGACATACGTGACGCAGGGGCAACGCTATCTTATCGGATATTCTTGTAATGGATGTGATATTGTGAGTTGTTTTTAGAAAGAAATTTCATTATGCGATGGAATGCAAGCGCATCGATCAAAAATGTGAAAAAAGAATTATAGTCTGGTCTTGTTATAAAGTACGCATTTAAAAGTAGTGGATATACGAGTATATACTCTTCGGACTCCATTTAGTGGAGAATTATTGTAAGTTCAATTAATACTTAAGTATACACAAAAAGAAATTTTGTGTATACTTAAGTAAAAAAAAAACGTGTGTTTTACACTGTAAATACGTCCTTTTTTTGTTAAAATTTAATAGTTAAATTGGACTGGCTAACCAAAAATATATAGGTATAAGGATTTGAAAATTAATGCACTATTACACGTGTACATATTTTATACCTGGTAGAGCCACACTACAGTTATATTATAGTTTTAGCACGAATGGGTCGGCTCGACCGGGGAAGGAGCACGCTCTCACAGATTACCTGCGTAAAATAGCAGCTTAATACTGCTATGTTTCGTACAGTGAGTGTAGAGATCCGGTGATCCTTTTTTCCTGGAAACGAGGCATTCCATCTTCAGGAGCGACAACGCATCTGCATTTTGATTCTAAATCGAGGATACATGTAGATGTCTATGGGCTACAGCATCCACTTACCATCAGGTGGGCTGTGTGTGTATGTGTCACTCTTACGTGTTAAATAGGTCTATTGGAGATCAAAGAAGAGTGTCATATACCACATCGTTCTTAGTAAAGAAATATAGTTTAGTACGTATTCTCTAGAGTCTAGTCTAGATCAAACACGCTTAGAATATTTCTCAATAATTGATCGGCGTTTCACATTTCTTGGTGTAGGAAACGCTAGTCATTAACGGAGCTGAACGTCAATTAAAACTGAACACGTCTTTTCCTGTGTTTCACGAACGCAGTCTGTTAGACGTCAGCCAGACAGGAATATAGCAAATTGTTTACGGACTTTCACCATTGCGTATTTATTGTTGACGCATACGAAGGCCAGAGAGAAAGTTAACACCGGCTCTGTTCTTAACTATTAACGTGGCATATGGTTTTTAACATAATTCAAAAAAGCAGGAGGTTTCATTTTCGTATGTCTACGAATTGATTTTTTTTAAATATGTTTTAACGCATAGGTGGTTAATTTTATTAAATATGCTTTAACGCAAACCTAATGGTGGAAAAGAATGAAGTGAAACCCGTCTACCAAACTAAAAAAATAATAATGATTTGCATGTAATAGTTTCTGATGTCAAGTATGATGATTAAGAAGAGATTAAGACTAGTCCTGTCTACAACGAAAGAACCATGCAGAAGGGCTGATAAAAATAAAAAGGTTTCGGTCTGGACCGACTCCAACCGACATAGTCTAACATATTTTTTTTAAAACAAGTGGTAGGTCAGATGGTTAGCGCCCGCTATAAATTTCACAGTACCTACTCGAGCAACCCGGGTTCAATCACCACCGACTACAATTAAATTTTAAGTGCTGATTTACCACGTGTTCAGCGGTGAAGGGAAACATCGTGACTAAACCTGCATGTCTGAGAAACAAGAAAAAAATATTTCGAGGACATGTGAAGTTAACCAACGCGCTACGAAACTTCCTTGCTCTAAAACCCTCTCAGAAATGAGAGGAGGCCTGTGCCCAGCAGTGGGACGTATATAGGCTGTAACTTTAATATGCAAATACTTGTTTCGTGGGAGGCTTTAACCCGCGGCCCTTCAGTGCCGTAACTGATTGCCAAGCCGCTGCGCCTCGGAGTGGTCGGAACAGATCACATTCCAGACGATTAGTAAACGGAAGTACTAGGCACAACTCGTAAAATCAGAACGGTTGGCTAAGAAAGGTTCACCAATGGCAGATTAAAATATCAAATGCACAGAGCACGGCTCGGCAGAGATGTGTAAGTGGTTGGTGCCAACCCTAACCGACTTTCAGGGAGAAACGAGCCCAACCATCAAGAATAACTTAAAGTAGTCAGACCGAATTTCGGTCATGGCGGCCAGGCAAGACCACGGATATCTACGCAAGATTTAAGTCCACGAGTGGTGTGCGCAAGCACTCTCTATTCCCACACTCTCATAGTCCGATGAGAAGGCAATACGGAACGGAGAGAGATTAGGCACAAAACCACCGGCTTTACATGCTTTCCGGGGCACGGTGGAGACCGCCAATTTCCTGACTCCGGGATGTTACGTTAAGGCAGTCGAGTATAGACTGTAGTGTAGAGCTACAAGTAAAGACGTACACTGAGCGTATGAATAATTTGTCTCCCTCCGGTTATGTTAATTAATTTGCGCAAGTACAATTTAAACAGCAGTCATTCGATTATCCGTTTGGTACTTGTTTCTGGTGGGTACGTCTAGCTGAAGGGCCCATGTTGCGCTACAGGCTCAATTGAGGGCAATTAGTGTAATGACCGAGCGCTTAAATTAAAGGAAGCACTAACGGATTGTGTCATAGTATATAAACCGTTGAAAATTAAATAAAAGTTTTGATATTTTTTTAGTTCTATATTTTTTTAGTTTTAGTTCCCCTCTATTCACACTACGGCAGTACATGGTTTGCATGGGATTTTTTATATGATAAGGGTGACAAAAGAGCAGTCTACCTGATGGTAATTACATCCTAAGGCCTACAGACATCACCATCATAATGCGTAACGCAATCATGCATTATCACCCCTACGGTCTAAGACGGAATGCCTCGTTAATAAAAGGGTCTCCGGTTCTCTACACTCACTATACTGCTGCTTACTATGATTTGTAGGGTAAGTAAACCGTAACTCGAGATCTATTTTAGTGGTTTGTGTCTTTCCATCCTGGACTTTAACATTACTTCATCTCTGCTTAGCCTGGAAGTAGACTAGTAGAAAATGCCCTGTTGCATTAAGGACGCGTTTGCAAATCAACCAAAATTAGGGTGTTTTTCGGTAGATTTTGTGACAAAACTAAACCAAATCAAATATAAGTAAAAACTACCATGTATAGATTGGTTCTTCATCTGCAAATGTCTGTAACTCTTTTTGTTGAAAATAGTAGTTTTTTATATTGTAAAAACGAACTTTCGTTGCCATTTTCTACAAAATTAACGATACCGGCTTGTGTTTCGGTACATGTTTTGGTCTATTATCAACATATTTAAAAAATTTAAAAAAATACTATAAGATGACAGACATATTCAATTAAAAAACCCTGGGTTTATTTTTTAACAAAATGTCACAAATAGTCGTAAAAAAAATAAAAACTGATGCACATTTTTTCACATATTTTGGTAATATGGATGAATCATAATGTATTGCAATAAGGGCTATTTTATTGTTGGTGCCTGCTTTGATTTATTGTACAAAGATTTCGATGAAACCACAGTCCGCGCTCGGCCGCCGTCGTGAGTGGACACTGTATCGCCTGTTTGCAGCGGCTCATTCTGAAAAGATCGCTGTACATACACAAAATATTAGAAAAAAACAAATTGGAAACATAGGTACTTGACAAGTGATAAAATTATTATTTTTATACTCACAGTTTTTATTTAGCTAAAAATAAGTAGGATATATAAACTTACCTACTACTGCAACTCGTGGACGAGCGGAACTAGGTGTGCCGAGTTTGGGATCGTTTTGTTGGTTATGATGAGACCTTACCTCTGGACTTGATGGCATGACCTGAAGGTGTACTTTCGTGACCGCTATTTGAACTTCTTGCAGAGTAAAACTAGGGGTGACGAATTTGGGCTCTGTTTTGTTAGTTATGACGAGTCTATACCTCTGGACTTGATGGAGTGACCTGAAGGTCTAAATCGGTGATTGCAACTGGAACTCCTAGACTGGTAGAACTAGGTGTGCCGAGTTTGGGTTCGTTTTGTTAGTTACGATGAGACCTTACCACCGGACTTGATAGAGTGACCTGAAGGGGTAATTCAGTAACTACTGCTGGAATTTCTGAACTAGTAGAACTAGGTGTGCCGAATTTGGGCTTCGTTTTGTTAGTTATGACGAGTCCATACCTCCGGACTTGATGGAGTGACCTGAAGGTGTAGTTCAGTGATTACAAGTGGAACTCCTAGACTTGTAGAACTAGGTGTGCCGAGTTTGGGTTCGTTTTGTTAGTTACGATGAGACCTTACCACCGGACTTGATTGAGTGACCTGAAGGTGTAATCAGGTGGTTACAAATGGAATTCCTAGACTAGTAGAACTAGGTGTGACGAGTTTGGTTTCGTTTTGTTAGTTACGATAAGACCTTACCACCGGACTTGATGGAGTGAAATTCGGCACACCTAGTTCTACTGGTTCAGAAATTCCAGCAGTAGTTAGTGAATTACCCCTTCAGGTCACTCCATCAAGTCTGGTGGTAAGGTCTCATCATAACTAACAAAACGAACCCAAACTCGGCACACCCAGTCCTACAAGTCTAGAAGTTCCACTTGTAATCACCGAACTATACCTTCAGGTCACTCCATCATGTCCGGTGCTAAGGTCCCATCATAACCTACAAAACGAACCCAAACTCGGCACACCTAGTTCCACCAGTCTAGGAGTTCCAGTTGCAATCACCGATTTACACCTTCAGGTCACTCCATCAAGTCCGGAGGTATGGACTCGTCATAACTAACAAAACGGAGCCCAAATTCGGCACACCTAGTTCTACTCGTTCAGAAATTCCAGCAGTAGTTACTGAATTACCCCTTCAGGTCACTCCATCAAGTCTGGTGGTAAGGTCTCATCATAACTAACAAAACGAACCCAAACTCGGCACACCTAGTTCTACTAGTCTAGGAGTTCCACTTGTAATCACCGAATTACACCTTCAGGTCACTCCATCAAGTCCGGTGGTAAGGTCTCATCATAACCAACAAAACGAACCCAAACTCGGCACACCTAGTTCCACTAGTCTAGGAGTTCCTATTGTTGTAATCACCAAATTACACCTTCAGGTCACTCCATCAAGTCCGCAGGTAGGTAAGGTCTTATTATAACTGACAAAACCAGTTCAAAGTCCAGAGCTAACATCTCACTACCAGTAGAGGGCTTCCAGTGCCAAGCAGTCTTTGGAGCAGGTATTCATATTTCGTATCGAAGTATATTTCTGAGGTAGGTATAAGAAATGAAAAACAAATTCAATCTTTCAAATTATCAAAATAATTTCATTTGACTACGATTCCCACAGCCAACCGTGCGTACACTAGTGTGTGTGTGACTTTTGTCAATGTAGTAGTGCGATTCTATACCTATCCATTTTGTAAACGCGTCCTTAAGTCTGCCATTTTGTACGTGTGCAAATAAAGCATAAACAAAAAAAAACAACGTGTAGCGCTGTGCAAATAGACAAGGGTCAATAAACTGATTTAAATTTATTTAGTGTCGAAAATCTTATTGTTTAAAAGTAAGTAGCACCCATCGTTAAACGTTGGAATGTTGGGCGTGCAACTGGAATGCGTCGGATATCTGAATCTTAAATAACCGTAAGGCATTCCAAAATGCCGTGGACCAAACTATGCCAACATTTCATTGTCGCATTCCGCTTTTGTCTCCATGCTCTTTGTTTAGTTTCATCACTGCCATTTAACTCGATTACGAAATCGCAAATGCAACTCGTACGTAATCGCAAATGCAACTCGTATGTAATATGGTAGATATGAACTGTTAGAAACTTTCAAACTGAAAAATAATAAGTTTCCGTGTAGTGACGGTGTAAGAATGTCCACTATCCCATATCGTCCTGTGAGTGTCGTAAGAGGCGACAGAGGGAAGTGAAACAGGGGATGGACTATGGTTATGGTTGTAGCACGAATAGGTCGGCTCGACAGGGATAGGACCACGCTCTCACAGAATACCAGCGTAAAATAGCAGCTTAATACTGCTGTGTTTCGTATGATGAGTGTAGAGATCCGGAGACCCTTTTTTACTGGAAACGAGGCATTCCTTCTTAGTCCTCAGGGGTGACAACGCATCTGCATTTTGATTCTTAATCGAGTATAAATGTAGATGTCTTTGGGCCACAGCATCCACGTACTAACTATACGGTGAACTGTGTGCTCGTTTGTCAAACATATTGTATGAAAAAGGGCGAGCTTCGGTCCCCAGTGCAGTTGGTTTTAATTTATTTAAAGTTATCTAAATGCAGCACTATTCGAGTCGCGTCCGGGCAAGTTTCACTGGACGTCGACTCTGTGACGCTTTCCACTTTCGACTGTGGGAAATGCGAATGCAAAGCAAATGCATGATCGATAGACGAATTTAGGTGTTGGTTAGTTATTACATATATTTGTAGATAATGATTTCTTAAATTTACGCGAACACTACACATTGAATAAAACTACACAGTGACTAGACAGTGACCGAGTGAAGCCGGCCACAGTCGAGCGTGTACCTGCTGTACTACCATATGTCAGAGGAATCACAGACAAGGTTGGCTACATCTTGAAGCGAGTTTCCATTAAAACATACTACAAGCCGCCGAAGAAGATTAGTCAATTTTTACCATCCGTCAAGTGTAATATCCCTCTACAAGATGCAGGAGTTTACAAGTTAGATTGTGAATGTGGTCTCTCTTACATAGGTTATACAAAAAGATCCATAAAAACCCGCGTGAAAGAACATATAGCTGACGTGAAGCACCGACGCTCCGGGAAGTCTGCAGTCTGTGAACATGTTCAAGATCGTCCTCACCATTACATAGTTTGATAAACCACAAGTCCTCGCAAAAGAACACCGATTCCTACCAAGGATGATACGCGAGGCTATTGAAATTAAAAAACATCCTAATTTCAATAGAGAAGATGGTTGGGTGCTGCCATCTGCTTGGGATCCTATAATTAACAAAATTAAACCCAAACCCAAGCATACCACTGCAAGACTTCAAGATACTGTAAGTTCGTTTTGCGTAAATCGGACCAAAAAAATTAATATTCAAAAAACTGAAGGTAACCGGGCTAACAATGACATTGGGACGTCAAACATCTCAGTCCCCCCCCCCGTGACCATGGTTGCTGTAAAGCACCCGAAACGTCGGGAATTATATATAAATAAGTAAAAGTAGTGAAATAAACGCGATAAAATCCGTAAATTTAGTTTTATTTAATATATTTGTAGAACTAATGGTGCATTGCAAATTGTACCATGTAGTGGCGGTGGAAGAATATCTACCACTCCATACCATCCCGTGGGTGTCGTGTGAGGCGACAGAGGGAAACAAATCAGGAGATGAGCAGCAGTCATCCTAATAACGACTAAAAATTAAAATTTGCAGTTGCAACCTGCTTATTAGGCGTGGCAACTGTGGCAAATATCCCCCCTATGAGACAACCTATGGGGGAAGCATATGTAGACTTTAATAGGCAGCAACAGTAACGGTATGGTGCATTTATTTTTGTGATTTTATTATGCAATTACCTACAGTTAAAAGTTCTTTAAAAATATTAATCGGACTCTAATTCTTATATTACACTGTCCCTTAGCACTGACTTCCAAGGCTTGATATGGCTCTAACATTCGTGTACTCTGTATAGACTAAGATGCATAGCGTATACAAGTTAGTTAGTAGTTATTGACTGTTTCGTTAATTCAGTGGTTGTATGCGTGTCTGCAGATCGTGAGGTCCCGGGTTCGTATCCTAGGTTTGGCCAAAATTGTTTGTTAGATTTTTTTCTGTAAATAAATTCCCATTAGAAGCCCGGAGTCAAGAAGTTGGTGGTGTTTGACCCCCATGCCTTAGAAAGTTTGTAAATCTGTTGGTCCTGCGCCTGATCTATCTACAGTCGTGTCCCGTGTCGGCCTATGAGTGAGGAGAAAGAGAGTGCACCTGTGTTTTCCTACGTGGTAGAGCCATGCTGCAGTTATATTGGTAGTATAGTTGTAGCATGAATGGGTCGGCTCGACCGGGGAAGGACCACGCTCTCACAGAATACCGCGTAAAATAGTAGCATAATGCTGCTGTGTTTTGTATGGTGAGTGTAGATAACCGGAGACACTTTTTACTGGAATCGAGGCATTTCGTCTTAATCCTCACGGGTGACAACGCATCTGCAATTTGATTCGTGATCGAGGATAGACGTAGATGTCTATGGGCCACAGCATACACTTATTATCAGGTGTACTGTGTGCTCGTTTGTCACCCTATTCTAAAAAAAAACTATAATCCCGTCCAGAACAAATGGCTGATCTCAGTTGAGACTGGTTTGCGTGACCGAAATTCGGTCTAGAGAACATTATTGTTATACCAAGTTACTTTAAAAAGATATAAAGATATGTTAGAACTTGTTCACTCTGCTCTGTATATCTTTGTAATTGCTGCGGCCCTAACCGCAAAGTAGCGTCAAGTTGCGGTCGGTCAGGACACCAATACCGGATTGGAATAATTCCAATCAAATAATAATATATGAACGCGCCTCCGCTAGCTGATATAAAATGATTTCAATCACGAATAAGCAATATCTTTGAGGTAAAATATTTGTTTTAAAAAAATTAAAGTGAGAAACTAACTTCCAGTCACAGATTACCCCTAAGGAGGTAATCTGTGCTTCCAGTCCACCTGATGGTAAGTGGTTACTCAAATTCAAATTCCTTTCTTTGCCACAAACATGTTTTTACAATAAATATAAGTTGCTTAAAGACGTACTCGTATTTAGCCATAATACACAGCATGCAAACGTTAACCAATTACCAAATACAGGTGATAACAGATTTTAAAATGTCAATTTATTCTATGTAATTTATATAATTTACTAACTGGTGCCAGGCACGTTGTTGCGGCACGCTCACAAGAAATAATTGAGAAAATATCGTCTTAAATTTGGAAGAGTTATATTGTTTGGTTAGGAATTATAATTTTATCATTGAAATGGAATGATCTATAACTTTCGAATAAATTGTCGGTATAATATGCGCGTCACCTACTGTAAGTTAATTGTACTATGTCTATTAACCTTCGCGCAGGTGCAAGCAATAAGTTGACAATGTTATACCGCAATCTGATGAACGATGTGGCAACACATAGAATACAAACATCCATATTTTTTATATATAGGTATTAGAGAAATAATGTAATGTATAATTTACAACATCTATGTCATAAATCATAATATACATTTAAATTTATTAAATCACGTATACTGAAGTCGATTTCAGACGAAGAAGGCTACAGATGCGTTGTCACCTCTGTGGACTAAGATGGTATGCCTCACCCCCTCACAGCCTGTGATTATACTGGATCTAGGGTTGCCACTGTATTTTGAACAAATATAGTGTTTTTCCTAAAAACTATGCAAAAATTTTGTACTTTTAAGAAATTTCGTACTCATGTACTCAACACAAATCTGAATTTATTTTTCCATATATATTTGTTTTTGATCTTTCCTTTGTCCCTTAATACATAAGGGTTAGCTCTTATGCAAAGAATAGTTGTTATTGTTGAATGTTGATCGAAGGGTTGGCCGGTGCGCGGCCGCTACTTGGGACCCTGCCATACGCCCCGCCGAATGTTTTCTGCTTGTCACGGTTCTAGAACATAGATTAACAATTTTTTTTTATCATTTATTGCAACACTTTTTACTAGGCGTAACAAAGGGCGGACTTAATGCCCTATGGCTTTCTCAACCAGTCAACCCTGAAAAAGATAGAATTAATGAATAAAGATGTATGGTAGGTGCAAATTAAGGACAATAAAAAAATTAAAATAAAAAACTAGTTCCACTACCAATACATTACTACAAAACTACTAGCTACTGTTTTAAGGTACCCATTATTTGAAAGAGCAGAAATCCGCTGGTGGTCAATTTCTTGTTTTATTTTTAAGTGATGCAACAAATGCCTTCTAATCACTGATAACTAAGATGGAGTATCTCACAGTCTGAATTATAAAAGACTATACAATATATCAGTTAACACTAAGCTCTGCTGCTTGCAGAAAGGGGTAAGAGGTTTTTACTAACCCGGACGAAACCCTAAATAACATATCTACTACTTAGCTTTAAGTAAAGATTACGATGAATATGAAAATACAAAATGCAAGCTGACAGGCAAACATTTATTCTGTAAACGAGTTGTTGCTTGGAACATAAATATTTACCGTGGGGGATTCCCGTTTAGATAAGCGAGGTGAAGTTGAAAGGGAATCCTTGTAAGGCGATAGCTTATCGCGGCAGCTTATCAAATACGTCTGCGATATGATCACGTTCTAGACTTGGCCGGATGACTGTTAGTCGTTGTGTAGTGACGAGAAATCTGTATTTAGAATTAATTTCGGCCCGCGAGAGCGTCCGATAAGTTTTCATGTACATTCTCCCGCGGTAACTCATTTTCCCGTAGTTATGAATCTGCTCTGTTTTTATATAATTAAGGTGACAAACGAGCACACAGTCCACCTAATGGTAAGTGGATACTCTGGCCCATAGACATCTACATCTATCCTCGATTAAGAATCAAAATGCAGATGCATTGTGACCGCTTAGGACTAAGATGGATTGCTTCGTTACTAGTAAAAAATGATCTCTGGATCTCTACACTCACCATAGGAAACACAGCAGCATTAAGCTGCTGTTTTACGCTGGTATTTTGTGAGAGCGTGGTCCTTCCCCGGTCGAGCCGACCCCATTTGCGCTACAACTATACTACTTTTATAGCTGCAGCATGGCTCTACCATGTAGATTACGTCATATTCGTCTTCTCTTTCCTCCTAGAATTTGTATTTCTAACATGGCGATACTACTAATGGTTCGTTAAAAGCTCTGATAACGAAGTGGGTGCAACTGGCATACCTGGCATGCTTTTGTTACTTGTTAAAATATTATAACGGACTAAGTTAGGTAGTTATTTTGTTATCTTTACATGCTAGATCTTCCTACTACTACCTGCCAATGGTCTACACCATATTCGTGTTCATTTAAGTATTTAAATATATATTATTACTATGTGCAGAGCCGTGGTAGCTCAGATGGTTAGCGCTCGCTGTATAATTTCACTATACGTTAGAAACCCGGGTTCGGTCCCCGCCGGCACTTTTAAGTGCTGATTTACCACGTGCTCGTCGGTGAAGGAAAACATCGTGAGGGACTCAGACCTACATGTCTGAAAAATAAGAAAAAAAATATTTCAAAGACATGTGAAGTTCGCCAACACGCATTGAGGCAGGGCAGCGAACACTTCTCTCATTTTTGAGAGGGTGTTTAAGGCAAGGGAGGCCTGTGACCCAGTAGTGGGACTTATATAGGCTGTTACTTTACTATTTGCGGTTTTACGGTTTTCGAGAGGTGGCCCCTTGTTTGTAAGCAGTGCGTAACGCGACTAGATGGAGTGACGATCTGGTAGGATACGGAGAGTCGATGGATATTATGGTGGCGCCGGCCACATTTCGTGAGGAGTCAGGAGTCGACTTGTGAGCAGCTTTGATGACAATGTATTTTGCTTTATTGTGGCGCGCAGCAGGTGAAGGTTGCTCTGATGTTAATTGGCGCAGTCGGCTGGTAAAGTCCGATATATCGATTGGGTCGGGAGCTGCGGTCTGGAAAAATGAGGATGGTAGCAATGGGCAGCAGTAGCCGGAACTGTTTGATCGTATGTCCCAGATTATAAAAAATGTAGAGACTAATATAATGTATGTAATATTTCTTACTTTGAATTTGGTATTTCTTTTTTATGTAACTGTTACAGGGCTGATTACTCTTCGCATGCATTTAAGTGAATCTGCGGTGCATATTAAAATGCTCATAATTTGATACTGGGCGAACAGTCGCTCGAAATAATGCCGCCTTGAAACTGCCGAATTGAATTAATAGGTCAGAGGGACGGCTGAGGTTGTGCTTGAGCGTTGCTTCCAGTTAGAGCTAAGCTATCCAATGCTGATTTACCGTTGTCCAATGTGTTGGTTACAGTTTTTCGTTATGGGTATTATTGTAGAATAAAACTCGCTGTTAATTACACAGTACGCGAGCAACCCGGGTTTTATCCTCGCCGACACCAATGATATTGTAAATTGTAATTTACAACGTGCGGTTGTTAAGAAAAAACATAGTGAGAAAAACAGCATGTCTGAGTAATTAAAAAGAATTGAAAACTTTTTTTTATAGGATAGGGTGACATGTTTTTGGTGTGTGAGGATGAGATGGAATGCCAATTCCAGTAAAAATTTTTACACGAATACGATATGTGGCCCTGGTGTTTGCAGACGTAAAAAGCCTGCCAACCCCATTGGGGCAGCGGGGAAATTTCTTTGGTCTTAAACGCCAGCTTAAGGCTAGCAGTTGGACGTATATAGGCTATTACTTTAGTTTTTTTATTTTATATCATTTGTATACTCAAAAAGTATTAAGGCAAAACTAAACAGGACAGTGAGGTCAATTAAAGACCATGCCCTTGCATAATACCATCGTTATTTTGTCTTTCCGATTCCGTGGGTACGAAGATCAAAGACCCAAAAATTGGGCAAGCTATCCTATTTTTAATAATCACCGAGAAACCTACATCTCAATATTTATGAATGTAGATGTTGGCATCAGTTGGTCACAATTCACAATTATTATCAGATATACTGTGATTGCTAGTCACTCACACAACTACGAGTGTGTTTGTTCTGTTAGTTACCGTTACAGCCTATCAAAGTCCATGGTTGAACATGGGCCTTCCCACAGTTTGCCTCATAAGTGGGGATATTTGCCACAATTGCCACACTTGGCGGGTGAGTTGGCAATCGTATTTTTTAATTCTTTACTCGTTATTAACGCTGCTGTCTATCTTCTGGTTTGTTACCCTCTCTCTCCTCTTACAGCACTTATAGTTTGGCAGACGGTAAAACTGTAACTGTGTGAATTTATATTATTTTAAATTAAAAAAAAGGTCGATATGGGGTTTGGATATTTTTACATGGTTAGTTTGTTTGTTTTATAATCGATCCACAATAGATCTAGAAAGTGCTCTGGATTATTTTCTAGTTCTACCCAGGACAGTAGGCTTTCTCTAAATCAGTAGTAAAAGCGCAAAGGACTTTGAACATTCTTTTTCTTCGTTATCGTCGTCAATCCGTAAAAGTTTTCTGTTGATCTACTTATAAAATCATTTTCTCTTACGACCACCAGACCAACAAGGCATTCGTATGGTTTTTTTGAAAAAATATGTAATTTATTTTCATTAAAACATGCGTAGCCAAACTTCTTTGCTAAATTAAAATAGATTAGCTTTCAGTGGATTGATAATACATGGGCTCGGTATAAAGCCATAAACTCTTCGATGACTCATCAACTGATGTAATCGGGGTCACTTTTACCCTTTTACTGTCTATGCAAAGGGGTGGGAGTGGGATTGGTTTTTGTTGTGAAAGTAGATATTTGCGTGACCGACCTTCAAAGAACAATGTTTTGTGAATGTTAAAAGTTCGTAATATATTCAACTGACTTAGTTGAAGTAAAGTTGCAAACTAAATTCGTCCCACTGTTGGGCACAGACCTAGTCTTAGTACTAAGAGGATTTTAGGGCAAGGAAGTGTCCGCCGAGCTAACCCAATTTGTGTTTGCGGATTTCTGTGAGATTATTTTTAATCTCATGCAGGTTTCCTCCCGATCTTTTCCTTCAGACGCCAAGCATATGATATTAGTATTTTAAATTGCAATTAACAATTTCATCTGTGCTGGTGGGGATTGAACCGGAACTGAGTTACCACGGCGCTTATAGTATTAGCCCAAGGAGCAGTGTAGAGCGACGCGAGAAGACAGTTTCGACCTGGTGAGGCATGCAGGAATTGGATGGAGGAGGTTTCAATTGCTTCGAACCTACAAAAAAACGCTTTCGACTGCGGTATCGAAGTATATTTTTTTTAAATACAATGTAATATATTCGAAAAGAAACATACGGTTTTATTTAATTCATTTTTAATTTGAATTGGTGAGTAAGCAACCTTAGCATAATGGCTTTATGACGTTTTGGCGCTCAGCCCGCACGCTATGAACGTTCGCACTGCGTCAGCAATCCTACAGGTCAAGGTACATGTCAAGTCGTTGTGCATACTGGAATATTCCTGAGTGTTTTTTATTTTTATTTTAGGTTTCGCGATTCGCAGCGCTGTATGAATGTTGCAAATCATTCTTAACTTCGAGAGTTTTGGGGGCGACTAAATCTAGTCCAGTTTAACCCCCAGAAGACACAAGTTTGCGCGTTAACCGCTAAAAAGAACATGCCGTATTGTATTCATGCCGGTACACCGCCTGCAACTTTACAAGGCGCAGGTTCGGCCGCACATGGAATACTGTTCCCGTCTCTGGCTGGGGCTCCTCAGTACCAGCTCCTTCCACTTAACAGCGTCCAGCGCAGAGCGGCTCGAATCGTCGACGACCGAGTGCTTTCCGATCAGCTCGATTCACTGGCACTGCGAAGAGATGTTGCATCTCTTTGCATTTTCTTTCGCATATACCATGGAGAGTGCTCTGAGGAATTGTTCGGATTAATCCCAGCCGCCAAATTTCGTGAACGCACTACACGGCAAACGTCCCGATACCATCCACACCATCAGGATGCTTGGCGGTCCACCACTGTACGTTTCAAAAGGAGTTTTCTTCCGCGTACAACCTCTCTGTGAAATAGTTTACCACCGGCGATTTTTCCGGACCGATACGACCTGGGGACCTTCAAGAAAAGAGCTTACTCCTTTCTAAAGGGCCGGCAACGCACCTGCAATTCCCCTGGTGTTGCGGTTGATCATGGGCGGCGGTAGTCACTTAACATTAGGTGAGCCGCATGCTCGTTTGTCCCCTCTTCTATAAAAAAAAGTTCAATTAATGCAGCAAAATATTTTTTTCTTCAATATTCAATGTTAAAATTTCTGTATCATTTTGAAATCCGGTTATTTTACTCGTTTGTAGCACATGGGCTAAGCGAGTAACCCGGTATTGAATCCCGATGGCACGCTGGCAGCAAGTAATTTGCTGATTTAGCACGTAGCTCGGCGATGAAGGAAACATCGTGGTGCAAGCTGCATTTATGAGGAATTAAATAAAATGTCAATGACATGTAAAATGGGCCAACACGAACTAGAGCAACGCGGTAAACTAATTTCTTATTCAAGAAAGCCTGTGCTCAGCGTTAATAGGCTGTAATTAACTAACATTATTGTAGCTCAGGCAGGTAAGGAAGGAGCCTAGCCTAATAGCTAAGGTTGCGGATCGTACACTGAAAGTCGTGGGTTCGAATCCGCCATTCAACTTCTGTTGTGAACCACTCCTAACACTGCATTTTTATTTTTTAAGCTTAGAATGGTTTACGGGGGTATTCATCCATCCATTATATATAAAAATCCACTACTGAACATAGAGCTCCGATGGTTAGCGCTTGCTGTAAATTTCACAGTACGCGAGCAAACCGGGTTCGATCCCCGCGGGCACCAATGACTTTGTTAATTGCAATTTTAAGTGCTGATTTACCACGTGCTCGACGATGAAGGAAAACATCGTGAGGAAACCTGCATGTCTTAGAAATAAGAAAAAAAATTTCGAAGACATTTCTTCACATTTGTGAAGTTCGCCAACACACATTGTGGCAGCGCGGCGGACACTTCCTTGCCCTAAAACCCTCTCAGAAATGAGCGGAGGTCTGTGCGCAGCAGTGGGACATATATAGGCTGTAAATTTAACCTTTACCTAAACATGGGCCTCCATATAGATTGCATTAAAGAGGAGATTTAGCAATAGGTTGAGGTCGATCCCCTATTTCAGTTTCCTTCTGTCGCTTTTTACAAAACTCACGGGAATTGTACTGTTTGTAGCGTAGCTTGTTTTGTTTTTTTTTTTAAGAAAAAAGTTAGAGGCATACGACAAATCTTTTGCTATTGGCAAAAGTGTTGCAAACATATTCATACGTGGTAGAGCCACGCCGACCCATTCGTGCTAGAACCATAATATAGCTGTTATGGTTATAGCACGAATGGGTGGGCGCGCCCGGGGGAGAAAAACGCTCTCACAGCATACCAGCGTAAAATAGCAGCTTAATACTGCTGTGTTTCGTATGGTGAGTGTAGAGATCCGGAGACCCTTTTTTACTGGAAACGAGGCATTCCATCTTAGTCCTCAGGGAGTGACAACGCATCTGCGTTTTGATTCTTAATCGAGTATAAATGTAGATGTCTATGGCCACAGCATCCACTTACATCAGGTGGACTGTGTGCTCGCTTGTCAGACCCTTATTCTAAAAAAAAACTACATTGTATACTTTGGCGCGTATCCCGCAATATACCTTTTGATATTTTTCGCACTGCGTCAAACTCATAAATGGGTCAAGGTGCAACCACGGCGTCATTACGCTGAACCACAAATCGAAAGTTCAGAGAAATTAATTTAGTTACAAATTTTACGAGTACCGCATACCCTTTTAAAAAAATTGTTTGAGTTTATGGTAGACCCATGCTGCATTATATTAGTAGTATAGTTGTAGCACGAATGGGTCGGCTCGACCGGGGAAGGACCACGTTCACAGTTTAATACCAGCGTGCCAATAGTAAGCTTAATGCTGCTGTGTTTCGTATGGTGAGTGTAGAGAACCGGAGACCCTTTTTTACTGGAAATGAGGCATTCAATCTCAGTCCTCAGGGCTGACAACGCATCTGCATTTTGATTTGTAATGGAAGATAGATGTAGATGTCTATGGGCCGCAGCAACCACTTACCATCAGGTGGACTGTGTGCTCGTTTGTCACCCTATCCTATAAAAAAAAATGAAGCTATTGACTGAGTGTTCGGCGACCATTAGAATAAGTTTACTAAAATGTAATTGTTATTTTCGTGTAAATGGCATTGTTTGTCTTTTTGTATTTCTTTAAACCTTTTTATTGTTAACAAGGCGTTCCATCGTAGTCTTCAGGGGTAACAATATATCTGCATTTTAATTCTTAATCTTGGATAGATACAGGTGACTGTCATATCAAACCTTGTAAAATACTAGTGTAAAATTTAAATGCTCCATATATGTCAGAAGTAATTCCATCATAGCCTATACTTAGTGTTGCCACCCACTTTTTAATTGAAAACTCCTTGGTTTTAAAAATCGAATACCATTTATTTATTTAAAAAAAAGATTATCGGTCTTGTCACAAGGTTTTTTCAAACTTGTTTAGTCGTTGAGAATTTTTTTTTTTTTATAGAAGAGGGGGCAAACGAGCATGTGGCTCACCTGATGTTAAGTGACTACCGCCGCCCATGATCAAACGCAACACCAGGGGAATTGCAGGTGCGTTGCCGGCCCTTTAGAAAGGAGTAAGCTCTTTTCTTGAAGGTCCCCAGGTCGTATCGGTCCGGAAAAATCACCGGTGGTAAATTATTCCACAGAGAGGTTGTACGCGGAAGAAAACTCCTCTTGAAACGTACAGTGGTGGACCGCCAAGCATCCAGATGGTGTGGATGGTATCGGGACGTTTGCCGTGTAGTGCGTTCACGAAATTTGGCGGCTGGGATTAATCCGAACAATTCCTCAGAGCACTCCCCCGTGATAGATGCGATAAAATACGCAAAGAGATGCAACATCTCTTCGCAGCGCCAGTGAATCGAGCCGATCGGAAAGCACTCGGTCGTCGACGATTCGAGCCGCTCTGCGCTGGATGCGGTCAAGTGGAAGGAGCTGGTACTGGGGAGCCCCAGCCCAGAGATGGGAACAGTATTCCATGAGCGGCCGAACCTGCGCCTTGTAAAGTTGCAGGCGGTGTGCCGGCATGAAATACTGTCCCGCTCTGCTGAGCACGCCAAGCTTTTTAGAGGCCAATTTGGCCTTCCCTTCCAAGTGACCACGAAACTGCACGTCACTCGATATGTCGACGCCGAGGATTCCGATACTGGCTGAGGCAACAAGGGGAGTGCCTTGAAACTGAGGGGATACGACAAAGGGGTTCTTTTTAGCGGTTAACGCGCAAACTTGTGTCTTCTGGGGGTTAAACTGGACTAGATTTAGTCGCCCCCAATCCGAGACTCTGTCCAGCAGAGACTCGACTTCAGACACAAGTTTGTCCCGGCACTCAGAGACGTTTTCCCGAGAAATATTGGCTCGGCCGGTGTAAAGAGCATCACCAGTGCTGTCATCTGCATAGCAATGAATGCTACGGGTTTGCAACATATCATTAATATGCAGAAGAAACAGCGTTGGCGATAGCACGCAGCCCTGTGGAACACCAGCATTAATAAGCTTGCAATCGGAGCTTGCACCGTCTACAACGACCTTGATGCTCCGATCTGCAAGAAAACTGGTGATCCAATCGCACAATTTCTCGGGAAGCCCATAGGAAGGGAGCTTCGAAAGAAGCGCTTTGTGCCAAACCCGATCGAAGGCCTTCGCAATGTCCAAACTAACGGCCAATGCCTCCCTCTTGGACTCTACTGCCTCCGCCCATCTGTGAGTTAGGTAGACCAGAAGATCACCAGCTGACCTACCACGGCGAAAACCGTATTGGCGGTCACTAATCAGCTGGTGATCCTCAAGGTACCTCATGAGCTGGCAGTTTACAATGGACTCCATTGTTTTGGAGAACAAGGAGGTGATGGCGATAGGCCGGTAGTTGGACGGGTCTGAGCGGTCGCCTTTTTTAGGGATCGGGTGGACGAAAGCCGTCTTCCATGATTCGTCGCCAACTCTGGAGCACACGTCCTCAGCACAATTGGGGGGATTCCATCAGGCCCACTCGACTTATGGATGTCCAGGGAGAGGAGTGCTTTGCGAACCGAGCGCTGAGTGAAGTGCACTTCCGGCATGGAGCACTCACACCGCGGGATGGTCGGCGGCGTACTCCCCCCGTCATCGAGAGTCGAGTTAGACGCAAAGAAAGAGCCTAGAAGATCGGCTTTCTCCTTTGCGGTGTGGGCCAGTGAGTCGTCCTCCCTGTGCAGAGATGGAAGAGATGGCTGACAGAAATTCCCCTGGACAGCCTTGGCGAGAGACCAGAATGCACGGGTTCCAGAAGGAAGACGAACTAGTCTCTCGCCAATTCTGCCTATGTGCTCTGACTTTGCCTTGGCAATGACTCTTTTGAAGGACCTAGAGGCGGAATTATACTTCTTTTTTAGAGCGCTGGTGTTTACATCCCTGGACGCTGATGCGTCAGCCCAGGCTCGGTAGCACTCCTGCTTATAGCATGATGCTATTTTACAGGAGCGACCAAACCATGGCTGAGATTTGCCTCCAATGGGCACCACAGAGGAAGGAATAAAAAGTTCTATACCCTGAAGTACCACATCAGCGACAGAATCCGCAACAACGTTGGGATCATCCGGCGAGAAGCAAACCCGCCCCCAAGGGTAGGATGCAAAGAAAGACCGCATCCCATCCCAATCGGCTGACCTATAGTGCCAAACACGGCGGCAGCCTGCAGAATGCGCGATTTCAGCGTGAGTGGCACCACACTCCGGACAAGACAATGGTCCGAGGAGCCTAAAGGGGCGTCGACGGAAATCTGATATCCGTCCGGGTGAGAGGTCAGCAGAAGGTCCAACAGGGAAGGTGCATGATCCTCCACATCTGGAATCCGCGTAGGCGAAGTAACCAGTTGTGTCAGACCATATGCCAAGGCAAAATCATGAACAGATCTCCCCGCATGATCGGTTAAACGTGAACCGAGCCATTCGGCGTGATGGGCGTTGAAGTCGCCGAGGATCACGATCTCTGCGGAGGGGATCTGCTGTAGCAACGAATCTGCAGCCATTTGGACGTGGTCGAAGAGTCGGTCTGTTTCGGCATGGAATTGACTCGAGAAAATTCAAGAGCCGTGATTTATTATGACTTTCGAAGTGGTTTAACACAAAAACAGTGTGTTGACCGGATGATTTCTGTATTTGGTGTTGAAGCCCTATCCAAAACCGCAATTTATCGCTGGTTTGCTGAATTTCAACGTGGACGTGTCAAGCTCAGTGATGATCTCCGTCAAGGTCGTCCAAAAACTGTAGTCACCCAAGAAAACGTTGATGCTGTGCGTAAGCTGATTGAGGAAGATCGACGTGTGACATACCGCGAAATTCAGGAAACTTTAGACATTGGCATGAGTCAAATACAAATAATCTTGCATGAACAATTAGGTGTAAAAAAGTTGTTTTCCCGATGGATACCGCATTCGCTCTGTGAAAGCAAAAAGCGGCTCGCGTACCTTGGTGCGTCAGAACTCTCGAAAGATTCCACGCAGGATCCTCAAATGCTGTATACAACATCAGGTGACGAATCCTGGATATACGCATACGAACCCGAAACAAAAAACCAGTCACGAGTTTGGATGTTCGAAAATGAGTTAAAGCCAACAAAAATTGTTCGTTCACGGAGTGTTGCAAAAAAAAATGATTGCCACGTTTGTCTCCAATACCGGCCATGTTACGACTATTCCTCTTGAGGGACAAAGAACGGTTAATGCAGAATGCTATGCTAGCATTCGTTTACCACAGGTCGTTTCTGAACTCCGTAAAGAGAACTGCAACCGCCGCATCATCCTCCATCACGACAATGCGAGTTCTCACACCGCACACAGAACAAAAGAGTTTTTAGAGCAAGAAAACATAGAATTATTAGACCATCCGCCGTACAGCCCCGACATAAACCCTGATGATTTCTATACTTTCCCTAAAATAAAGAATAAATTGCGTGGACAGAGATTTTCATCACCTGAAGAAGCTGTGGACGCCTACAAAACGGCCATTTTGGAGACCCCAACTTCCGAATGGAATGGTTGCTTCAATGATTGGTTCCATCGTATGGAAAATGTGTCAAATTTCGCGGAGAATACTTTGAAAAGCTATAAATACATTTTTAAACAGTAATGTGTCACTTCCTTCGTACTATATTTCAGTAATTGTATATAAAAATAATATAGTACGAAAAATATTATATTTTAATCCCTAATTCAACTGTCGCTTTGTTATATTCAGTGTGATTGAAAATCGGAAACAAGTATATTTTACGGAAAGAATTTTTTTAATCATGAATTTAAAATTGAAAGAAGAAATAAAAAGAGAATTTTAATAAAATTTTAATAAAAAATAATTTTTAATTTACTTTGCTCAGACCCCTATAATTATTTTAAAATCAAAGTACCTAGAAGGTAAGGTGGTTAGATTATTGTTGATCGGAAGCAAAGGTCAATAGCAAATATATATGCAAAAATATATTTATGTTTGTATTGAGTACATACAGACATAAAGATTAAAAAAAATTGTGTACTTTTTTTCTCCGGAATTTCTCAAAAGTATTTTTTAGTTATAAGTATTTTAGCATAATTTTTGGGGAAAATACTATATTTGTTCAAAAAAATAAGATGGCAACCCTACCTATACCAGTCCACTGCTGAACATAGGCCTGCCCCATAAATTGCTTTATAGAGTTGGCAACTGCAGTTTTTATTATTTTGAGTTATCAGGAAATGCTGCTGCCCTGTAAGTTACCCTCTCACGACACCCACGGGACTGATGCAGTGGATATTCTTACAACGCCACAACTCGGTTGATAGTGTAGAAGTTATTGTTTAGTCCATAATATGCCAAGTGGCATCGGATGACGCAACTAAACACACTAGACATATTTGTCATTCGGCAGCCGCACATAACCTTTCATCCTATTGATTATTATCTTGCGCTGCACCGCAGTAAGTTGCGTTGCCAAGTAAAAGTCCTTAATATATTCAATGGCTTTCTACGTTGTTCAAGTATTTGTCTAGTAAAGTACTACTTACGCTATTTTTGAATTGATTCTGTAATTGCCAGAACCTGTCAGTCAGTCAATGTGTTTCTTTTTATCATATTGAATTGACGGATGAGCTAACGTAATAGTGAGTTATACGCGGTGGAGCCATCCTGCAGTTATATTGGTAGTATAGTTGTAGCACAAATGAATCGGCTCTACCGGGGAAGGACCACGGTCTAACGTTGTTCTCACGGGTGACAATGCACACAACCACACAACTTACCACACGCAAGCCACAGCAACCACTTACCATCCAGGTGGACCGTGTGCTCGTTTATCACCTTATCCTATCAAAAAAAGTTGTTGTTGAAGTTCATGGACACGTGCACTCCAACCACAAAGTACGGAGGTCGGTTTCTTTACTCATGTGCCCCAGCTTCAAACAATAAGAATGACAAAAGGAAAGAACACTTTAAAGACGACACAATGCACAGGTCATAGGTTCATAGTCACCTTTAAGAATTTAGTTTTTATTTTTTGTAAAATATCAGCGCTGTAGGTTTCTCCTCCATTCACATGTCCCTTATTTCTAAAAAAAGGTCATCCAGTATATATATACTGAAGTAACAAACAAGGTTACAATCTACCTAAGGTGCAGTCTATAGCCACCTGCAGCCAACTTCAGACAGTTGCGTTGTCACCCCTGTTGACTAAGACGGAATGCCTCACAGCGTGTAATTTAACTGTTTTAAATTGTACTGACTCTCTGCGCCTTACAGACTGGAATACAGCAGTGCAAGCAGTGCTATTTGGCGGCAGAAGGTATTGCCCTCTACCCTAGAGGGCAATACCTTCCCAGAATCTTAGGCAGTGAGGAACATGTCAGCTTCAAAACACAGTCACGTGGCAAGTGAATGTTGTGACACATGCACATCATTTTCCATTAAGAATCAAAATTTAGATGCGTTTGTCATCTCTGAGGACTAACATGGAATTCCTCGTTACCAGTTTTTTTTTATAGAATAAGGGTCTCAAACGTACACACAGTCCATCTGATGGTAAGCGGATGCTGTGACCCGTAGAGATCTACATTTATCCTCGATTAAGAATCAAAACGCAGAGGCGTTGCCCTGAGGACGTTTCCAGTAAAAAAAGTTCTCCTGATCTCTACACTCACCATACGAAACACAGGAGTATTAAACTGCTATTTAATACTGGTATTCTGTGAGAGCGTGGTCCTTCCCCGGTCGAGCCGACCCATTCGTGCTACAATCATAATATAGCTGCAGCGTGGCTCTACCACGTCTACCACGTTAAAAGAATATCGGGCTCTCACCATACGAAAAACATTTTGTAGTGCGAGTGTCCTCGCGTCAGGTCGTTCATCGGTAGAAACGATCTATACGTCCTGCAGTCGTAATATTAAGCAGCATAGCCCCAGCACCGTCATAAGGTTTTTATTTAACATTGGGTCGGTCTGTCATCGAATCATTTTAATCGTTTATTGTTATTTTTTTACATCACATCCAAAATTGTCACAAACACAATAGTATTTCCGGAGCCCGTAATTGTATTGAAAACCGAATCTATTATTGCCTTTGAATCACCGCTGTGTCACGCGATTTTCGGGAGAACAGTTCTACGAAATCTTCAAAAGGGATGTGACTAGGGGTGCAGACATGTCCTGTAGATTATATTAGTCACAGAATAGAGAATAACTTATACTATTTTATCTCTCCGAAAAATTGAAATAGTCTCAAACACAGTTTGAAGATTTGTTTGAAATTATACTCTCGAGATTTTACCATAAAACTAGCCGTAAACCGCAATATCTTGTTTCACGAGTAATCGACTTCTATACCAAATTACATTATAATCTGCCCAGCCGTTCATTGACTGAAGGACAAACATCCAAACATACGTAATTTGACATTTATATTATATATATTTATTATTTCATTAACCCTCTTAGAAATGAGAGGAAGCCTGTTCCCAGAGGTGGAATATATATGGGCACTCTGACTATCATTTAACTGTTATTGCAATTCAGCTTTGTCTTGCGAGGTGAAAATTGAGAACTTGTCAAAATATGAATTCACTTAGATATTAAAACTTATGCAATGAAAAGTTGACTTCAGGCTACTACGTTAAAAGTTACAGCCTATGTACGTCCCACTCCTGGGCACAGGCCTCCGCTCATTTCTGAGAGGATTTTAGGTCAAGGAATGGTCCGCAGTGTTGCCCCAATGCGTGTTGTCGAACTTCATATGTCTTCGAAATATTTTTTTCTTATTTCTCAGACATGCAGGTTGCCTCACGATGTTTTCCTTCACCGCCGATCACGTGGTAAATCAGCACCTAGAACTGCAATTAACAATTTTATTGGTGCCGGCGGTGATTGAACCTGGTTTGCTCGCGTACTGTGAAATTTACAGCGAGCGCTAACCATCTGAGCTACAACGTTAATGTATTGTCATATATGCCGTAGGTATATAGATGTAAAGGAGACAAGAGAGGTGTGTCAGGTTCATGCCAGATGGAAGTCCATAGTCTCTGGCTGCCTTGGGTGGTGGGCGTGAATGTTTATGTTATATACATATTAAATACATAAGCACTTACCTAGCCTTATAGTGGCGGCCTAAATGAATCAATTACCCCAAATCGTTCCGAGGGTGTCGCCGCGATGCAGAGAACAGGAGGGGAGCAGTATCATCTTGCTGGTAACAGCGAAATTGCGGCTGTCAACCTGCCTGTCAATGTCAAGTTTGACAACTATGACAAATATCCTAAGGCATTCTATGTGGGAGGCCTATGTTCAGCAGTTGGCTTTCGACAGGCTGTTTTGATACGTTGAAATTTATGCCTTTCATCCAGAGTGGTAACCATAGACTACAGACTTCATGAGCCATGTTCCTGACACACCTCTCTCGCTTCTTTTACATCCATATATCTACGCATACTATGCACATCAAGGCTTAAATAATTATAAACTGTTATTACTATCATGTTTTACATAGGTATACATTGGGTGCGTTTGGCAAAAAAAAGCGCTAGCAAGCGCTTACAAGCGCTAAAATAGTTTTCGGCCAGGACACGATTGCTACTTCAGTAGCGCTGACACAATCCGCCATTTTGCTTGTTTAATTTGTTTGTTTTGAAGTAGTTTATAAGTTCTTTTGTGCAATATTAGTTTTAAGTAATATAATGACATGAATAAACATATACATGTTATTAAAAATTCATGATTGGTAAGTTTTTAATATGAATACTTTACAAACATATATTTAAATTAGGTTAGGTTCCCCGGTTAAAACTAACATCGTGTCCTAGAGGAAAATAGCTACTTACGCTTTGACAGCACTTACCGCTTACGATCGCCATTTTGTTTACAAGCGCTTGCTAGCGCTTTTTTCTGCCAAACGCACCCAATGACTATGAAAAGGACAGAAAGTTGTGCATCCTTTTTTCTTAATCGATGGTATCATACCAATTCTCTATGTATCATACGGTTTGCATTATGTTTCAGCTTCCTTTGCAGCAGCATTAAGCTACTACGCTGATATTATGTGAAAGCGTGGTCCTACCCCCGGTTGTGCCGAACCATTCGTGCAATAACAAAATATAGTTGCAGCTTCACTCCATCACGTATAAATACATGATATGAGCATCTTCATAAGTAGGGATGGAGGTTCCGCCACGCTAGGCTGACGCGTTAGCGACAGTAGTATCAGACGTCACCTCCCCTTTGACGCTTCTTGTTTGTCGTCTGGAGTAAGTGTAATTATTAAACTGCCATTCATTGGACACAAAACTCACATTTCACACATTTCTGTTTTTTTATATGATAACATATAATGCCTGCTCTACTTTCTTTCTGAAGCTAACAACTCGGCGCCGCAAGGACTAGACGTCATGACGTCACTCCACCGAAATCTCCACAACTTTTAATAGCCTTTCCGCACCATAAATATCAACCCCGTTGGCACACGTCCTAGGTTTTTATTTTGCACCCCATTCCAGGAAAGACTTGGAGTTTGCCAAATTTTAAGTTTAAAACTGATTTTAATATTTCTTCGATCCAGGACGAGATGTTTTACGTTTGTCTGCAATATTTGTATATAGATTTAATAAGTTTAAATTTATTCCGCCATATGTTAGCCGAAAGATATTTTCTCCTAAATTTGTCGAGCATTAGTTGTGAAAGTGTGAGGGAGAACCTTGTATTGCCGATACGATAAAACAAATTCCTTCTGCCCAACTATTCGCTAACTTTGTTGAACGTTACAGTACACTGCGTATTCTATACAGCTTTTCTATAAGAGCTACCACTGCTAATAAAACATACGATGCAATGTACTACAAAGTAACTATCATTTTGTCAACTTAGACAGCGAATAGCACTGACAGCCTTAAGAAGAACAAATAAATATAGCCAGTTTTAACGTTTCCTTAACGTTGGTAACATCTGGTTTGCTTGTAGAAAACAGAAGCTGTTTAAGGGTCTTTTTTCTTTCAATTCCATCTGGATGATTGGCGATGCGAATTTAGCGTTGTAACTCATTGCTAAGCCGCTGCACCACGGAGCCGACAAAATCAATCGTGACGAAAACACAAATCCTCCCTGCGACGGGAATGGTAGGGCCATTTTGTTATGCCTTATTAAAAATAAATTATGAAGAAGGAGACTTAGTGAATTTTTTTTTAATATAATGTGATTTCTTATAGAGTTGTGTTTTACGATATTGCATAGATATTTTAAAAAGGATTTCAGTGTCCTTGTATTCGCACGTGCTCCATTCCCGCTATAAGACATTCACAATAGCTCCTAAAAGCCGGTTCCTCGTTATGTTACTTGTGCGACCAGCGACATGTGGGGTGGTAACAAATGTGTTTCGAGTCTCGACCGCTACGTTCCCGACGGTGGCCACATGTTATCAACATCCATCAAACTAAAATGTAACCTCTTGCCTTGTTATAGAGACGTATTTTCTATTATTTCAGTAGTCTTAATTCGTTGACTTATATCATTGCAATAAAGTGCAAATTGCAATAGTTTTATCTTTATAATTAATTTTTCATTTAGCAGTCTGCAATAAAGTCTGAAATCGCATGGCTTAAACGTAATTCCGTATAATTTTCATGTTCCATTCCCACGGGTAGTGCGCGACTTTGTCGTTACGGGAACGTCGGAAACTTTGTCTGTCTATATACAGCGTAGCGTGTAGAAGAACTATCGTGCCTGAATATAGCGAGACGTTCCCAGAGGTATATTAGGTAGCAGTCTTTGTAACATTAGAAACCAAACTTTCTGCACCACTAAGGATACAATCAGTGTAGTAAAGTAAAGTTACAGCCTATATACGTCCCACTGCTGGGCACAGGCCTCCCCTCATTTCTGAGAGGGTTTTAGGGCAAGGAAGTGTCCGCCACGCTGCCCCAATGCGTGTTGGCGAACTTCACATGTCTTCGAAATATTTTTTTCTTATTCCTCAGACATGCAGGTTTCCTCACGATGTTTTCCTTCACCGCCGAGCACGTGGTAAATCAGCACTTAAAATTGCAATTAACAATTTAATTGGTGTCGGCGGGGATCGAACCCGGGTTACTCGCGTTCTGTTATATTTACAGCGAGCGTTAACCATCTGAGCTACCACGGCTCTTCAGATCAGTGTAATATCTTCTATATGAAAATATGTACTCATATCGTCATCATAAATACAGTTACAGCCGTTTACAGGCCCACTGCTGAACACAAGCCTCCCTCAAGGAATGGCACAAACAATATTCGTCAGCTCAAACACAAGTAGGGTTGCCAACTGTACTATAATATATAGTATCGTACTGTATTTCGGTCAATTGTATTACATATTATAGAAAAATAATATAGTACGAAAAATACTATATTTTTATCTTTATTTCAACTGTCGCGCTTTTTTATATTAACTGTGATTGGAAGACTGGAACAATTAAGTTTTACGGAAAGATTTTTCCCCATGAATGATTGTAAAATTCCTTATGAATGTAGAAGAATAAAGAAACGGAGCATCATCATCATCATCTCTTACAGCCCTTCACAAGTCCACTGCTGAACATAGGCCTCCCCCAAGTAATGTCACAAAGCACGGTCCTGAGCCACCTGCATCCACCGACTTCCTGCATGTCTTACCAGGTCGTCGCTCCATCTAGTGGGGGGTCGCCCTACACTACGCCTACCGGTACGAGGCTGCCACTCGAGAACCTTTCTTCCCCATCGGTTATCGGTTCTTCGAGCTATATGGCCGGCCCATTGCCACTTCAGCTTACTAATCCGTTGGCCTATGTCGGTCACTCTGGTTTTACTGCGGATATCCTCATTTCTGAGTCTATCACGCAGATAAACTCCGAGCATAGCCCTCTCCATAGCTCGCTGAGCGACCTTGAGCGTCCTCATACGGCCAGCAGTGAAGAACCACGTCTCAGATCCGTAAGTCATCACTGGCAACACGCACTGGTTGTACACTTTAGTTTTCAGAGATTGAGGTATACCTGACAAGAAGATGGGTCGTAATTTCCCGAACGCTGCCCAGCCGAGTTGAATCCGTCGATTGACCTCTCGGTCGAAGTTGGACTTACCAAGTCGGACTTTTTACTCTCCAACTTCGAGCATAGTGCTCCCAACGACTACCGGCATAGGTGTGACATGGACATTAAACATGGTCTTTGTTTTGTCCATGTTCATCTTAAGACCTATCCGTTGGGAGACACCATTGAGGTCATTGAGCATAGTGCTAAGGTCCTCCAGCGATTCTGCCATAAGGACTATATCGTCGGCAAATCGAAGCTGAGTGATGTACTCGCCATTGATGTTAATACCGTATCCTTTCCAGTCCAGTAGCTTGAAAACGTCTTCCAACGCAGCGGTGAAGAGTTTCGGGGATATAACGTCACCCTGTCTTACACCTCTCTGCAGTTGTATCCAACTCTGTTTCGAACTCTGGTTCTGTACTCGGATAGCCATCGTAGCCCTACTGTACAAACACTTCGGCACTTCGATATGCCGATAGTCAACTTGGCACCGCTGAAGGGACTGCAGCACCGCCCAAATTTCGACGGAATCAAAGGCTTTCTCATGGTCCACATACGCCAGGCAAAGTGGCAGATTGTACTCTTCGGTCTTCTGTACAATCTGCCGCAGGGTATGTATGTGGTCTATGGTACTGAAGCCTTTTCGGAAACCGGCTTATTCGGGAGGCTGGAAGTCGTCGAGTCTGCGTGCGAGACGATTCGTAATGACTCGAAAACAGCACGTAGACGCGGCTCAGAAGGGAAATCGGTCTGTAGTTCTTCAAGAGAGCGTTGTCGCCTTTCTTAAAGAACAAGACCACCGCACTTCTGCTCCACGCCTCCGGAGTAGTGCCACCATGGAGGACGGAATTGAAGAGCTTCTGGAGGACTTCAAGTACCGGTGTTCCACCCGCTTTCAGAAGCTCCGCGTTAATTCCATCCTCGCCTGGGGCCCTGCCGTTTTTAAGGTGCTGGAGAGCCATTCTAATCTCGCTCAGACTGACGTCCGGGTTATCATCCGAATAGTGTCAGGTAAGACTTGCTCTTGGATCGTTACTCACACTTGCGTGTGGCTCCAACGATGATGTGTACAGCTGCCCATAGAACTTCTCAATCTCACTCAAAATCTCAGGTATCCCGGGAACGATGCTTCCACATTCAGCCTTCAACTTCGAGAGTTTGCTCTTTCCGGCTTACAGATCTCTGGCAAAGACTTTTGGACTTGGAGCCCTGGTTCCGCTCGATCGCTTTCTTAATACGAGCAGTATTAAAGTTGCGTATGTCTCGCCGCATGCATTTGGAGATCTGTCTGTTCAGTTGCCTGTATGCTGTCAAATCTGTTGACGATTACAGCCTCATCTCCCGTCTAACAGCCATGAGATTAAGAGTGTGATCGGAGAGTTTTTGTGTTCTTCTGCGGCGGGTCTTGCATAACTTGTCATTCATATCGTCCACTGCATTGCAATCTTCTAGGCACTGGAAGACGTTACGTAACTCTAGCTGAAAAGTCTCGGGATTCTGGATTAGAGCACGAGGGGGACGGAGCGTTGACGTCATTAGACGAGACCTCTCCAACTTAACGTTTAGGTTCAGTGTGCCTCTAACCATTCGGTGATCGCTGCCGGTTTTCACCCTTGCGATCACTGAGACATCACTGAACAGTTGGCGTCTGGTCGTCATAATGAAGTCAATCACATTTTTTGTCGAACCGTCGGGGCTCGACCAGGTCCACTTCCTGTGGGGCCGCTTCTGGAAGAAAGAGTTCATCATAAAGAGTCCCTCTTTCTCCATATAGTCAGCCAGCTGCTGGCCCCTACGGTTCCGTTGCCCTACTCCAAATTTCCCTAACTTCAGCTCACCGCCTTCTCTTGTGCCTAGTTTTGCGTTGAAGTCTCCCATCAACACTGTGTAGTGGGTTTTGGAGGAATGCATGTGGCTCTAGAAATATCCTCATGCATTTCCTCCACCTCCTCATCGGGATGTGCCGAGGTTGGTGCGTAGACCTGTATGACCTTCAGCGAATACCGTTTGGTGATTCTGAGTATCAGGTACGCGATCCTCGTCGACACACTCCCAACCTTTACAACGTTGTTGAGAGAGTTGTTGACGATAAGTCCGACACCTCCTTGGGACAGATGGTCGCCCTCCCGGTGATAGAACAAGTTGCCGGACTCCAGGATTACCGTGTCCCCCCCCTCTCTTCGGACCTCAGATAATCCAATAATATGCCAGCGCAACTTGTCTACCTCTTCTTCCAGCTCCAGTATCTTCTCGTCAGTCCTCAGGGTGCGTGCGTTATACGTTGTCAGGTCGAGTCGTCGTAGGTGGCAACCGAACTTCCACCGGAGATTTTTAGCACCCCCTGCCCCGCCGTTACCATGGTCGCCACCGTAGCCAGGAATAGCGGGGCCGCCGGGTACTGGGGGCCGTTTATTTGCGTCGTTGCTCATGGGGGGATATTTGCCATAGTTGCCACGCTTGGCGAGCGGGTTGGCAACCGCAGTTTTTTATTATAACACAGTTGTTATCAGGAAGATGCTGCTGCCCATCTCCTGCCTGTCTCCCTCTGTCGCCTCTTACGACACCCACTGGAAGATATGGGGTAGTGGATATTCTCAACCGCCACTACACGGCTATGGAGCATATATTACCTTAATTAAAAATTAATTGTTAATCTATTTAATATGAATCTAAATTGCTCAGACTCCTATAATTTTTAAAGGTAGATTGCCAAAGCAAAGAACAATAACAAATATGGAAAAACACATAAAGATTAAAATTAAATGTGTATTTATTTCTCCTAAATTTCTCAAATGTAATAAATATATTTTTGCATCTTTTTTGGGAAAAATACTATATTTGTTCAAAAAAAGAGTGGAACCACATGTATGTTAGAATATTCCGCACCCTTTTCACTATTTTGAGCGATTTATCTGATCCCGATTATTTGAAATTTAAATTTCTATACTTTCGATTTCAATGATTCTCGAAACTTTTATTTATTTTTAATACTTATAATTGTAGTAAGAAGCTTAAACCTTTACACCACACTTGTTATATATAATTGTATCACATTCACGCCCATCAGTTAAAAATGAAGTCCATCGGCACATTAAGAATAAGAAATCTTTATAAGTTTTGAATTGTTGTTTTATTAAGAAAACCAACAGCTTATAACAAATAAAGTACCTAAGTACATTCTTAAGTTTCGTACACAAAATTTACTGCAATCACAAAAAAATATGTAAGTTTTTTATTAACCATAAGGATTCTATCGTCATAATATCACTTTTTCACTATCGTTTTTTTTAAGCTATTGCATAGCTTCTATCGCGGGCCTTGAGCGCGGGGACCGAATCCAGAAATTCCGTAACGAAAAAAAACCTCACGCTCCCCACTCCGACGGGCACGGAGGTGTGGCGTTGAAAGCCGTGCATCGTCTAACGTCGTTTCAGTTCGGCAGACTTCGGCACTCGGCAGACTTCGGCACGGTGTTTGTGTGCGTGCGACTAGACGTATGCGTGTACACTAGCTGCTAACTCAATGATAAAAATTCCTGAATAACCTACATGTATTGTAAGATATTAAAAATATTTTAAACAATATTAACTTCTCATTTATTCAATAAGAGAAAAAAATTGTTTTCTTATCGGTCACCACGCTCAAAAAGTGTAACTTGATTTAATATCAAAGACTTAACTGCATAAATAAAATAAATAAATAATTATAATTGCATAAGTTGATAAAAAATGCTATGCAATGGCTTTACCGCGGCAGTCACCGAGTGCCACGTCGTATTTTTTCTTTAATTTGGTTTTTTTTGCGCCCGAAGCTAATATGGGCAACCCTCCGGAAAGCGGGGGAGGGAGGCGGTGAATGCTCATAGCATACCACGCAGCCGGCTGTGTGGTTATGTGGAGACTTTTACCCACTAAACACCGCCTTTTAGGAATTGGCTTAACGATCTGACTAGAGATCTCTAAGCCGTATACGAACGCGACCCTCCTTGGCAGAAAGGAGGGCGCAGTTTTAATTTGGTCTTTTGCTGCACCGCCTCTATTGTGTTTATCCCTGTACCCTTTGGCCATATTTTCGCAATACTACTTTATGCATAAAATTGTCAATTAATAAATAAGTGGAGTAAGAGTGTATACAAATATAATTTACAATTTGCGTAAGCTATATTTCATCTTATGAATAATGTTTCGAGATAAGTATGATAGCTAGTGTTTATGTAATATTATGCATAGAATAGGTAAACAATAATTTCTTTTTAAGTAACATTAAAAATTTTGCCGTTAGATAAATATTTTACTGTGTTTTTTATATAATTAGCAAGCATTTTATCATAATTAAAATTACGCCAAATAGAGGGGATAAATTATTGCGTATAAAAATGTTTTTGATAAGTGAAAATAAAATACGTTTGTATAACTACTAAGCTAATTAGTAACTTGTTTTTTTTATGTCTTACATGGTATTTATTATAAATATAAAAAATATTATCCAAAAAGATCTCACGCCCAACGTGGGGCTCGAAACCACGACCCTGAGATTAAGAGTCTCATGCTCTACCGACTGAGCTAGCCGGGCTGTGAGTTACGTTATCAAATAATAGATTCGGCTCGGACATGTACGAAATATAGTCTCATTATATTTCTCGGTGCGAGTAAATCGCAGTGTATTTTAAATTAATAGTACAAGTGTCGCCAAGTTTTACATAAACATCCTGAAATATATGTAATCAAGATATAATGCTACATAGATAGTGTTCTTGAGATTTTTTATTACGCAACACTACACACACATATATATACATATATATATATATATATATATATATAATCATAGTATAGTTACAGCACGAATGAGTTTGCTCGGCGGGGGAAAGACTACGCTCTCACAGAATACCGACGTAAAATAGTAGTTTAATGCTGCTGTGTTTTGTATGGTGAGTGTAGAGAACCGGAGACCCTTTTTACTGGAAACGAGGCATTCCATCTTAGTCCTCACGGGTGACAACGCATTTGCATTTTGATTGGTAATCGAGGATAGATGTAGATGTCTATGGGCCACAGCAACCACTTACCATCAGGTGGACTGTGTGCTCGTTTGTACCCTATCCTATAAAAAAATACAAGCGTCACGCCTATAATCCTCGAGGGGGTGGACAGAGTCCACAGAGCAGGGAGCTACTCGGACCACGTTTAGTCAAAGCATACGGATTTATATAAAAAATATGAAAGTAGTGATTATTAAATAGCGACTGGTACACAATTGTAAACCCTTTATGCTATTCGTCTTTTACGACATTTTTTGTTTGATAAAACTTCCTATAAACATGGGATCTGTAAGTCCCAGACCAACATGGGACGTTATTAACGTAGATTTGTTTTGTATTTCGTATTGTTATCTTAATTTTTTTAATGACTCAATGGAAAGATGTGCTAACAAGTTTGTTTATTTATTTTTATTATTTAAATGTGTGCGTGATTAAGGAGGATGATGGTGATACATTTTTGAATATTTTCCCCTAACACCAGTTTCAAATAAATCCTCGGGTACTTTTATCAAAAGAAATTTTTCTACTACTAATAGTTGAAAAAAAATTCAAACGTATTGACAAAACGGTAATAATTAGATTGAGCCAATATCAGGTTTGAATGAGTCCAGTCAATTGTTATAAAAAAACGAATGTTCTAAGATCAGTATCTTGCTTCTGATTCTTCTACCTCTGATTCTGTCATGCGAATCTCCGGGGATGGGGCTGCAATCAGGAAGTAGTCGTTAGTTTTTATAAAATATAACTAAATATGAATTAAACCACCCATCATAATTATCATTGCATAATTATTTCTTATACGTAGTTACGCGAACACTACACATTTAAATAAAACTAGTTTTTACGGATTTTATCGCGTATATTAACTTTTTTATATACCCGACATTTCGAGCATTTTACAGTGGGTACCCCGTGACCATGGGTACGGGGGGGACTGAGATGTTCAACATCAAGATGTCATAATTAACCGCGGTTACCATAGATTAAAATTATTATTATTTTTTCCGATCTACGCGTAGATAAAGTTAATATACGCGATGAAATCCGTGAAAACTAGTATTTTAAACTATCATTGCAGCCTTTCACAAGTCCTTTCACAACCGACAATTTGGAAGAAACGTTTTCGAGTGGCAGCCTACATGAATGGCGGCCCCCCCCCCCCATTATACGAAACCACCCATACTACACATATTGCTATTTATTAAGTTTATTTAATATAATCTCATTAATATAGTTATCAAAAAACCATACACAATTCTTTGCTTCATAAATAATTCAAATATTGACGAGATTATCTACAGCAAACAGACCTGCTTACGAAGAGAACTGCGACTTTCGTGTATCCGTCTACCCAGACGTGTGATAAACGCTGCATTTTAACTTAACTACACCCAAAGAGCGTAATGATTTCGTCTATTTTGTATATGTGTATAAATATTAGTTTGTCCTGTTGACGGATTTTTGATGTCTCTCATATCGTTGTATACATTGTCTACATTTTAACATGCGACATTAATGCCAGGGAGAACTTTAAAGAAATATTAAATGAGAAAATAGAACAACGTCAAAATAACAAAATCAATGCTCACTACACTTCTACTGATCCCAAGAAAACAACTAATCCCGTTTTTATTGAGATGCTTCGTTTTATTGAGATTGTCACCAAAAGAAGCTTTGAAACCATCAACTGTAAGCGGTTATAGTTGTAGGTCACTTCAAGATGCAACGCCTGGAGATTCATCATACACAATATTAATATTAGATTGCTTTAAGGCGATAAACAAAGCTCGAGAACTAGGTTTTTCTTTTAATTTTCAAGATTTTGATTTGTACTAAATTATAGACTTTTGAGTGCTGTAGATATATTTTTACATTTTTAATTTTTTACATTTTCTATGAATATTATCGCTCCAATACATTCACAGCCGGATTTCCTACGGTGTCAAAATTGTACCGACGGTAGGCTGTTTAAAGGTAAAAAGGGATTAAATATACACATTAAACGATGCCATAGTAAAAATATTTCGGCTTCACAGCCTACCGTAGAAATTTATGACTCTTATGATAATATACCTAATGACACAAATTCTTCACTTTTTTTCGATACAATTATACAATTTGTATAGTAACGTACCAGTGGTTAAAAGAATTCCCAGAGGCGCGAGGATGCAACTTGCTAAAGCATTATCATTAACTATTCAAAATTGTCTAATGAATTGTAAAAAAGTTGGATTTATTATTTTAAAATTGTACGCGAGTAACCCGGGTTCGATCCCCGCCGGCACCAATGAAATTGTTAATTGCAATTTTAAGTGCTGATTTACCACGTGCTCGGCGGTGAAGGAAAACATCGTGAGGAAACCTGCATATCCGAGGAATAAGAAAAAAAATATTTCGAAGACATGTGAAGTTCGTCAAGACGCATTTGGGCAGCGCGGCGGACACTTCCTTGCCCTAAACCCTCTCAGAAATGAGGGGAGCCCTGAGCCCAGCAGTGGGATGTATATAGGCTGTAACTTTACTTTACTTTATGCTTGAAGACGCTGCTGCCTGTCTAATGGTTTGTTCCCTCTGTCGCCACTTACGTGGGGTAGTGTAGTGGATATTCTCACACCCCCACTACACGGAATGAGACCGCGATATATATGAGTTGCAAATTCAAGAGTCCTGCCCTGTTCCTGTCGGCCCGTCGATCAATATGTAATGTCCGCCCTAATAATTTTAATTTTAAACTGACTTCTTACATTGGAATTCATAGTCGAATCGTTAACAGTCCCATAAAACCAATCACACAATATTTACCTATAGTTTGAATGTTAAATCAATCTTCATTGTCTTTCATAAACAATCACTGAGGAATCCCCTTCGGGATTAGAATTTCATTCCAACAATGTCTATTATTGAATCATATATTCTGTGAAAATTCCTAAGAGTTATTACTAGCAATATGTATGAATGAATGCTCTAAAGAAATTTTTGTGAGTGTCATTTGACAAATAAAATAAAAAAGAAATAATAACAAAGAGAGCTTCACATTATAAATCTGATTATTCCTCTGGTTATTTTCACAAAGCTCTGCAGTATATTATACTTAAAGTTAATTTAATGTACTACAACTTTGTAAATTTATGGATTCTATTCGAATAATTTTGCGGCAGCAAAAATAAAATTTATTACAGAGGAAAAGCAGTTATGCAAGCTGGTTTTCCTGATAACCCAGCAATTTTAAAGCTATTTTTGTTGCTGTTTATTTTTATTACTGAAAGTTATTTTCCAATTATAATGTACGTATAGTATGCAACTTAGTAAAAAGAATAGATTCTATTTTATAAGAATTACTTGACGCTACAGTGAAAATAAAAGCAGTTATGGTAACAGTGCCAATATAACACATATATGAAGTAGCAATTTGACTTGTTTCTTTGGCTATATTTCTTCCTAAGTTTTGCGACATAAGGTTTTAGCTAGGAAATTGTTTGGTTGACAAATTCGAGCAGTTAGCAATCAAAGCCTGACATCGTCAACTTAAAGTTTCCTTCTATGAAATGCTTAAAAAGGCTGAATTTGTAACATAGTGTCCGAATAGTCCCTTAGAGAAGCCCCCATCTTGACTTGGAGTTCTAGTGTTATCTCCCTGGTCGAGCCATTCGTGCTATAACCATTGTATAGCAGCAGCATAGCTCTACCAAATATAAAATTAAGATGCATTAAGATTTGAAAACGGGGAAGGACCTCGTTATTACGGAATACCAGTGTGAAATAGCAACTCTATGCTGCTGGGTTCCGTGTGGTAAGTGTAGAGAACCGGAGAACCTTATTGCTTGAGGAAATGAGGTATTTCATCTAAGTCCTTAAGAGGGACAACCTCATCCTGCATTTCGATTCTTAAATAAAGTTAAATGTATGGGCCTATGGGCTACACCATCATATAAAAAAAATGATTAAAGGAAACTGACTTCGAACATGAATGACGAAGCTTGGAATTCATATGCACAGGATCTAAGACTAGCAGTAAATCGCGTACGTGACGGCGTAGCTCGATGCTTCATTTGCGATAAGAGCTGGTTATCAAAGAGTTATCGTAATGGGCATGTCGCTTGTCTGTTGAAGAGCAATCACGCTTGTCTTGTACTTGGTATATAGTTAATATATTATTTTGATTGTATCTTGTATATTCAAAAGGGCAAATTCTACTGTCAGTCCAATTATATATAAATATAGGTATGCATGTATATTATATTTTATGAATTTTCGGACATCAAAAGCGAGCGTGCAATCAGCCGCCCGAGCTGCCTCTGGGTAAGGTACTGGACTGAAAACCAGATAGCACTGGTTTTCAGTCCAGCCTGAGTCCGGTCCGTTTCAAGGTTTCATGCTGCAGCACAGGGTAATTTTAAAATGTTTTCTTAATTTTATAATGCAGTTAAATTACTTTTAATTTAGTTATATTTATCTTTTGGCATTTAATTATTTTTTACTTGTTATGCTGCATGCTTAAACTGGAATAAAATGCATTTCTTTCTATATCTTGAGATAGTGAATTTCAAGAGTATGTTATAATTACAGTAGATCCTCGATACTCCGAATTCCCGATAATTCGAACGCTTCTATAATCCGAACGACCTCCCCTGCTCAAGTAGATATTTTAATTTAAAAAAAAATATGGTATTTCGTAAATTAAGGGATAAAGCATTTTCTTTTCCATTAAACACCACTCGTCAAAGATTTTATACAGTTAATACATATTGATTAAAATTTGTATTTAATTTCAATTATAAAATATATTTCATTTCAAAAAACACCTTTTTAAAATTATAACAATATCTTTATTGATAAACATATTACATAAATTTACAGTGGTCAACAGCCCCTAAACTAGGATATTGTACCTGTATTTCAGGGGCTGGTGTAAATCCGAACTGGGTGTAAATTTTGTGTTTAGATTATCGAGGCACTACTCTAATAGAATCAGGTGTTAATTTACGGAAATTCATTATAAGAGTATTAAATATTTTTAAAATCTATTAGCTAATATCCCCAAAGTAAATTAAGTGATGTGTCTCATCTAGTTTGAAGAGCTCTCCCTCAATTGTGTGCACTATCCGCGTCACCACCAATCCCAGCACCACTACACTAGGATAACACACCACATCGGTAATACGACATGTGTTTCGCCTCTACACGAGGTATCCTCTGCTGAAGTGGACTGCAGTGGCTGATGGCCAGGCCTTCTTTATTACGTGGATCTTAGCTAAATGAATTTTAACCTCTTTAATAAGTACATTTTGTAATCTGTGTGGAAATTGTATGTCGTGCTTTTATATCCGACATTTAAATTATAATGTTCATAAAAATATCTAAATTAATGATAGTAAATTCTCTCTTGCGAGGGAGGTTAGAAATTTCTGCAATATATTATACTGAAAGTTAATTTATCTTAATATATATAAATTACGTGTCACGTTGTTTGTCCGCGATGGACTCCTAAACTACTTAACCGATTTTAATCAAATTTGCACACCGTGTGCAGTTTGGTCCAACTTGAGAGATAGGATAGTTTTTTTTTGCCCATGAGCGACCCACAATCTTTTTTTTTTTCGAATTTAAGGATATTAAATAGGACATGACAAATATCGTTGAAAAGGGCAGAACAACGCGTCTGCCTGGCAAGCTAGTAAGTACTTAAAATGTGCTACAACTTTGTAAAGTTATGGATTCGATTCGAATAATTTTGCGGGAATTTTGTGGAATTGATCGTGAGAGTGCACAAAACCAATAATTTATTTGTATTTTTATTCATTCTTGCTAATTTACGTTTGCAACAAAATGTCAGGACTTTGCTATGGAAATCAGGTATTTTTCAGGACTTTTTAATTATTCATCTGGTAACCTTTTATGTAATGTACTCTATAAATTGTTCAATAATATGATAACCATTGAGCAGGCGTGTCATGAAGCGGCATCGGGTACATCCAAGTGAAGTAGACACCACGCTCGAGGAATTTATAATGAGGGAGCGGAACTCTCTCCAGTCAGTTAAAGCAACGGTCTGTGGAAAATTTTAGAGCCTATATTAACAGTGTATTGCCGCTAAATGATAGTATTGAAAAACATTTAAATATACGAGGGTAGATTAAATATATACTGTCTGAAAATTAAAACTAAAACAAAAGATTTTAAAATCAATTTTATTTTTATCTCAGTGCACTCCTTCCATCTAATTTCAAAAGCCTATATCGTTTTTGAAAAAGCCTCTTCTTGACCCTCAAAAGATTCATTGTGACAGCTTCGATCTCTTCGTTTGATCGATATTTCTGTCCTTATATTTTTTAGGTTGGAAAATAGGTGAAACTCAGATTGTTCTAGATCAGGCGATGAACCCACTATTATGAATTTCAGCGATAGATTCGTAATGTAGTTGTGCGTTATCTTGATGAACTCAAATAGTTTTTTTAAGGTTTCTGGGCGCTTCTTCCTAATTTCATCACGGAACCAATGTAAAAGTGAGGAGTTTATTGGGCTTCCTTTAGGTAGGACCATACCATAATGACATCCTTAGAATCCCAGAATATTGACGTCATCATACTGTTTACGGACAAAATCACTTAGATGCATCGGTCACCAAGACGGATGCGATTTTGTTTGATAAGTACAGTTCTCTAACATATATCTGCCGCCAATCAGCATTGTTTCATTACTATGTTCCGTTTTGTAAAACATAGAGAGTCAAAATAATTATAGTCTGTGAGTCATTCCATCTTATCTATCAAAGGTGACGTATATATACCCTGGTTGTTTGAGTCACCATCAGGTGAACGTAATGTTAAGAAGTCTGTTAAAAACAATAAAGTAAACAAACTCTACACGGCAAGTAAACGTCACCTTGACCGCTTTCGAACCGGGAGACACCGATACATGCGCGAAGAAACTCGATTGCATGTCGAATGCCCTAATCGAAGGCGGACCGGCTTCGTTCCGAGGGGCTTTGAAGCCGACTTTGAAAAAAAGGCAGGTTCTCTATTCGACTGTATGTATGTTACATGATATCTTCGTTAAGAGTTGACCGATTTTAATGATTATTTTTTTATTAAATAGATGATACGTCAGGGATGGTCCCATATTACTATAAATTTGAAGAAAAAATGCTCCTCGTTAGACAAAGTAGAAGATGAAATTTTTAATTTAATTAAATTATAAAGATTTTGACGACATTCAAGTTACCTTGAACTTGTGATTGTGCTAAGTAAACTTTTAGTAAAATGTAAAAGCTGACTTCGAAGAAATGAAAATAATAAGATCGTTTCACATTCTGCAGTCGAGGTTTTCATTCATGTTTGGTTTCTGTTTTATCATATGCGTAAGAAAGAAGTGAGTAAAAAGATGACGGCTGAAAGATGAGAATGGCAGAGTAAGACATATTTTTTGTAAAATAAGGGTGACAAAACGAGCACACAGTCCACCTGATGGTAAGTGGATGCTGTGGCCCATACACATCTACATTTATCCTTGATTAAAAATCAAAACGTAGATGTCGTTGCCACCCCTGAAGACTAAGATGGAACGCCTCGTTTCCAGTAAAAGGGTTTTAGATTTCCTACACTCACCATACAAATCACAGCAGCTTTGAGCTGCTATTTTACGGTGGTATTCCGTGAGAGCATAGTCTTTTCCGGTCGTACCGACTCATTCGTCCTACAACCATAATATAGCTGCATCAAGGCTCTACCACGTAAAAATGGGATGTTATGGGATAGGGCGGAAAGAAAAAAAATGTCTGCTTTTACTTTTTATTAAAAGTTTAATTTCGTTCTAACAACTGAAGACAATCGATCGATCTCTTATTGAATTTACTGTCATCGGCATCAAACCCGCATACGTGTTCGCGACGGTCGCGCAATACTAATCAGTTCACGTACGTCCCGGTGCCAGTGAATTCAAATGATGCCAAGGAAGTAAACTTTCGTATCCATAGCGTGGGTATCTAATATCTGTCGGGGAAGCATCGGTGCTCGGCGGAGACAGTGTGCTCTTCAAACTAAGTGACAAAGACATAATAGAGTATTGGAACTTAACAATTTTTTTTCATGTACTCGTAGATTTCAACTACAAGTTTATTTTCTTTTTTTTTACATTCTGTACATGATCAGATTGCTGATAATAGCAAATCGCAACATCGTGCTGTTCTGCTTCGTAGGCTGAGTAACGAGAACCGGATGTTAGTTCTCAGGGTCAACACTTGTCAACAAGGCATCTGCAATTAGTCTCTTAATATGGGACTGGTGTGAATGTCTATTGGCTAGATCCCATCACAGCCCATCAAAATTTCACTGCTGAACATAGGCCTCCCCATGGATTGTCTCGTGAAGAATGTTTGCCATAATTGCTACACGTGGCAGGCTGGTTGACGACCACAAGTTTTTATGGTTTAGTTGTTATTAGCAAGACGCTGCTGCCCCTTCACTGGTTTCCTTCCCTCTGTCTCCTCTTACGACACCCATGGGACGATATGAGGTGGTGGCTATTTAAACACCGCCACATGCTGTGACATGTGACACTATGTTAGACAACACTACCAATTCCATGAAAAAATTATACGTGATGTTGACGTATTCTTTGAAATTCCAGCAGTGGACTTAAAAAAGCTAATTAAGTAAGATAATTATGTTTATACTTGGAAGATTTAACATGTTTATTTTTCTTTCAGGTACAAACATCTAAGGTTTCTCTTCATAAGTAATCCAGATATCAGTAAGTCAAATCGCCAAGTAAAGCAGTTTTATTTATTATTTATTGAATTATGCGTTGTAAGTTCAGTCTCTGGAACTGGCAATCTCGAATTGTTTAATTGAAATCTCGCCTTGCCTGTAATCACAAGCACGTGAAGAAGAGAAAGAAGTATGAAGTATGTCAATGTGTAGTTCACACTGAAACAGAAACTCTGCTACGTTACCTTGTCAGAATTTTAATTTACCCTGTGCTTCTTCGCATCGGTAGCTTAGACGCTAAGCACACTGCTTGACTTTTGCACTACTAAACTAGGTTCGTTCACACAACCGACACCAATAATATTGTTGTAATTTAAAGTGTTCTTGTACGTCTGAGGAATAAAGTGTTTCGAAGACATGAGAAGTCCGACCTAAAACGACAACGACTCCAACTAAATGCCAAATAATACCTTATTGAAATTCATAAGAAATGAGAGAAAACCTGTGCCTAGAGGACAGGAAGTGTAAATGCTGTAACTTTAGTGTGCTTTTCATTTTTTTTATAGGATAGGGTGACAAACGAGCACACAGTCCACCTGATGGTAAGTGGTTGCTGTGCCCCATAGACATCTACATCTATCCTCGATTACGAATCAAAATGCAGATGCGTTGTCACCCGTGACGACTAAGATGGAATGCCTCGTTTCCATTAAAAAGGGTCTCCGGTTCTCTACACTCACCATACACATCAGCATTAAGCTACTGTTTCACGCTGGTATTTATATATTGAGGCATGTATAAGCTGCAAACGTAATACATTCCAAGGCGGCACTGTTTTGTACATGCAACCTGTTCGATGTTGGGAAATTAAGAACGTGCATACATTTCTTGAAACTTAAATCGAACTAATCGATATACATTAATAACCCACTGAGCGATGCCGGTTTTGAAGTCTACTAGCCCACTGCGGCGCTGGTACCGCGCCTACGACATTAGTTTCTCTTTTATCAATCATGGATCATTGAAGAACCGGTCTTTGATCGGTGATCAATTTAAACGCCGTCTTATATTTACGCTATACAACTTAATAACGTCCCGCAGATGAATAAAAGATTTAATTTTTAGGAATGTAGTGGTGGTGCCATTGACGATTCGACAGCAGTGCGATTTTGTACACCTTGTTGGGTCTTTGCCGGTAGGAATCAATCCGCAATTTCTTTTTATAGAATAAGGATGACAAACGAGCACACAGTCCACCTGATGGTATGTGGATGCTGTGGCCCATAGACATAAATGGACAGGATAAATGTCCTCGATTAAGAATCAAAACGCAGATGCATTGTCACCCTTGAGGACTAAGATGTGCTGATGTGTGATGTTATAAGATCGTGAGTAGTTATTGTTTCTTTTATTTTACGCTTATTATTTTTGAGTACCCGGTTGACCGAGCTTCGTTCGGTATTTTTCGCTCGGTTTTTTTTAATTCGTGTGTTTTGGAAAATATATTTAGATACAAATTACATGCTGATGTAATACGAATAATATTTGTGATCTTAGCGACATAATAGAAAAAACTGAGCTGGTTATTTGAATAAAAAATCGTGAGTGCAATTAGTTTCATTTAAATTTTCGTGTTTTTAAAAAAACTAAAAAAATACGTGTGGCACGGGGATGGGTAAAGCTATTGCATAATATTTTTGTCAACTTATGCAATTATAATTATTTATTTATGTAGTATTTTTTTATTTGTTTTTTTCTTTGATATTAATTCAAGTTACAGCAGCTATTCTACACGCATACGTCGTTTATGCGTGGTAGAACCATGCAGTTATATTAGAAGTAAGTTGTAGCACGAATGGGTCGGTTCGACCGGGGAAGAACCACGCTCTCACAGAATATCAATGTAAAATATTAGCTTAATGATTGTGTGTTTCGTATAGTAAGTGTAGAGAACCAGAGACACTTTTTAAATGAAACGAGGCATTTCATCTTAGTCCTCACGGGTGACAACGCACCTGCATTTTAATTCGTAATCGAGGATAGATGTAGATGTCTATGGGCCACAGCAACCACTTACCATCAGGTGAACTGTGTGCTCGTTTGTCACCCTATCCTATATAAAAAAGCGTCGATTTCTTATAATTTAATCGTGCAAGTTTTCGAATCATCATCATCACTACAGCTCTTCACAAGTCCACTACTGAACATCTTCCTCCAAAGAAAGCCGCAAAGCATGGTCCTGGGCCACTTTCCTTGTCATGAGTTTTTAAGCTATTGCATAGCTTCTATCGCGGGCCTTGAGCGCGGGGACCGAATCCAGAAATTCCGTAACGAAAAAACCTCACGCTCCCCACTCCGACGGGCACGGAGGTGTGGCGTTGAAAGGCGTGCATCGTCTAACGTCGTTTCAGTTCGGCAGACTTCGGCACTCGGCCCGAGTGTTTGTGTGCGTGCGACTAGACGTATGCGTGTACACTAGCTGCTAACTCAATGATAAAAATTCCTGAATAACCTACATGTATTGTAAGATATTAAAAATATTTTAAACAATATTAACTTCTCATTTATTCAATAAGAGAAAAAAAATTGTTTTCTTATCGGTCACCACGCTCAAAAAGTGTAACTTGATTTAATATCAAAGGCTTAACTGCATAAATAAAATAAATAAATAATTATAATTGCATAAGTTGATAAAAAATGCTATGCAATAGCTTTACCGCGGCAGTCACCGAGTGCCACACGTATTTTTTTTCATTTATGTTCTAAGTTATAATTAGTACCTATTATTAAGTCAGTGTTAATTATATTTATTGCTACTGTTTTCAAAAAATAATTAAATTACCAATAAATTATAAGGTGTTTTTTATATACATCAAATGTCTGATAGAAAAGCAAGTACATGTTTTGCTATACTTTAAAAACAAAACCAAATTTTAAAACATAGACTTATCGATTATAACTCCTTTAACTTTAAAATAAGTTTAGTTCTAATTAATGGTATTTATTCCAGTTTCTGATTCATGTAAAGAATAAATAAAGCTAATCGTATATCTATTTACAGCCCATTAATATTCACTATTATTTTATAATTATTTTATAAAAACGTTACCCCCCACACTTGGGTTTACTCCTGTATCGCGGAGGCAACTTACAAACATAAATTGCATAAGGACACACATCCAGACCCGAAACAATTATTTGTAGGATATACAAATACTTGTTCCGTGCGGGATTCAAACCCGCGACTCCTGGCACAGTCACATTGCCAAGCCACTGCGCCACTCAGCCGTCGTCTAAAATAAAATTAATTCGTCCGCACATAAACGACGTTAGACAATGCACGGCCTTCAAGCCACACCTCCGTGCCCGTCGGAGTGGGGAGCGTGAGGTTTTTTCGTTACGGAATGAATTTCTGGATTCGGTCCCCGCGCTTAAGGCCCGCGATAGAAGCTATGCAATAGCTTAAAAAAAGGGGCACGAAAAAATAGATTTTCTCAAAAAAGAAAGGAACTTGAAAAAAAATTATAAAAAGTCGGTCTGTCTGGGCTCCAACCATGGTATTACGATTTTGTGACCGCCCAATATACCAATTAAAATATTTGTAATCATTATTAAATTTGTCAAAATTTATCTTCTTATCTTAACGATATTGTAGCAGTTTTTCATTGCCTAAAACACGGACAAAAAGACATTTTCTAAAAATAAATCCTAGCTAGATCGATTTATTGCCCCCGAAACTCCCTGCACACAAAATTTTATGAAAATTGTTGGAGCCGTTTCCGAGATTCCGATTTTATATATATTTACAAGAATTGCTCGTTTAAAGGTATAGGATTAGCTATTCATTTTCAACCGACGAATAAATACGGAGGAGGTACGCATAACGTTTTACAGAATGGTACGATTTTAATCGATATCTTTTCGAGATCTTTTTTTAATCGATTGGGGATAAACCTTGAAATTCGTCCCATATAAATTTGGAAAAAAAAATACGTGTGGCACTCGGTGACTGCCGCGGTAAAGCTATTGCATAGCATTTTTTATCAACTTATGCAATTATAATTATTTATTTATTTTATTTATGCAGTTAAGTCTTTGATATTAAATCAAGTTACACTTTTTGAGCGTGGTGACCGATAAGAAAACAATTTTTTTTCTCTTATTGAATAAATGAGAAGTTAATATTGTTTAAAATATTTTTAATATCTTACAATACATGTAGGTTATTCAGGAATTTTTATCATTGAGTTAGCAGCTAGTGTACACGCATACGTCTAGTCGCACGCACACAAACACCGTGCTGAAGTCTGCCGAGTGCCGAAGTCTGCCGAACTGAAACGACGTTAGACAATGCACGGCCTTCAAGCCACACCTCCGTGCCCGTCGGAGTGGGGAACGTGAGGTTTTTTCGTTACGGAATTTCTGGATTCGGTCCCCGCGCTCAAGGCCCGCGATAGAAGCTATGCAATAGCTTAAAAAATATTAGTTTAAGGGGTGATTTATTACAGAGTAGTCCGATTTTGATAATTCTTTTTAAGCGACTCGAAATTACTTACGTATACTAACATTAGTTTAATAACATGTTAATTAATATTAGTTAAAAACTTATAATAATTAAACAAAATATATACTTAGGTACACTTACATTAGTTTTAAGAACTTATTTATTAAGGTAAAAGAAAAATGTTTATTACTTTTTTGCTTTACAGTTTTTTCGGCGGTTTAATTTTTTGTTAAAAAGTTTTTATGACTTTTGAATGTGCCAAGCCTCATTTGTACTTTCATATGAGTTATCTCTTTCTCGAATCTTGACAAAGTCAAGTATACATAAGGTACAAAAGAGTCCCGCTTTAATGTGGCTTTGTGAGCTTTGACAATAGTCTGTAAGATTGACTAAAGAAAAGAAAACGACTAACGTTCCGCGTCAAGTTCATTGGCACTTCCGTTAGCTGCCAATTAAGTGATCGCCAGTGACAGCACATTCTGAATGAGTATTGATTCGGTATTGTAATTTAAGTACGTATTGTGTGATGGGGGATGTGATAGCAAGAATTCTTCGAAGCAGTGTTACATTTGCGATTGTTGTTATTCGGTAAAATTCCATCTTCGTTTAACCTATGTGGGTGTTCTTAATTTACTTATTTATAACTTCCCTGTCCGCGAAAAGGACACAATAGTTAAACAATCGAAATGTTCATGACTCATGAAACAGTGATATGGTCAATATTTTTTCTCAATTGAGAATCAAAATGTAGATGCGTTGCCACAACTGGGGACTGCCTCGTTTCCATTAAAAAGGGTCTCCGGTTCTCTACAGTCACCATACGAAATACATTGGCACTATAAGCTGCTATTTTACGCTGGTATTCTTGGGATCGTGGTCCACCCCGGTCGAATCGACCCATTCGTGCTATAACTGTAACTGCAGCATGGCTCTACCACGTATAAACTGTCTTCTTAAAGCTATTTATATGTTGTGGATTAATCTTGTTAAGCTAGCAAATAAAAATAAACTTAAAAAAGAATTAAAAACCGACCTCAAATACAAAAAAGAAGAAAAAAATGTGCATATAACAGCTTCTGAAGTCAGTTCTGAACAGATAATTTATCGAAGAATTAAAGCCTTCGACTATTAAATGCAAAAAAATCTTTAATAATTTATTTGCATAACATTGAAATATATACTATATATATTTTTAATAGAATAAAAATCTTAAACTATCTGTCCTACTCCCCGTCGTATCGTGCCAAGACCTCTGGCTGGTTTTCTCGATGAAATATTGTCACCATCAGGGACGAATAGTTGCGGATACAGTTCCATTAGGGACCTCACGGACCGAGTTTCTAGAACAAATGCCACACATAATATGTAGTGATCTGTCAGGGACTAATACTTTTGCCACTTACTTAGTTCAGCTTCTATTTTATTCTATTTTGTTTTTGAAATCGTTTTTTTAAAGCTAATATTTTACCCCTATGCGTGAATCTATGAACATCACAAGTTCAAGGCAACCTAGACTGACGTTTAATAATATTAAAAACTTCATTCCTCATTTTTCTTCACTCTTAGGGTTTATTTTTTTCCTAGATTTATGCGGGACCATCCTTGAATTACACGTATACGAGAAGAATCATCGAAATCGGTTCATAAACAAAGACGTTACGCTCGAACATACATCAACATTATCATCATAATGTACCAGTAATGACAGCCCTTCACCATTCCACCACCGAACAAAGACTTCCTCCAAGGAACACCACAAAGCACTGTCCTGAGCCACCTGCATCCATCGATTTCTTACATGTCTTACTTCACTCTGCCACTCCATCTAGTCGGGGGCCGCCTACGATTCGCCTAACGATAATAGGCTACCACTCGAGAACCTTTCTACCCCATCGGTTGTCGGTTCTTCGAGCTATATGTGCGGCCTCGTATCCATACATACATTATACAATATTTCAGACAATTTCAGAATCACCCTCCATTTTTAAAGTTGTTTAAAAATATATCAGATATCATTAAACAAGCGAATACTCGTTACTTCCGTCTATAAAACTACGGTAGGCTATACAAGTTTGTTCGTATGAAATAAAAGAGGCAGTACAATAGAAAGCCGAGGTACGCTAGAAGTCGTAGCCGCCCACTGGGTGCTTCTAGGGGGGCATCGCTAGGTGGTCTACACTAGTGTAACGTGCGTGCGTACTACGTATTGTACAGTCGTTCACACAAACACTTTACTCACATTTTTCGTACTAGAAATTTCTTATGAATCGTGGAGTACATAAATAATACATGGATTATCATTCAAAGTCAGAACAATTAATTATAGGCCACACAGACACTTTTCTATGCGATATTCGAATCCGCGGCCCTCAGCGCCCCAGTCACAGTTTTGAAATAATTGCAATAATAGGCCATTCCCAGACTGCTAAAAAATTACCTAGCCAGAGCTACTCGCATTTATTATAATTAGTATCTGTGTACTTTATCTAGAACAAGGTATCCATAGGTTACCATCACAGCCTATTAAAAGCTCACAGAGCTAAACATAGACCTCTTCCAAGATTGCCTCATAGAGGGGATACTGATAGGATGTTTATTTACCGTAGTTGTTGCAGTTGGCAAGCGAGTTAACAACCGCAGTTTTTTATCTTTGTCGTCTCTCACGACAGCCACGGGATATCGATAGTTTATCACTATTAAAACCTTTATGCTAAGTAGGTTACTATGGTCGCACTACCGCGCATCTCCTAGACCTAGATAGATCGTTAGTGGAATATTCCGAAAGTATTGATTCCCTTTAACTTCATAATATTAACAAGTTAATCAACTAGTTCATTATTATCAAGTTATTTTTAATAAACCATTATATTTCAAAATTCATATTTTATTAAGAATTTATGATGACGACTGTACCCGTTACGCTAGATTTTTTACCCCGTTCTATAATATCGTTTCCACTTAGCTGATAGTGTTTTAATCCGCAGGCAACCTCTTCCTGTCATGGAAATGTATCTCGTTGTAGATTCATTGCGAGTCGTGGCGTTATTCCGAGGCTCTTGTATTCGATGAATAGAATTAATAATTACCGTGTAGTGGCCGTGTAAGAATATCCCCTCCCCCACATCATTCTATAGTTGTCTTAAGAAGAGACAGGGGGCAACAAACCAGGTGATGGGCAGCAGGGTCTTCTTAATAACAACTAAAAATTATAACTACGGTTGCTAACTCGCTTGCCAAGCGTGGCAACTGGCAACTATACCAAATATTCCTCCTTTAAGGTCATCTATGGAAAAGGGCTGTGTTCAGCAGTAACGGTAATGGTAATGATATGCGATAAAATAAGAGGTGTGCCGTGTCGTATATTTGAGGATTATAAATATTGTCATAATCATCTCAGCTTCAAATCATACATCAAAAGTATGTTATATAATTGGCTCAAAGAATATGACTACGATCAATGCGAAAATTTATTAGCTACATAACACACACACACACACACCCACCCACACACACGCACGCACCGCACGCACGCATGCACGCACGCACGCACGCATGAACGTACGCACGCACGCACACGCACGCACACGTATATAGTGTTAAAACCACAGTATGTCTTTATTATACTGTGGTTAAAACTGAGTATTAGATATATACCAACATTTATCTAATCTACTTTCGACACAAAGAGTAACTGAATGGGAAGGAACTGACTCCTGAAATACAGGGTATCCTAGTTTGGAAGTCAGGGCTCAATGATGTTGTATGGAATAGAAGTGTCAAATAAAGATATTTATTATTATCATTATCATCACTAGCCCGTTAAAATCCACTGCTGGAGACCTCTCTCGTTGCAGCGAGGATTTGCCTCAGTTGCCACGCTGGGCAGACTGACTAACGGTCGCTGTACTAGACGTGAGCACCTTTAACGCTGCGGCCCGTCGCCGATGAGTACTTTACGCTTGGCGTAAACAGGATTGGTGTCACAAGAGGCGGAATTTATGATACATTTTTAGGGTTCCGTAGTCAACTAGGAACCCTTATAGTTTCGCCATGTCTGTCTGTCCGTCTGTCCGTCCTCGCTTAATCTCTGTGATCGTTAGCACTAGAAAGCTGAAATTTGTTACCAATATGTGTATCAATCACGCAGACAAAGTGGTAAAATAAAAATTAGAAAATTTTTTTTTATTAGGGTAGCCTCCCTATATGTAAAGTGGGAAGTGATTTTTTTTTTAATTTCAACCCTAACGTGTGATATATTGTTAGAAAGGTATTTAAAAATGAATAGGGGTTTACTAAAATCATTTTTTGATAATGTCAATAATTTCGGAAATAATCGCTTCAAAAGTAAAAAACAATGTGTCCCCCCCCCTTTAACTTTTGAACCATAAGTTTAGAAAATATGAAAAAAATCTGAAAAGTAAAACTTTATAAGGACTTTCTAGGAAAATCATTTTGAACATGGATGGAAACAACAGTACCCACTACCGGGAGCAGTTGCAGGAGCGCGGAGCGCTGCTGGAGCGCGAACGTAATGGATACCCACCTTTAAACTCATAAGTGGGAAAACTTATTGTGACGGACGGGAAACTACGGCACCCTACACTGAGCGTGGCCCGACACACTCTTGGCCGGTTTTTTTTTCTTATTTATAAATAACATGTGGCATTTGTGGTATTTCTTGTGGGACTCCTATTTTCAGCAGTGGACTTGTGAGTCGTTGTAATGATGATGATGATGATGATGATAATGATTAACAAATTACACTAATCTAACAAATATAATTATATAGTTACGGTAACTATCTATTACGAAAACAAATTTAAATGAGATAACGGAATGCAGAATTCTATTTAAAACTGATCTTTTTTATACAAACGCTGGGGTACTCACAGCCACACCCAACAAATCGTCAAATAATTTATTAAAGTAACATGTTATTATATAAACGTCATACGAATCTTATTTTTATTGCTGTTAAATAAGGCATTCGAAAGTGTGAAATTTGACGATGAAATGTTTATCATGTTTCCTGATCGATTTAAAATTCTGGCGCCTTGGCGTATTCTAAATCGAGTGTATGAGCGACCTCGCCCGTTATTTTTGACATTAGACATTTTGAGTTTGTAGGCGGAATGTCTACTATATGCTGAAAATAATTTAATTGTGCATTGGAGCAAGCTTTGCCCGACTCTCTCGGTACCGGGATTGGGTGGGAATTATTGATACAGTATTGGCGATGTCGGTAAGTCTCGTGGTGTCACAGTCTCTTTGACAGAAAGTGATAGAGACAGAAAACAACTAACATGTTCAAGATCGTTCCCACCATTACATTAGATTTGATAAACCACAAATCCTCGCAAAAGAATACCGCGAGGCTGTTGAAATTAAAAAAACATCCTAATTTCATTAGGTAAGATGGATGGGTGCTGCCATCTGCTTGGGATCCTATAATCAACATAATAAAATCCAAACCCATGTATACCTCTGCAAGACTTCAAGATACTGTAAGCTCGTTCTGCGTAGATTGGACCAAAAAGTAATATTAGAAAATTGAATGTAGCCGAGCACCGGGTAGTTTTTATTTTTTGGTTTATTAGGAAAACGCTGCTGCTCATGTGATTTGTTTTTTTTTTAATAGAATAAGCATTTGCTATTTTAAGATGGTATTCTGTGAGAGTGAGAGTTTGCTCCCCGGTCGAGGTGTTCCATTCGTATTTGACCACACATAGAATTGAATGTAACATCATTCAATTCTATGTGTGGTCAATGTGTGGTTTAATGAATGTCATAATTAAGACACATTCCGACTAACAATAATCGTTAGGAGATTAGACCGATTTAGATTTATATTCTAGTCGACTTTGAATATGCTCGTTGTCACCGTTTAAACCAAAGACAATAAATTGCCCTTGTTTGGAGGAAAGGTAGAGTTTACCAAAGTCACCATGTTTGGTAGATAGAGGCAGATTGGTTATCGTAGTTCCAGATGTCTGTTATTTTTGACGCTGTCACTGGTCTGACGGTTTTGTATGTATATGAGACGGTCTCATATATAATAAGATCATGTTGCCAACTAATTAGTTCTTATATTTACGTGAATACTATACATTCAATAAAACTTTTAACGTGGGAGAGCCGCACTGTAGTTATATTATGGCTGTAGCACGAATGGGTCGGCTCGGCCGGGGTAGGACCATACTCTCACAGAATACCAGCGTTAAAATAGCAGCTCGATGCCGCTGTGGTTCGTATGTTGAATGTAGAGAACCGGAGTCCCTTTTACTGAAAGCAAGCATTTCATATTAGTCCTCAGATGTGACAACGTATCTGCGTTTAGATTCTTAATCGAGGATAAATGTAGATGTCTATGGACTTTTGTCATCTTTATTAAAAAAAATTTTTCCTCCAAAAAGTTATCCAAATTTTTGAAAAAGTAGAAATCTGTAGCCGCAAAGTCTAGTGAGTACGGCGGATGACGAAGACCTTCCAATCCCAGCTCTTGTAACTAATTTTACGGGTTTTATCGCGTTTAATTTTAACCTGTTTTATTACCGAAGTTTTGGGCACTTTACACCACCCATGGTCTCAGAACACTAAAATATTTTATCATCTGCCATTTATCGAATGGCTGAGATGATTTTTTTACTATTCTAAGCCTACCACTATCGCACCTAATGGTATATGCTGATGCAGTTGAAGATGGTAAAACTAAATGACTTAGCTTAACAAAAGCCTATTCACTCCTGCCTTAAAGATACCCACACTGTAATCGGATGGAAAGACAGGTGCTTGCAACTTATTCCATTACTTTCCTTTCGTCGCAGTTTGTTTTATTAACTCACACTGACACCAACGAGGGAGAGAAGGTGGATGGTGGATAGCTCGAGCCGCCATAAAACGTCGAAACATGACTCGTGTTTCACAACAAAGAAATTGTCACATGCAGGCCAAAGTAAACATCATTAACAACAATCGCACGTACTTTCATTGCCAGAAACGTAAAGTGTTAAATGTTTACGTTTTAAAATTTTTACAGCGTTACAAAAAACGTAGTATCATCACCGGCATACAAGTGCTTTCTTTAGGGCTGTAATGCGTGCGGCGTTTTTTAACGCCGGTAAATTAAACGCCTGCTCACGTCGAATAATATGCTAATGTTGAAAGGAATTATAATTACTTAGGGCTTTCACTACTTTTTCTGTCACCAGGGCCACTTTGGAATGAGGCAATATTTTGTACATTTCATGGTAGGTTAAAAATTTCAAGTTAACTTGTTAGGAAAACAAAAAGGTTAATGGGTTTTTCTGAATTATTGAATAATTGCTTAGTTATATTTTGAATTAGTATTAATAATGGATAAACTAATCCACAGATGTTCTCAAAAGTTAAAACATTAAAGAGAGTTTAAAAAATGTACAAAAACATCACTGAATTATTATTTACCATACGTTAAAGTAGGGACTAATCACAGTGCTGTATTAGTCCCTACTTTAACGTATGGTAGTGAAAGTTGGGTGTGGCAGAAGAAGCACGAGAGTAGAATAAATGCAGTAGAAATGCGGTCGCTAAGGAGTATGTTAGGGCTGAATCTGAGTGACAGGGTGAGAAACTGTGTGATAAAAGAAGAGTGTGGTTTGCAAGATGATGCGGTGACCAGGATTAAGAAAGGAATGCTTCGGTGGTTTGGTCATGTAGAAAGAATGAATGCGGAAAGACTGACAAAGCAAATATATGTTGCAGAAGTGAATGGAAGAGTCGGAAAGGGATGTCCTAGGCGGAAGTTTGTCGACCAAATTGGCGATATACTAAAAATGGGAAAAATTAAGAGTACCCTTAACCGACGAGCAATATATGCGGTATATGAATGTGGGAGAGGCGAGAAAGGTATGCCAGGATCGTGCTAAATGGAAGTCTGTAGTCTCTGCCTACCCCTCTGGGTGACAGGCGTGAGTTTTTATGAATTATTATTATGTGTACCTACTTGCGTGAATTGTATTGCCTTGTATTATATACATACACTAGAAATCGTATAACTTTTTATTTCAGATGCAACTAGATCAAAAAAAAAATAGAACTAGATAAACCTAGATAGATTTATTCGTTAGAGCCACGCTGCGGCTGTATTATGGTTGTAACACGAATGGGTCGGCTCGACCGGGGCAGAACCACGCTCTCACAGAATACCAGCGTAAAATAGCAGCTCAATAGTAGTGTGAACCGGAAACCCTTTTTTACTGGAAACGAGGCATTCCATTTTAGTCCTCAGTGGTGACAATGCATCTGCGTTTTGCGTCTGTGGGCCACAGCATTCACTTACCATCAGGTGGTTTGCGTGCTCGTTTGTCACCCTTATACAATTTAAAAAAAAACTTTTCACACATGGTGGTACTGTGACAGATAACTCCACCTCAGTACCAAATAGCGACATCTGGTGAACGCAAAATCATTAGCCCTCATTGCATCGATGTCTGTTACTTTTTTATACGCTGCATAGTTATGAAATTTAATATTTTCTTCCCCAGGCTTAAGTTTTTTCTTCATCCTAAGCAAGAAAAAACTTAAGCTTAGTTTTTTCACCGCTTTCGAGCTGTGCGTGTGACGTCGAAAGCAACGTGCCTACCTTGATGCGTCGTTTCTAATGTATAAAATTGTGTGGAAGACAGAGCCTTTGTTCACATGCACTGAGCTCAGAACTGTCACAATGCGCACGCTTTGCCATGCACGCGTGCTCCGGACTGCTTCATCGCAAGTAAATCATTGTTAAAAACAAATAAAAATATTTTTAAGCTATTGCATAGCTTCTACCGCGGGCCTTGAGCGCGGGGACCGAATCCAGAAATTCCGTAACGAAAAAAAACCTCACGCTCCCCACTCCGACGGGCACGGAGGTGTGGCGTTGAAAGCCGTGCATCGTCTAACGTCGTTTCAGTTCGGATCGGCAGACTTCGGCATTCGGCAGAGTTCGGCACGGTGTTTGTGTGCGTGTGACTAGACGTATGCGTGTACACTAGCTGCTAACTGAATGATAAAAATTCCTGAATAACCTACATGTATTGTAAGATATTAAAAATATTTTAAACAATATTAACTTCTCATTTATTCAATAAGAGAAAAAAAATTGTTTTCTTATCGGTCACCACCCTCAAAAAGTGTAACTTGATTTAATATCAAAGACTTAACTGCATAAATAAAATAAATAAATAATTATAATTGCATAAGTTGATAAAAAATGCTATGCAATAGCTTTACCGCGACAGTCACCGAGTGCCACACGTATTTTTTTATTTAAAAGTACCGATCCGCTTCGGCGTCGCAAGGGTTATTTCTGGATTTCTACAACAGCGCCATCTACCGTTTCTAATTTTGAATCTAAACCATCCATCTACCTACTCAAATACAAAAAAATTCATCAATATCAGTCCAGCCGTTCTCAAGTAATGATCTTTATACATGCGGCAATTGATTTGTAATATAAATTGTCATGTTTGTGTACGATAGCGCAATAATTTTTTTAAAAGAATATTAACAATGCTATATAAACATTACTAATATTCCCCTTAACCACTCATGGTAAGCTTAAATTGCTTGTATTACGAGTGGTTCACGCCAGTAGTCGAATGGCGGATTCGAACCCACGACCTTTTTGAGTTCGCGGTCCGCGCCCTTCCATTAGGCTACTGTCGCTTCAAATATTGTATTCTACCACATAAATGATAGTACTTTTATACTGATAATTAAAGCAATTCGTGCAAAATTATTTCCTAAACATTCCAAAATATTAAATATGCACAACGTTAGTATTCAAGTTTTCACTTCTGCCGGCACTCCCGGAGTGCAACCCGTCGTTTTTTTTCTACAGTATTGTCTTAGTCTTGTACTGTTATGGTGCTGTTACTGTTTTTGTAATGAATAAATATATATGTTTGTATTTTGTATGTATTACATTCACATCCCATATAAAGTCTTCTCCTGAACATATGGCGTATAGATATCGGAAACTGCCAGCAAATATATAATTTTTTTTTACTTTTTATAAGCCACTACTTGGCCATAATCCCACCTAGTGATAAGTGTTTATTAAGCGAAGCGCACTTGTTTTTTATTTGGTAATAGACTTAGAGTTGAACTTTTGCCAGTGTCAAGTATATTAAGAAATTATCCTTTAAAATAATTTGTATCAAAACTCCTTTACAATATGTCGAATGTCGATGAGTCACATTGTTTTTTGTGAGGTTGTGTTTGATGTGAGATATTAAAGGCAGCTTGAGCTAGCAGACATTTGATGACAAACAAAGGATTTACATCACCATCGAAGCACTTATTTCATCGTTTCCAAATATAGTTCACATGCGCAGGCATCTTTACGTATCAAAATCCACTTTAAACCTTTATTTAAACAATAATACAGGAGCTGCAATCTGACCGCATCATTATGTTATTTACCTAAACAACGCCGCCTTTTGTTTAATCGTGTACCTTCAAGTTCAGCATACCGTTGCCAGGTCACCGTTTGAACCATCGACCTCGCCCGTGACTGTCACTTTCGGACATGCCGCAGTGTTTAACGGTCACGTCATACCGAATGTGCTTAACAGAACCGTCGCTCGGTTAAGAAAATATTATACGAGTTAAATTTCTTGATTGTAGTTGTCATTGTTTGAAGACGGCGCGAATAAACCTAAAAAATAATTAAGCTTTAAATTCTTCACTATTGGGCTTTACTCAGAGTCATGCTGCAGCTATATATTGGTTGCTGCAGAAATGGGTTGGCTCGACGTGGTAGGACCACGTTCTTACACAATACCAACGCCAAATAATAAATGATACTGTGTTTCGTATAGTGAGTGTAGAGAATCTGATACAGAGTTTTTACTGGAAACGAAACATTCCTTCTCAGTCCTTAGGGGTGACAAGGCAGATGTCCATGGACCACAGCATCTACTTACCATTAGGTGGTCTGTGTGCTCGTTTGTCACCATTATTGTATATAAAAAATAACAATTGATCTATTTTATGGTATTGAAATGGTTCGCGGTACCTGAACGTGTTCACGGACCTAACATTTTCTTTCCATTGAATAAAACTAAATTTACGGATTTTATCGCGTTTATTTCACTACTTTTATTTATTTTTAATTCCCGACGTTTCGGGTGCTTTATAGCACCCATGATCACGGGGGGGACTGAGATGTTTGACCCAATGTCGTAGTTAGTCCGGCTAACTATGACATTGGGACGTCAAACGACCCATAAAAACCCGCGTGAAAGAACATATAGCTGACGTGAAGCACCGACGCTCCGGGAAGTCTGCAGTCTGCGAACCTGTTCAAGATCGTCCCCACCATTACATTCGATTTGATAAACCACAAATCCTCGCAAAAGAACACCGATTCCTACCAAGGATGATACGCGAGGCTATTGAAATTAAAAAACATCTTAATTTCAATAGAGAAGATGGATGGGTGCTGCCACCTGCTTGGGATCCCATAATTAACAAAATTAAACCCAAACCCAAGCATACCACTGCAAGACTTCATGATACTATATGCTCGTTTTGCGTAAATCGGACCAAAAATTAATATTCAAAAACTGAAGTTAGCCAGACTAACTATGACATTGGGACGTCAAACATCTCAGTCCCCCCCCCGTGTCCACTTTCGAAATGTCGGGAATTAAAAATAAGTAAAAGTAGTGAAATAAACGCGATAAAATCCGTAATTTTAGTTTTATTCAATGTGTACTGTTCGCGTAAATTTAAGAAATCATTATTTTCTTTCCATATTTATTTACCATAAATTCCACAGTACCTACGCCAGAAAACCGTTATGTCCCCGCCGACACCAAAGAAATTATTGCAATTTTCAGTGCCCATAACCCAGTGCTCGGCTCAAAATAACAATATTGGTTTCATCACCACTTACCACCAGGGGGCAAAACATTCATGTGATGTCCGCCATCCCCCACCGGCGCAACGCCGCAGACATGTTGCTCTATAACCCTCTCAAAATGTGATAAGACCAGTGGCCTACCTGTGAAATATTAATAAGCTTTACTTTTGATATTTTTATTTCTTAAGCATGTTTGAATATTTTTTCGTAGTGGTTTTACCACTATTTAGCTCTTAATAAATAATTACTTAAATTGCAATCAAGTAATAACGAGCATTTCATACGTGGTAGAGCCACGCTACAGCTATATTATGGTTGTAGCACGAAAGGATCGGCTCGACCGGGGAAGGACCACGCTCTCACAGAATACCAGCGTTAAATAGCAACTTACTGCTGTGTTTCGTATGGTGAATGCAGAGATCCGGAGACTCCTTTTTACTGGAAACGAATCATTCCATCTTAGTCTTCAGGGGTAACAACGCATCTGCGTTTTGATTCTTAATCGAGGATAAAGGTAAATGTGTTCGGGGCACAGCATCCACTTACCTTCAGGTGGACTGTGTGCTCGTTTGTCACACGTATTCTATAAAAAAGAGCTATGGAGAAGGTTATGCTTGGTGTTTTTCTGCGTGATAAACTTTTATAAGGATATCGGCAGTGGTACCAGACGTAGTACCAAAGTAGCTGATATAACCCAAAGAATTAGTAAGCTAAAGTGGCAATGGGATGGTAGGCGAAGTTAGAACGACCCTTTACTAGACGGAGTGACGACTTGTTGAGAGATACGGTAGGTCGATGGATGCAGGTGACTCAGGACGGAGTTTAAAAATGTTCCTTTGGGGATGCCTTTGTTCAGCAATGGACTTGTGATGGGCCGTGATTACAGTGATGATGATTCATAGTGTTAATGAACCATAGGCCTATACACCGCGGTAGAGTTTTGTTGAGCGGTAATGATTAACTTCGCTGTCCCGTGCACTACATGTTGGTCATTGCTATATTGCCTTACTATTGTGTCTGTAAATCGGACAGTGACGTACTTACTAGTACCTATATTTAAATAAGGGTGAATGTCTTTCCTCTAATATTTTTCGGTTAATAAATACGTAACACTTAGCTTGATTTAGTCATATAATAATAATAATCCTCCAGACCGAATTTTGGTCATGGTGGCCTGCCTCGACGGAGACTAGCCATCGGCGCAGGACAAGATTATAGTGTCCAAGTGTATACGCAAGCACAGATGCTCTCTCTATTCCCTCACTCTCATATTCCGATGGAACAGTGAACCGACACAACAGGAGAGAGATCAGGCGCAGGACCAACGGCTTTACGTGCTTTCCGAGGCACGGAGGTGAGACACCGCCAACTTCCTGACTCCGGGCAGCTACTGAGAATTTCTTGACGGAAAAACTCAATAATTGATTTTTTGGCCCGACCCGGGATTCGAACCCAGGACCTCGTGGTCAGCAGTCGCACTATCACAACCACTAGAGCAACAAGGCAGTAATTTAGTCATATAACACACCTGTAAACATTAATATTGATAACACTATCCAAGAACTTTGCGTGATCATGAATCATTTAGCACTTAATTTGGAGCGAGGTGAGATCGGCGCCCTTTGCGCTGACATCACTGTGTTAAATAAATTAGATTTCATCGCATATGTAGAATATCCTCATGAGAATTTCAATGTTGCCATTTTGGAAAGTGGTTCCAACTGGAAAGAATGTATACTAGGTGGTAAGACCTCTATTTTATACCTAGCAGTTCATCTGTAATGCTCCATCCTTTTATTTTCTCGCTTAGCACGAGTTCATCTACTGATATATGCTCATTTGATTATAATATTATTCCGGTATTATAATCAAGTGAGCATATAGAGTATTTATTTTTACATATTATATAAGCCAGTGCATAAATACGGCTCCGTGGCGCAGTGCCTTAGCAACGAGTTGCAGCGCTTAGTGCCGCGGATCCGAATCCCGCATATAACAAGTATTTGCAAACGTACATGCATACATATGATTGTTTCGGATCTGGATGTTTTTCCTTGTGCAATTTTTGTTTTTAAACTGCTTGCATGATACACGAGAAAATCCATTGTGAGACTGTTTTTAAAAATTAAAAAATTACAATCCCACCTAATAGTAAGTGCTAATGACACCCTAGTTGCTAAATCGCTCTTTATGTGCGTTACAAAAGTCTATTACGCTTATCTTGTAGACTTCCAGTATGTAATCGGACGGGAAGACGGACACCGTCAATGATTACACTCATTTGCTGTATGCATTACGAAAGAGAAAGCAAACCATTTGGTTGAAATGTGTGGAATATCTACAACAGAGGGGTGAGGATCGGTTTAAGTGAGGCGAGAAATTACGAGTACATCATGTAGATGAATTACCTATATGATTTATTGCTATGTTTTCTCTTCGGATCCTGTAAGATCATAGTCGACAATAGAATATAATTACGGTCTAAAACATGTTTGTAGTTTGTGAATCTCCCATCTTTGTTCACTGCGGCAACAACGCATCCGAAAAGTTTTTTTCTGATTGAAGGAGGTGTGTTCACGATTGTCGCATACAAGTAAGTTGTATTACTGCCACAATGAGCTCCCTGAAGATGCGTCGTGTAGAGGCGAAACACGTGTCGTATTTTCGTCGATGGTGTGTCTTTCCTGGAATAGTGGTGTTGAGAGTAGTGGTGCTGGGATTGGTAGTGACGGGATTAGTGCACGCAATTGAGGGATGGCGGGAGGTGCTCTTCAAACTAGGCAAGACACATCATTTTATTTATTGAGCGGATGGTTGCAAAGTAACTTTTAATATCTTTATTATAATTCCGCAAAGTAACGCCTGATTCTATCAATTAATTTAATAAAAACTAACTACATTACGCCATACTATAATCGACTAAAATATCTACTATAATATCAATTGTTAAAATGGCGTCGATAAAGCAACGTCCTTTTGATTTTTTATTATTTGATTGACTGATGAAGAGCTATCGTATCGTATAGCCTCCTATGCAAATAAGGCTGTAGTTTTTGAGTTATGAGAAAGTGGCCATATTAACCGGATGACTATATTACCCTCACGCAACTTATATAATGATAATGCCCTCCAGATTGAATCTCGGTCATAAAACAGACTAGATCTGCATAGGACAGGATTACAGTGACCAAATTATACGCAAGCACAAGTGCACTCTCTATTCCTTCACTCTCATAGTTGGATCAGACGGAAACCCGGCCCGAACGGAGGGAAGATCAGGCGCAGGACTAACGGCTTTACGTACTTTCCGAGACACGGGGGTGAAACACCGCCAACTTCTTGTTTATGAGAATTTTTTACATACAACTAGCTTGCCAGGCAGACGTTTTTCTGCCCTTTTCGGCGACAATTTGTCATGTCCTATTAAAATTTCTTAAAATTGCAAAAAAAATTGTAGGCAAAAAACTATCCTATCTCTCAAGTTGGACCAAACTGCACACGGTGTGCAGATTTGATTAAAACCGGTTAAGTAGTTTCGGAGTCCATCGCGGACAAACAACGTGACACGTAATTTGTATATATTAAGATATATATAAATTATATATCTTAGAAGCTGCGTGCATATTGACGGACGTTTAGCTGCCCCACAGGCTAAACACCTTTTCAAAAGCCAAAAATTCTATAGCATCGATAACTGTAATCGATGTTATCGAACGATCTGATTAAATCACTTATAAGTAAGTAAAGAATAAAGCGTTATTATAGCGGTTTCGCACGAGTGATTTTTGGATCTCGACCACATATGCATGTATTAAACATATCAACAGAATCCAGGGATACCTTATTTTTTTATAGCATAGGGTGACAAACGATCACACAGTTCACCTGATGGTAAGTGGTTGCTGCGGCCCATAGACATCTACATCTATTCTCGATTACGAATCAAAATACAGATTCGTTGTCACCCGTGTCACCCGTTAATCTTAAACTATTTATAACTTCATAATTTAAAAACTTTTTGAAACCTCTTTTATTCTATTTTCAAAATTGAAAAAGGTACATAAATAAAACAAAAACAAAAGAAAGAACAAAATACAGCGGCAAAATTGTTCTACTGATATTGATTAATGAAAAGGGATTAGATTGTTCTCCTTTTTTTTTAATTTAACGTGACGTGTGAGCTTTAAGAGCCATGTCAGATGTGTAATTTGAGTCGAGATGAAATGTTACGAGTCTTGGACATGTCAGAAAATGGTGCTATTCAACGCGTCGTTGCTGAGGCCCTACACTAGCCAAAACGTGGTATCAAGGTTATGGTCACGTTATAGCAGTAATGGGGATGTGGCTGAATCGATATCTCCAAATGATCGCCAGAAGACAACACAATATCACAGCGATGCAACTACCACAAAGGCTCCAGGAGGACCACCAGCTGCTCGTAAGCGACCAAACCATGCGAAGGAGATTGCATGAAGTTGATCTTTATGCTCGAAGACCGCTACGTATTCCAGCATTGCCACGTGGCAATCACGGTCGGCGACTTTCGTGGGCATTTACCATGGAGGGATGAACAATGATCTTTGATGTGGTTTAATGATGAGTCCCGGTTTGGTTTTCATCCGGATTTACGATGGACACGCGTTTAGAGAACTCCAGGGAGAGTTAGCTATCTACGGCACCCTCAGGAAGTCCACTCACCGGCGGGACAATCATGGTGTGGGCAGGAATTCGAACTTAGATCGTTTGGATCTAAGGCAGTATGACTGCACAAAAATCCCACGAGGAGGTAGTCGAGCCTGTTATTGTCCCATACATAATCCAAATGGTCCTGGAATTTCTACTCATGCACGATAATGCTCCTTCACTTACGGCGCGGCTATTGTAGGGCGCTCCCGAGACCGCGATTTTCGAGTTTTGGATTGGCCGGCATAGTCACCCGACTTAAATCCTATCGAGCATGCCTGGGATGTGTTACAATGAAAAGCATTGAGAAATTTCCCGCCAAATTTGACGACAGAACAACAACTTTACAAATACTTGCAAAGAACATGGGACCTCATACCGCAACAAGACATTGAAAATTACAATCGATGTCGATGTGTTTAATATAAGAGGTAGCAACACTAACTGTAAATAATTACATTTCTAAGATTTTTTCAATTTTAATTAAAATTAGTAGTTTTATAAGAAGAAATGAAGATTTTTATCATACTGATTTTCTACGGCGATTAAAAAAACATTTTTAAGCTATTGCATAGCTTCTATCGCGGGCCTTGAGCGCGGGGACCGAATCCAGAAATTCCGTAACGAAAAAAACCTCACGCTCCCCACTCCGACGGGCACGGAGGTGTGGCGTTGAAAGCCGTGCATCGTCTAACGTCGTTTTAGTTCGGCAGACTTCGGCACGACGGTGTTTGTGTGCTTGCGACTAGACGTATGCGTGTACACTAGCTGCTAAATGTATGATAAAAATTCCTGATTAACCTACATGTATTGTAAGATATTAAAAATATTTTAAACAATATTATCTTCTCATTTATTCAATAAGAGAAAAAAAATTGTTTTCTTATCGGTCACCACTCTCAAAAAGTGTAACTTGATTTAATATCAAAGACTTAAAACTGCATAAATAAAATAAATAAATAATTATAATTGCAAGTTGATAAAAAATGCTATGCAATAGCTTTACCGCGGCAGTCACCGAGTGCCACACGTATTTTTATTTAAAACAAGAAAATTACTATATGTTTTTTGTATTTTATATTGAAGGCCTTAAAATAACCTATCATTCTTCCACTTACTATATCAGAAAATTCTTCATAGATTTTTAGATATGTGATGAAATGTACAATATACCTAGATTCTGTTGATGTATTTATATATATATATATATATATATATATATATATATATATATATATATATATATATATATATATATAAACCTTCCTCTTGAATCATTATGTCTATTCATGAAAACCGCATCAAAATCCGTTGCATAGTTTAAAAGATCTAAGCGTATAGATAGACTATGAACGGCGGGAAGCGAATTGCTTTATACTATGTAGAGATACTGTCGAACCGCCCGGCTTGGCCCGGATAAGATCTATTATTGTGGCGTTAAAATTAAGGTAATCAAAAAGTCATCAGTCATATTTAATTGTTTTTTTTTTTACTAAAAATCTTGAGTTTTTTTTTTTTTTTGGATGGAATATATCCTAGATCCTTCCTAGCAATCGCCTTCTGTCTTTTCGTAAAGTTTCATCATAATCGGTTGAGCAACTCTGAAGATTAACCCGGAGACAGACAGACAAAAAGCTTTCAAAACGGTTATTTATGTCTTTGTGATTGTCAGCCAGTTATCATTACATTTTTTTACAATTTCTAATAGACACTTCAACTTTATTTATTCGTATAGATAAAGTAATAGGGTAATAAGTGAGCCGACTACTTCGTATTGTATTGTTTACCTAATACCTAAATACACATAAGTCGTCGCTCTATAAGCAATCGCAACTGAATTTCCTAAATTGTATTTATCATTCCTCATTAACGTGATATTAATCATACGCTTATATCAAGTCAATTACACTTGTAGTCAAAATCGGAAGTGTTTTTCCGTGGGAACGGCCTCGTGATAACGATGCGATGGTTAAAACATTTTTATTAATTAAATTTGATTATCCGCTTCGTGTGCATTTGCATGTGTACGGATTCTACAAGAGCGTCGATAAAAAATTGTCTATGTGTAGGTAATAATGCTAAAGCAATGTTTTTAATGATGGTCAGTTAATATTAAACCAGCAGGCCTATTCGCTGACTATGTTAGCCACGCTGTAGCTATATTACAGTTGTATCACGAATGGGTCAACTCGGCCGGAGTAGGATCACGCTCTCACTGAATACCATCGTAAAATAGCAGCTCAATGCTGCTTGTGGAAAGTGATAACCGGAAACCCTTGAAACATCTTAATCATCAGGAGTGATCTCAATTTCTATGGGCTGCAGCATCCACTTATCATCAGATGCACTGTGTACTCAATTGTCATCCTTATTCTATTAAAAGAAAATTTTGTATTACATTACCTTGTATTCTATTTTCAATTACAGCTATCTCGCCCCATAAAATATACGACGCAATGTAATTCAAAGTGACTGTCATTAGTGAATAGGCCTGCTGAACGGCCACAATAAGCAACGTAACAACCACCTGCCAAGCGCCACGCTTTGTAGCGGCTGGTGGTTGTAATGCTTACCGTGTGCCAGCTCTGTGGCAGCAACGAGGGCAGGCGCAGCATACTCTACATCTAGAGGAATGTCCGGCTTGGGCTGAGATAAGTCGCGATAAGTCTATAGTAGAAAGTGAGAGGTCGTGTAGTGCCTGTGTCCGGTGCTACTTTTTGCGAATAAATGGTGTCACAGAACTGTTGAGAGAGAGATAGAGAGAGAGAGAGAGAGAGAGATAAAAAGTAAGAGAGGGATATAATGACAGATAAGCCAATTTACAGCCAGAGAACATGTGTCGGAGGACCCCACCTTCTCCCTCCCCCATGATCGAGATGTATATGACAAGATCCGAAGGTGGGTGTCCGCCATATTATGCCAAATTTTTGTACACAGGGCAAGATTATAACGCACGGGTGTGTGCGCAAACACAGTTGTACTCTCTACTCCCTCACTCTCTTTTTCCGATGGGAATTTCTAAATCCGTGCTCAGGACCAACGGCATTACGTGCTTTCCAAGGCACAATAGAGCAAGGCACAACAGCCATGGTAGCTCAGATGGTTAACGCTCGCTGTAAATATAACAGAATGCGAGTAACCCGGCTTCGATCCCCGCCGGCACCAATGAAATTGTTAATTGCAATTTTAAGTGCTCATTTACCACGTGCTCGGCGGTGAAGGAAAACATCGTGAGGAAACCTGCATGTCTGAGGAATAAGAAAAAAATATTTCAAAGACATGTGAAGTTCGCCAACATGCATTGGGGCAGCGCGGCGGACACTTCCTTGCCCTAAAACCCTCTCAGAAATTAGGGGAGGCCTGTACCCAGCAGTGAGACGTATATAGGCTGCAACTTTACTTTTACTTTACAAGGCACAGGAGTAAACCCCGTCAACACCTAGACTCCGGCGTGCTACTAAGAACTTCTTGGTAGAAAAAAAAAAACCAATGACTGACTTTAGTCAATGCTGGAGTGGAGTACATGACCAGTAGTCCCGTTTACGACCAGTAGACCAACGAGGCAGTCAAATAAATAAGATTAAGTCGATACTGAATAAAATATGTAGGTAAGATACGACAAGTGCGACCATCTTGTTTTCATACGTGGTGGAGCCACGCTGCAGCTATATATTATGGTTGCAGCACGAATGGGTCGGCTTGACCGGAGAAGGACCACGCTCTCACAGAATACCAGCGTAAAATAGCAGATTAATACTGCTGTGTTTCGTATGGTGAATGTAGAGATCCGGAGACCCTGTTTTACTGGAAACGAGGCATTTCATCTTAGTCCTCAGGAAGTGACAACGCTTCTGCGTCATGATTCTTAATCGAATATAAATGTAGATGTATGTGGGCCGCAGCATCCACTAACCAGCAGGTGGACTGTGTGTTGGTTTATCACCCTTATTCTATAAAAAAAAATATCCTCCGTACATTGTTATACTATACGTAACGTGGACATGATGCTGATATCTTACATACGCATCCGGTTGGAGAATCGAACTTTTATGTTCGGGATTTTCTTGCTTTAAACTATTAAGGATATTCGACGTTAATCGAGGCAGTTAAACCGAACAGTACACACGTCCCTTTTCTGATTTATATACCCATCTCATTATTGCATTAAAGTTATAAAGTTAATTGGCTGTTATAAACCGGTCGTCTCGGAAACGTCAAGTTTAAGTACATGATTGCGTGCGCAATGTCAACCGGTAAGTGGTAAGTACGCACCCACGCGTAGCGCAGTCTGTGTTGTTGTTGCCAGCATGTAGTGAATAATTTACCCAAGATTGTTGGAGATGTGGTGGTGGTTTAAGAATGTCACTCCCTTTTTGTTTACGCAAGTGACGATTTTCGAAAATGCCAATTACTTTTGAAGCCATTGCTTGTGACAGGAGCAACGTTAAAGGTGCGAGACGTAGGTACTGCGATGTGAATCCTCCCTAAAACAAGAGAAGTCTTTGTCCACCAATGGAACTTTAGGGGCTGTTGATGATGAAGATAATGTTCATTGTGATAGGGGTGTAAGGGGAATGTGGTAGATTTTTCCTCCTAGTGCTTAGCTCACCTGCACGCGATACACTCTACTGACTGACGGACGAAGCTACCGAATGATGTCGAAAACTTAATTCAAAAACGCCTATTTCAAATTCACAACGAATGATATTAATTATACTCGTAGTATTTGGAAAATTCTACAATCGTCAACCCGTTTGCGAAGCGAGGTGGGTGTGGGCAAATATTTTAAATGATTTTTTCATATTAGAAACTATCGCAGTAATACATATCACAGACGTTCCTCTACCCTCATCCCCTCGCACCTTTGACGCTGCTCCCTGTCGCTGGTCTAGGAATTTTACCGCCATCTATCGGAAGTCATGTGATCTTTCATTTGACTATTTTCGTAGTCGGTACTTGGAAATATAAATTCTCCAACCACTACTACTCGACTCGACTCGAAGACTATATTTAGTTAATGATTTGAATAAAACTATTTTTACGGATTTTATCGCGTTTTATTTCACTTATTTTTAAATCACTGCAAGACTTCAAGACACAGTAAGCTCATTCTGTATAGATCGGAACAAAATTAATAATTAAAAAGCTGAAGGTACTCCGGGTTTACTGGTAACTGACCAGGGTGGTACCATGTTTGAAAGAACCCAAAAGATTTGGGATTTAAAAATAAGTAAAATCAAATGCAATAAAACCCGTAGAAATAATTTTAATCAAAATGTAGTGTTCGAGTAAATATAAGAAATTTTATGTAAACTAATACCTAAATGATTTTCCACAGGAATTATTGTAACATACAATTTTTTGCAAATCAATTTGTCATATTTGGTTGACGTCGACACTCGTTGGGCTTCTTTGCGTTTTAGCGTAATAATGGTTCAGTTTTTTATTTTAACCATATGTGTGGAGGTAAGGTTTCTTTCTACACTAGTTAATCATGCACCTGGACAACATTTACCTTGCATTAAAATCTCTTGTTGATGTATATTACTTTTTAATCGAGGACATTCTGTTAATTTTTTTAGCATAACTATATATTATGCATTTGTATGTACACGAATACTTGAATATCACTTTGATCTAATTAAACGCGAGTTGCGCAGTAGACTGATTTTAATTAAAATATTAAAAATTTATTAATTAAACATCCTAGTAGTGATCTGTTTGTGCAGCGCTTTCTCGCCATTTACTGGTAATGACAAGTGCTTACATATAAGTGTCCGGTCATTAGGTGCGTATACATGCTGTGGTCTCTACGTGGCTTATTTACTCATAAGCAAGAAATTATATTAAGCTCGTCAGTCAGTTAAATAATAACCTGATAGATGATCATTAGAGCCCATTCAAGTCCACTGATGAATATAGGACTCCCCAAGGAATGCCACAAAGCTCAGTCCTGAGTTCCTGATTCACCTGCTTCATCGACTTTTTGCATCCCTTATTAGGTCGTCGCTCCAATTCGTGAAGGACCGCAACTTTTTTTAATAGGATAAGGGTAACAACTGGCACACAGTCCAACTGATGGTATTGCTAAGTGGTTGCTGTGCCCCATAGACATCTACATCTATTCTCTTTTACGAATCAAAATGCAGATGCGTTGTCACCCGTGAGGACTAAGATAGAATGCCTCGTTTTTAGTAATAAGTGTCTCCGGTTTTCTACACTCACTATACGAAATACAGCAGCGTTAAGCTGCTATTTGACGCTGGTATTCTATAAGAGTGTGGTCCTTCTCCGGTCGAGCCGACTCATTCGTGCTATAACTATGCTACTAATATAGCTGCAACATGGCTCTATCACATAAATCTTTCTTCGTTTCTTCAGAAAGAGATTACATATTTATATATGTACGAAGTGGCATTAGCCTAATGGCAGGGTGCGGACCGCGAACTCAAAAGGTCGTGTGTTCGAATCCGCCATTCGACTATATTTTCGTGAACCACTCCTAATAATAGCATTGCTAGTATTAAAAAATTATTTTCGCTTACTTTTTTCAATTTTATAGCGTTCTTTACTCAACCTTCATCCTAAATTGTTTATGAAGTGATTTTTAAATAAAACTAGTTTACCGGGCAGACGTTGTTCTGCCCTTTTCGACGACGCTTTGTCATGTCCTATTAAGAATCCTTAAATTCGCAAAAAATATTGTGGGTCACCCATGAGCAAAAAAAACTATCCTATCTCTCAAGTTGGGCCAAACTGCACACGGTGTGCAAATTTGATTAAAATTGGTTAAAAAGTTTAGGAGTCCATCGCGGACAAAAAACGTGACACGTAATTTATATATTATAATAAGATAATGATATCATACGACAATAGTCTCTGATAACCTACCTACTACTTATTTATTTATTAATTTATACAGACTAATATAATAATAGGCATTTAGATCGTAAAAAATATTACTAAAACATCATTTGCACTTTTATTTAATAACAAATAATTAACTTATATATAAATGCATAACTGCGATTGTTGTTGGTGAAACTTTGTCTTGATTGTCTTTACGGCCGTGAGGAGAAACCGGTCGGTTTAAAAAAACTAAAATAAATATCAATAAAACAAGTACACGTGTACATCCAAATCACAAAAATGAAGTTAGCTTTTATAGACTATCCGATAAAGGTTATGATTGTACAAAAATATTATATAAACAGGGTGGGCTTTGGCCTCATGAGCCTCTAGGGTGAAAGAGGCACTTCTATAAGCCCTTTAACGTGGCAGAGCCACGCTGCAGCTATATATATATATATATATATATAGCCTCATCATCTATTGAAATTAAAAAACATCCTAATTTCAATAGAGAAGGAGGCTGGGTACTACCACCTGCTTGGGATCCTATAATTAATAAAATTAAAACTAAACCCAAGCATACCACTGCAAGACTTCAAAATACAGTTAGTTCATTCTGCGTAGATCGGACCAAAGACAATAATTAAAAAACTGAAGGTACTCCAGGTTAACTTTGACATTGGGACGTCAGTCACCTCAGTCCCCCGTGACCATGGGTGCTGGAAAGCACCCGAAACGTCGGGTATTAAAATTAATATAAATAAAACGCGATAAAATCCGTAAAAGTAGTTTTAATCAATGTATAGTGTTCGCGTAAATATAAGAAATCATTATAAAAGTTTTAATTGTAATTTTTAATAAGTATTGTTTCCGTTTCCGCATCCGTTTCTGTTTCCGTTTCTGCAAAAAATATTTTTAACATCTGTTTCCGTTTCTGCAAAAAATATTTTAACATCTGTTTCCGTTTCTGCAAAAAATATTTTTAACATCTGTTTCCGTTTCTGCTTCCGATATGACACTTCCGTTGCATCACTAGTGTAGAGTTCCAGATACCTTTTTTACTGATAACGATGCATTTTATCTGTGTTCTCACAGGTGACAATGCATCTACATTTTGATTTATATTAAAGATTAGCGCTCCGCCCCGGCTTCACTCGGGTGATCTCTCGATCTCGACAACAGCGCCACCTCATCATCATTCATCATTACAGCCCTTCACAAGTCCACTGCTGAACATAGGCCTCCCCCAAGTAATGCCACAAAGCACGGTCCTGAGCCACCTGCATCCATCGACTTACTGCATGTCCGCCGTGCTGCCCCAATGCGTGTTGGCGAACTTCACGTCTTAGAATTTTTTTTATTTCTCAGACATGCAGGTTTCCTCACGATGCTTTCCTTCACCGCCGAGCACGTGGTAAAGCGGCAATTAAAATTGCAATTAACAATTTCATCAATAACATTCGAACCCGAGTTCCTCACGTACTGTGAAATTTACAGCGAGCGCTAAGGCCCTGAGCTATCACGGTTCAGGGGCTTAGCGGACATTTTATAAACGTCGAAGAAATAAATATATTTCATTTCATTTATACATAACAGCTGAAAATAATATTACCCTCGTTTTGGCTTCGCCTCAATCGGATAAGGTCTGTCAAAAGTAGTGAATGGTGATCTTTAACACAACAACAATAGAAATTTAATACTCAATATTTTTGTTATTGGAGCAGCGAAAATAACTAACATTATATTTGATTATGATATTTATTTATTAACCAACTAGCTGTTTAGTTTTAGGGGTTTCATTTTTTGCGTGTTACCCTAATTCTTTTTCTAAAATAAAAGCAGCCTAAGTTACTCCTTATAACATGAGATAGCTCATGTTATAAGGAGTAACTTGCCATGAGCCGGTGAAATTGTTAATTGCAATTTAAAGTACTGATTTACTACGTGCTCGGCGGTGAAGGAAAACATCGTGAGGAAACCTACATGTCTGAGGAATAAGAAAAAATATATTTCGAACACATTTGAAGTTCGCCAACACGCTTTGGGGCAGCGCGGCGGACACTTCCTTGTCCTAAAACCCTCTCAGAAATGAGGGGAGGCCTGTGCCCAGCAGTGGGACGTATATAGGCTATAAATTATATATATTTATACTTTCATGTGCATTTAGTTAAAAAACTGTTATTTTGACATTACAAACAGACACTTTAATTTTATTTATTTGTATAGATATCTCGCCTAGACCACATTCGTATCGTAAACACATAAATCACATCGTAGTGGAACGTACCAAATTAATATTCAACGCGACGGAAAGAAAGGACACTGTTACATCATTATGATAATTTTATTACCGTTATCTATAGTCTACATCACCGGATACTATTTTCTTTACTCTTGCATTTGTTTTATCATCATTGGATATAATTTTTTTTAATTTGTGTGACAATCGAGCTAAAACTTCGACGATGACTTTCTATGGTGGTTAACGCAATACAAAAATATAAAAATGATAAGCGTAAGCGATCGTGGAAAATAAGACAATCCAATCACCAATAGGTGGTAGAATTTTTTTATGTAGGCTCAGCCCATGGATACCTCCAACTTTAAAAAAAAATCGTTGAATAAAACGAATTTTGCGGATTTTTCGCGTTTAATTTATATGATTTTTAATTCCCGACGTTTCGGGTGCTTACCAACAACCATGGTCACGGGGGACTGAGGTGACTGACGTCCCGATGTCAATGTTAGCCCAGAGTACCTTCAGCTTTTTAATTATTATTTATGGTCCGATCTACGCAGAACGAACTTATTGTGTCTTGAAGTCTTGCAGTTGTATGCTTGGGTTTAGTTTTATTTTTTTAAATACAGGGTCCCGAGTAGGTGGTAGTACCCCAGCCTCCTTCTCTATTGAAATTAGGATGTTTCAATAGAGAAATTTCAGAATTTCAATAGCCTCACGTATCATCCTTGGTAGGAATCGATGTTTTTTCGCGAGGATTTGTAGTCTATCAAATCTGATGTAATGTTTGGGGCCGTCGAGGACTCTAGGATATGATCACAAACTGCAGACTTACCGGAACGAACAAATACTTCCATAACATTAAAAAAGAATCGATTCTCATTACTCGCCAGACGAAACACAGCAGCATTATAAAAAACAGCACAAACAAAAACACTTAGAATGAAGATAATTAAAATTATTTCAATTATAGTATGTTTGTTTTTCTTCAAAATCTAGACTAAGGGATCTTTCTAGCTAGGAATTCATGACCCTCTTACAAATTTCTGCTGCCAAGCAATAATGTTAGTCAGATCTGTTCAGTAAGAGAGTCGTTGTAAGGTAAAGGATAAGATGTAGGTATAACAAAAATAATTTTCTGTTTCCAAGTGAGTCAGGTAGCACGTTACACATCTCCGAAATAAAGTCGGCGAGAGTGAAATGAGTCTATCGAATAATTATGTAAATGTCCTCATCTCTGTCAGTAGCGCTGCTCGCTGGGCTGTGAAGCGGCAGCTAGCGTGTAAGTGATCGCGTGATCAATGCTTATCAATTTTAAGATGTGTTACAGTATGCGCGGATGCTGCGTGTTGGAGTGTTTGTTTGATTTATTAATTGGTTAGCGTTGCAACGGCTTCTTTGTGATCGGACTGCGAGTCAAGAGACTCGGGTGTTTAAACGCCCTTGAGAATTTACCCGTTAACGTTTAGTATATTGTATATATAATATTTTATACGTGATACAGCCATGCTGCAGTTATATTGGTAGTATAATTGTAGCACGAATGGGTCGGCTCGACCGGGGAAACCACACTCTCAATACCAGCGTGAAATTGCTGCGGCATTTCGTTTGGTGAGTGTAGAGAACAGGAGACCTGTTTTACTGGAAACGAGGCATTTCATCTTAGTCCTCACGGGGGACAACGCATCTGCATTTTGATTCGTAATCGAGGATAGATGTAGATGTCAATGGGCCACAGCAACCACTTACCATCATGTGGATTGTGTGAGGATTCATAAACTACCAAAATAACGCAAGGTGGTCTCTTTCAAAACCTGGCTCCTTCATGCCACTTCTCCCCTACATATTGAGTATATTTAGGCGTCTTATGGTATACTGAGTTTGTGATTGTGTAGGCTATGGTGTTGCCACATGTAATTTCTTTCACAATTTTCCCATCTAAATTAATTTTTTTGGCTGAAAGTGGTTCAAGCAGCTCATTGCTCTTTAGACTCTGCCTACCCCCTCGGTGATTACAAGCGTCACGCTAGGTAAGAAAAAAAATACTGTATATTATCATAAATATATGTTATGCATATCAATTATATAAAAATGTTTTTTTTTTAATTAAATAAGTTTTTACAGATATTATCGCATATATATTTTATTTTATATTTCTGACGTTTCGAGTACATTACAGCACCCGTTTCGACAGGGGGAAGAGGTGTTCGACGTTCCAATGTCGTAGTTTAAATTGAAGATAACCGCGATAAAATCCGTAAAAACTACGTCTCATTTAAATCGCGTGAACTTATGCAATCATTATGTTTTTTATTTCTATTTTTGATAACGTCATTGTACGAATAATAACGATACTAACGATTATGTACTGTATCTATTTCGCCACGTAACGCGACGAATTCGAACCAGTTGCATTTCGGCGTAACATTGATAGAAAGCGGCTCGTAACCGGTTCCGGCGGTAATGGATCAATTGGTCATTACGTTTTATTATAGCTTGTTTTCGAAGTGTTTGTGCTTGTCTTTAAAATTCTATACGTATAAATAAAATTGTAGTTTCTGTCTGAAATATCAAAATAACTGGCTTCTATATATATAGATTAGACAAGTTCTTTTCACTGTGAAAATAATCATAATTAAAACAAAACATAAGACCTGCTTTATAGTTCAGTTAGTATGCAAAGTTTCATGATCTAATTTGAATATATTTTTAATCCTCAACTTTACCATGTATTTATTTCAAAATTAATGCTGCAATATTTTCGGCACAACGAATGATCATGCTAAGCCATTTGAGGTAGTATAGGCTCTTGAGCTCAGGAGGTATGCTATTAAGGCATAAACCATAGAATACTATAATACACAATAAAATGACTGTCAACCTTATTTTGTACGAGGATTGGTGTCGCCGAGAGCACACATATAAGCAATTACGTCGTACTATCACTACTATAAACCCGATTCGCTGTGTTGACAGACTGAGTAAATTTAAACATTTTAGACTTTTGATTAATGTTCAAGATCAACATAAAAAAATCGTTTGAATTTTAATACATTTTTATTTGTAAATATAATTTGCATGCAAAATTTAGAAACGATTGTAACGTCAAAACACATGTGTTGACAGTTATACGTGTGAATTGACATGTTAGTGACATTTTAGTGGCTACACGGGCTCCGCCCACCCTCTCGTTCTATTATATATGTATTATAGTATTCTATGGCATAAACAAACACTTTTTTAATTTAATTTGTCTGTCTATTCGGGTGGTTCTGTATTTTCGAAATGGCTGAACTGATTGCAATCAAACTTCATGAACAGATAGAGAGCAATGCTGGAGTGAACTGGGCTATTTTGAGGGCTGTGTGAACGGCGCGGCGAAAATGTAATATAAATTGTCATGTTTGTGTACGATAGCGCAATAAATAATTATTGTATTCTACCACATAAATGATAGTACTTTTATACCGATAATTAAAGCAATTCGTGCAAAATTATTCCCTAACCATTCCAAAATATAAAAAATGCACAACGGTAATATTCAAGTTTTCACTTCTGCCCGCACTCCCGGAGTGCAACCCGTCACTATTTTTAGCTGTTATCAGGAAGACGCTTCTGCCCATCTCCTGGTTTGTTTCCCTCGGTCGCCTCTCACGACATCCACGGGACGATATGAGGCAGTAGATATTCTCACACCGCCATTATCTTTAAAGTAGGTTAACGACATATTATTGTATTTATTTTATTTTTTTGTACAATAAGGTTAACAAACGAGCACACATGTGATGATCGTAAGTGAATGCTATGGCTCGATTAAGCATCAAAATGCAGATGCGTTGTCACCCGTGAGGACTAAGATGGAATGCCTCGTTTTCAGTAAAAAGGGTCTCCGGTTCTCTACAATCACCATACGAAACATAATAATTTTGATGGAGTTGCTATTTTGCGCTGGTATTCTGTGAGAGCATGGTCCTTCCCCGGTCGAGCCGACCTAGTCGTATTACAAGTAATAATATATAATATGTATGTTTTTTGTGATGGTAGACCACCATCAGTAAAAGTGAGATGTAATATATTATGTGCGTTGATAACTTTATTATCATAATTATGAGTACATTACGCAATGTACGTCGTACTTCGTACATCGGTTTGCTAGTGAAACGGGCAGGAAAGCTAGTTCACAGCACTCACGCTCCGTCAGTTGGCACGTCCGTGTCATCAGAGAACGAGTTTCATTCCTCCTACGCGCGGATTTCACCCCAACGTGAGATACCGAGAAGCGAGCCGGCTGTTCGTGGAAACGGAAACGGTGTATTGCGTTCCATTTCATTTTACACGTAAAATCTCTCGATACGCTATTCACTACTTGCTATCAATAAGCTCTAGTATGCAACGACCAGTCGTGTAACTCGGTGGCGTGTTTTATAGTGAAGAATAAATGTAAAATCATCCTGACAGCTCAAGAACTTTCTACTCCTTACCCTAAGAAGTCCTCAGATGTGTAGTTAACTACGTACGTACGTACGTACTTACAACACCCACGGGACATGCTATATCAGAGGTCATTCTGTCGTTCTGACCTCTTGACACCCACGGGAGTAATAGTTTCCTCCAATCGATGCTACTACGCCGACGCACACCAAAAAAAAAAAACGACGGGTTACACTCCGGGAGTGCGAGCAGAAGTGAAAACTTGAATATTAACGTTGTGCATTTTTTATATTTTGGAATGGTTCGGGAATAATTTTGCACGAATTGCTATAATTATCAGTATAAAAATGCTATAATTTATGTGGTAGAATACAATATTTATTTATTGCGCTATTATACACAAACATGACAATTTATATTACATTCGCGCAAGCGCCCTGCGCCGTCTAAATGAAACAGCAGGCGCAGGCATACATTTTCGCCGCGCCGTAGAAAGAGAGGGGGATACTTCCTCTCCTACACCGCGCCGGCTGTCTACTCTCCATCTGTCTTACGAATTTTCGATCAGGTCACATGTCCTGACGCGAGTTTAACATTTTTTACTCATTACAAAAAAAGTGTACAACGCCGGTAAAGAAGTTTTCGTCTTACGAATTTTCGATCAAGTCACGTGTCCTGACGCGAGTTTAACATTTTTTACCCATTACAAAAAAAGGTGTACAACGCCGCTAAAGAAGTTTTCGTCTTACGAATTTTCGATCAGGTCACGTGTCCTGACGCGAGTTTAACATTTTTTACCCATTACAAAAAAAGTGTACAACGCCGTTAAAGAAGTTTTCACTTCAAAAACAACAAGAAAAAATAATTGCACATAACCCATTAATAACTTACGTAGAGAAGTCTTTTACTGTTCAGTTCACTTTCTTAAAACCATTGTTAAAATGAAAAGAAGTAGCGACGTCTTCAAAGAAAAGAACCTCTTTTGTAGAGTGCTTGTGTGAAGAATCTCTAAGGGCGCTTCTTTTGTTTTTTTTTTATGTTAATTTAAGTAAAAGTTAAGCTGATAATGTAACATTAGGTTTCGTGTCTTAGGAGATGTATTTATTTTTGATTACTTGGATGTATTTTCGTGATTAGTCTTGGTCGGTTAAGCGCATGCCGTAAATTCACAGTGCGCGAGTATCCTAGGTTCGATCCCAGCCGCTGTTTTGAAATTTGTTTTATAATATGCTCACAAAATGTTTATGTTAATTTAATGTATATGTGAACATTGAGAAAAAATTCCTCTAAGGTTAATAAGTCGCGGATATCGAGCTAAAGGCGCAGGCATTGATAAGCGGTTATCGACTTCTTCAAGTATAGCATTGTTCACACAAATTCTGTTTTATATTGTATTTTATATCACATCAAATAAATTCGAGCCATATAGTATAATAATGTCCTCCAGACCAAATTTTGGTCACGGCGGCCTGCCTCAACGGAGACTAGCCATCGGCGCAGGACAGGATTATAGTGCCCAAGTGTATGCGCAAGCACAGGTGCACTCTCTATTCCCTCACTCTCATAATCCGATGCGATGGTAAACCGACACGACCGGAGAAAGATCAAAAGCAGGACCAACGGCTTTACGTGCTTACCAAGGCACGGGCATCGCCAACTTCCTGACTCCGGGCAGCTACTGAGAATTTCTTGACGTAAAAACTCAATAATTAATTTTTTGGCCCGACCCGGGATTCGAACCCAGAACTTCATGACCAGCATTCTCACTACTGCAACCACTAAAACAATAAGGCAGTCATACACTACCTGTGTAAGGGGTCCTTTCGTAAGAGGCCACGAGGGAATCTAGAACAAGAAATGGGCAGCAGCATCTTCCGGGTAACAACTCCGTAATAAACGTCACGGTAAACTGCGGATGCCAATTTGCCTGCCAAGCGTGACAACTGTGCAAAATATCCCCCCGATGAGGCACTTTATGGAGGAGGATTATGTTTAGTGGGCTTCAATGAATTAATGAGTAGTACGAATCACCGACCAGCGATGGAAAACAAAGGTTCTAAACACTAAACAGTAAACGTTTGAAATATACAGCCTTGTAAAACTAGTGAGAAGTCGACGAATATGTATGACTCCCATAGACTATAGAACAACCCTAGCATAAATCGAGCTATCGAAGTTTCCCAATGACTGCAATAAATATAGAAGTCTGAACCTATCCGTCGGTAGAAATCCATTTTCCCACTCGCGGCCAAAGATAATTCATAAGCTCATAAATGTTCGCGGCACAGATATGTGCCCCTGCCGTTAAGCGTAATGATTTAGGCAGATCTTTCATGGATTTGCCTAAATCATTACGCTTGGCAAGATAGATTATCGCAATATCAGACTTGTGCACCTTTGCCACTGCTGCCTGTCGACAGTTTTTTTAAGCCTAAAGTAAACGTGATGGTTATACAGTATGTTTTATTTATACGTGGTAGAGTCATGCTGCAGCTATATTAATAGTATAGTAGTTAGTAGTAGTAAGGACCACGCTCTCACAGAGTGCCAGCGTAAAATAGCAGCTTAATGCTGCTGTTTCGTATGATGAGTGTAGAGAACCGGAGACCCTTCTTATTGCTAAAGAGGCGTTCCATCTTAGTCCACACGGGTGACAACGCATCTGCATTTTGTTCCGTAAACAAGGATGGATGTAAATGTCTATGGGCTACAGCATCTACTTACCATCAGGTGGACTGTGTGCTCGTTTGTCATCCTTATTCTATTAAAAAATGTCTCATAATCAAGGCCATTTTAATAATCTCTGGGGTAAGTACCTGATCTTCAGAGGTTTTATTATAGGCTGCATATTTACAGCTAATGATGAAGCCGAAGGTTTGTTGAGAATGCTTTAAAACATTACCTATGCGATAAACGTACATAGATAAATTCTCGCGTGTGTTATGAGAGAGTAAGGCAGAGACTACAGCCTTCCAGTATGCAAGATTCTGGCATACCTCTTTTTATCACGCTGATATCATATCCATATGCTCGTATCTATGTGTGCCTCGCTGCTCGCTAAACAACGCAAGGCAAAACATTTTACACACATTATTTTTAGGAAAGACACCACTATCGTTATTAGAATGTCCACTTTAGAGGTGAAACACGTGTCATATTATCAACGGATATATGTTTTTAATCACAGACGCAAAAGCGGTGTTATAAGTTTGACCGCTATGTGTGCGTGTCTGTCTGTGTGTGTGTAGCTGTTGAACGGTGACCTGACTTGTGTGCGGTTTTTTAATTTTAAAAGTAGGTTGTCTAGCGCGGTGGTTCATAGACATGTTTTATCAAAATCGGTTCAGCCGTTTGAAGATCATCAACTTTTTTTGTTTCGGGTTTTTTTTTTAATATTCAATTTATTTCTAGTGTAGTGGTATTCACATTATTTTCATTTGTCATTTAATGTATATGTTATTTTTTTTTTCAGGTAATCGAAAAATAAATGCCTGACTGCACTACTAATTAGTAAGTACCTACGTGGAACCCTACGGTCGAAAAAACAACACTTAAATATAACCCGATAAAATCGTCTAATTATATGTGGTTGCAACGTAAAATAATTCAACGCCCAATCTTTCCGTGGGTGTCGTTGGAGTGGGAAAATTAATTTGCCTAGCAATTACGAAAATGTAAGATGCATTTACTTAATTTGAAGCAATTCGTAAGTTTTTTTTAAACAAGTGTAACGATCGGGCACGCAGTCATCCTGATGGTAAATGGATGCTGTGGCCAAGACATCTATACCTATCCTCGCTTAGGAATCAAAAACGTTTTTATCCCTGAGAACTACGACGAAAACACTACGTTTCAAGTAAAAAGTCTCCGGTTCTCTGCACGCACCGTACAAAACAGCAGCATTAACTTAAAGTAGCCAAGTATCCCAAAGTCTTCTTAATTGATATTTAGATGTCATATTTAGCACGGCTTCCTTAAACATTTGAATATTAATTTAGGCCCGAACTACGCAGAACGTATCTCTCGCTTTATCTCGAAGTCTTGCGGTGGTATGCTTGGGTTTGGATTTAATTTCATTAATTATAGGATCCCAAGCAAATAGTAGCACCTCATCTTACGAGGATTTGTAGTCTACCAAATCTATCCAATGGTAGGAACGATCTTGAACTTTCTTTTTTGCGAACAGTTATGCAGTTCTAGAAAGACCCGTATCACTGCGACCTATAAGATGCATTGTGATCGCATGCTATGGCTATAGTTTACTGCTAAGTCTGTCTTCAATGAATTGAAGGAGTTTCTTAGCTGTGAACACACTTCTCTTCTGGGCGAAGTACATAGTTTACTAGATGAGTGTGCAAACATTAAGGCTCCACAATCAGTTAGGATGTACAGAGGCGTTTCTTCCGTTAAGGAACAGAATCTTGAACATATTTACTGACTGCAGACTTCCCGGAGCGTCGTCATTTATAAGATAAAAACCTCCCCCAAGTTGTGAAGTGGCCATTGTTTATAATTCATTATTTAAACTTCTATCAACAATGTGCCACAACATACGCAGCCCTGTAGGTAAAGAAGAAATAAACCGGACCTAATAATAGACGCCTCGATCTCATTGCCAGCGGGAGAGCACGGACAGACATATAGGTATAGTTGATTGGTGTGTGACGTCATTCACAGTTGTTGGCTGTACTTCATAGATTAGTAATCTTCTTCATGTCCAAAGTGCACCACTGGACAAAAGCCTCCTTCGTTGCAAAGAGGGTTTGTGACGATCACAGTAACGCAATATTGATGATGCTTCCGTCGCCGGTGTGTTAATTTTACGACTGGCGCAAACAAGATGGTTATACCGTCTCAAAAGCTATTAGAACTCTTTGATATATCCCATTAAGTAATCTGTAGAGGTTTAATGACGGCATTAGTATTTCAATTTAATTGCTTCGAGAGATTATCGATGACTAAAATATCATGAGGTCATGAGGAGTGTACGGAGCAAATTACAAGGCACGGTCCTGAGCCACCCGCATCCATCGGCTTCTCGCATGGCTTACCAGTTCGTCAAGCCATCCTGCACTCTCTGGTGTTGTGCTAAGGGCACTGTAATATCGCCAATTAAACAGTTATTGGGTAAATAACGTCTGGAATTAAAAATTTAAAATAAACATATTAATTCAGTTATTGGGTATTTCTGTCACAAAATTCTCAATGGAGTGAGGAAGTTGGCGGTTTTGCATCCCCGTATCATGCAAAGCCTAGTTGGTCCTAAGCCTTGTCTTCCATCGGTCATGTCGGATTGTCATCCCATCGAATGCGCCAGCGCAGATGGATAGTTTGGGAGGACATTATATTATAAGAATAATAGGATACAAAACGTTTAAATGAACAAATGTAAGACTTACATATAATTCTTCAATGTGTAGTGTTCGCGTAAAATAAGAAATCATCAAACTAAGTTTTTTTTTATTTTCCACAAAATAATTACATGGACAAATGATTCCCGTCAATCGTCCACGTCGTTAGTATCCAAACATTGGCAGCGTTCACTTCCTCATAATAAAAGGCAGGAAGCTTTGTTGACTTAGGATAGTGTAGAGCCATGCTGCAATTTGTAGTACGAATGGGTCGGCTCGACCGGGGATGGAAGCACGCTCTAACAGAATACCAGCGTAAAATACTGCTGTGTTTCGTATGGTGAGTGTAAAATTTTAGAGATTAAACGGTTGACAACGCATCTGCATTTTGATTCGTAATCGAGGATAAATGTAAATTGTTTATGGGCCACAGCAACTTTTGGGGGGTGGTTGGGGGGGGTGGGGGTGGGGGGGTGGGGTGTGCTTCTCGTTCCACTTACCATCAGGTGGACTGTGTGCTTGTATACACTTATCTAAAAAAAAAGGTTAAGCAATATTTGATCTGTGGCCGATATCACTTATGGTATGGATATTTCATTTTATTTAAAATTGAAGCTACATGATAGGGGTTTATGTCAGTATATCGTATGCTGGTTTGACTCCTCTTCCATGAAAAAGCACTATTAGGGCTCGACCGGGAAACGATCACGTTCGCACAGCATAACAATAATGTCCTCCAAACCGAATTTCATCACGGCGGCCAACCTCAACGGTGGCTAGCCATCTACGCAGGACATGACTATAGTAGCTGAGTATATGCACAAGCACAGGTGCACTCTCTATTGCCTCACTCTCATAGCCCGATGGGACGGTAACTGAACATTCCTTGACAGGAAAACTCAATAGGTAACTTATTTTTTTTGGTCTGACCTCATGATCTGTAATCGCGTTTACTACCACTAGAATAACGAGGCAATCAGCTATTATTAAATAATCAACATAATCTATTTATTAAGCATCGTATCAATATTAAAAATATTTTATGTTTTAAATAAATAGATTGACTTGGCAATCACACGAAACAATACAATATATACTTGTGAGATACATTGTGTTTTCATGCGATGGCCAAGTCAATCTATTTATTTAAAACACAAAAGATTTTGATATTGATGTGGTCACCATAAGACGTTGATATGTTAGCTAATTACATCATAACTTAAAACAGAAAGATCCTTAAGTAGGAACTGAATAAATGAACCGACTTAGTATTACATAGATCTCACAACTTTTTAAGCTAGAAGAACTGAGTTGCGAGACTTGTGTTTTTTTACAAGTTTATTTATTTATTTTTATTTATTTATTTATTTATTTTCCACTATACAATTATCTTTACAGGTTTATCACCTATTGCGATAATGTAGACAACTATTTTACCAACTACAACTACACAGTTACAAGCTAATAATTTTCGATTACAGATATGTACTTATTGCTATTTCAAACACGTATCTATATCACATAAGGACCATAACTAATTTCAAACAGAGCTCTTACTATGAACCCACCCAGAGTACAACAAAATATATCTATGTCTTCTGCTATACGGTTGAGGATACGGAGGGCGCGCGTAAAGGGCGCTTCAGTCACCAGCTTAGTGTGGCCGCGCGGCACAGCTATCAGCTGCGGCCGCCGCCGCCGCCACACGTATCTGTCCGGAACACATATGCGCACTTGTTGCAATACGTCTGGATTGTGAATCTTTCCCCTCATCACCTTAAAGATATATGAAACAAGCGCTAAATTCCTCCTAACCTTTAGCTCATTGTATCCTACCATACCTAAGGTGAATAAGGTAGGATACTTATTTGGGTAAAATGGGTATACTCCATACATTTTTTGATATAAATATCTAATAAATATATTCTGCACTCTCTCCAACATGATACTATACTTAGTCTCATGTGGAGACCAGATGACCGCGTTGAATTCTAATTGGCTCCTCACTAAAGAATTATATAATGCAATAACTGTCTTTATATTAGTGAAGTCCCTAGCTATCCGTAGTACGAATCCCAAATTTCTGTAGGCTTTCTTACAGATTTTGGTTATATGCTCTCCAAATTCTAGTTTAGAGGAGAAATTAACCCCTAGATCTTTGATTTTTGACACTTTCGCTATTGGTGCCCCGTTAACCTGGTATTGGTACGTAACTGGAGATAGTACACGGCTGAAGGTCATAGTTATGCACTTCGTGATGTTAAATTGTAAGTTATTATGTTGGCTCCAGGCTACCACCCTATCTATATCTTGTTGTAACTTTTGGCAATCCTCTCTGTTCCTCACAGCAAGATACAGTTTCAGGTCATCTGCAAATAGAGTACAATGAGCATCTTTGACAACCGTTGGAAGGTCATTTATCATCAATATGAATTGCAATGGACCGAGATTGCTGCCCTGACTTACTCCGGACCTAGTTAAATAGTTTTCTGACCTACACCCCGCATATTCTACATACTGCTTTCTGTTCCGCATATAACTAGCAAAAAATGTTAGTAAATGGGGAGTAAATCCTACACCTGCCAGTTTTGTGAGCAGTATGTCATTATCCACTAGGTCAAAAGCTTTTTTGTAATCCAAGAAAGCTACATCTACCTGTCCTCCAGCATCCACTTCAGGTACAATATAATTCATATAATTAATTAGGTTGCTGGTGGTGCTCCTGTCGGGTCTAAAACCGTGTTGCTCATCCGAAAGCTGTACATTAACTTGCGAGAGGATGCTCTTGTGTACTGCAGCCTCCAGTACTTTAGCTGGTGTCGAAAGCACAGCAACCGGCCTATATTGGTCCACGTTTGATGCTGACTTTCCTTTTGGTACTGGGACTACCTTGGTTGTTTTCCATCTATCTGGAAACACTGCCTCTGCCAGGCACTTATTAAATATGTAGAGAAGTGGCTTACCAAGTCTACAGTCTTTGAAAATGTAGGGCGGTATGCCATCTGGTCCCGTTGACTTTTTTGGCTTGAGTTTTTGCAGAGCGTAAAGTACTTCATCAAGCTTTAGTTGTTCTAAGTGTACCCTAGCCGCACCATTCTTACCACCAGCCTGATTCACTGCCGCCTCCACGTCCAGCTTAGACATCTTAGGGCTAAATACCGAATAAAAATACTGAGCAAACTCAGAAGCACACTGCTCACTAGTAAGTACCTTATTATCTTTTAAAATCTTGCGTGGACTTCTGCTGTCTTTTTTGAGTTAATGTAAGCCCAGAACGCCTTTGGATTTTCCTGAAACTCACTCTGCATCCGGTCTTTATAATTTTTGTACGTGGAGTTTATTAAATATTTTACATACGTTCTACACTTAGCAAACGCCTCATAATCGGCCCCTGATTTGCTAACCTTGAACTGCCTATGAAGCCTAGCTTTTAATTGTATGTTGCGAATAATGTCTATCGTGTACCACTTGGGGTAACTGTACTCCGAGTTTACACGTCTTCGCTTTTTTCTTGGCACGCAGTCATCCATAACTTTGTTTAAAACCTCATAAAAATAATCTAAACTATTATTTACATCTAACCTATACATTGGCATCCAATCTATGGCCGCTATTAACGAATACATTAACGGAAATAAATAAATAACGAATACATTAACGGAAAGTTTGCTTTACAGAAGTTCCATCCAGTATGCGTCTGATTGCTCCCCTCAGACTCAGCTAGCAGTGGCGCCGGCGCGGGCTGCCCGCCGTACCGCGCACGCCCCCGCTGCACCACAATGGCGAGCGGAGGATGATGTGGGTCGGGCGGCACGATTGGCTCAGCCGCGCGCACCTCCAATTCTTTTTCCACTGAACGCGTGCTCAAAACAAGATCTAATTGTCGTTCATTGCAATTTCCTATTTTGTTGTACTGGGTGAATTCACAATATGTGCAAAAGCACTCAAAATGATTGCGTACATTTGTTGAGCTAGAATATAAATTAAAATCGCCTATCACTATTAAATCATTGTAGCCATCACGATAATTTTCTATTATACTTAACAACAACATGTATTCATTATCACCACAACTCGGTGGAATGTATACTACACACAACACAAACATGAACTTATTTTGTTGATAAACTGCAGCGCTAACCAGTTCAAATGCGTGATCTTGAATACGTACATCGTTCGGGGTATTTAGTTCCCGCAGCTCGTATCGTGGTGTGGCCACTAAACACGCACCACCCTGCTTGCGTCCGTCTGCCCGATCACACCGAAGTATCATGTATCCAGGAGGGATAAGTTCTGAATCATAGATAGAATTGTTGCATCCTGTTTCTGTTATTGCAAAAAAATCATAACTATGGGAAGAAATTCCCACATAAAAATCGTGTAATTTTGTTCTCAATCCTCTCACGTTCTGATAGTATATCTCCACAAAATTGAGTGGTTTCTTATTACTTATTGGGTGGTTTACGAAACCACACCCATTCACAAAATTCAATGTTAACTGCCCAACATTCTGGTTTACATAGTATTTCGTATGAACTTTCTGGAACTCCTATTATAAATGACGCATAGTCTCGTTCCGTCTTATGTTTAATTTTTTCCACTGTTATTTCCGTCTCTTTTCCACATATATTCTTTACATGTACTTCCAAACTTTCTACTGTAATATCCTTTTTTTAATCGCCAAACATGTAAAAATTTTTTCCTTTCAGTACCTTGAATATTTCCTGTACCAGTATTTCCTCCTCTTAAGACTTGCCTCTCAGGATATTTCTTTTTCTGTACAGTTATCCATGATCCTTTCTTTTTGCTAGTTTCCATCTTATTTTCTGTATTATCTGTCGATAGTTGTTCTTTATCAAAACTCTCCGCAGCGGTTTCTATATTACATGTCGGTTTCATGGCCACGCATGCCACTACACGCTTATCTTTGTTATTATCTTTGTTTACTGGCTGATTTTTTGCTTAGTACCTGCTTTTCGTTTTGTGTGAGTACCTTTGCAAAGGATAAAGTCTCCTTTCTGATTTCCTTAACTGTCTCATTTCTTTCTTTTGTAGGCCGATTTTTGTTCAGACAATTCTTTAATTGCTCATTTTTTTGCTCCAATGTCTTTATCTGCGCTTCTAATTCATCGACTTTGCTTGCCTTCTTCTGCACTACTTTCAAAGTATCTCGTAATTTACGCAATTCTGTTTCGGTATCAACAAACCTGTCCTTGAGCAAATTGTACTCCCTTATTTGTTCATCTATTTTAAAGTTCATTTCAAATCTAAATTCTTGCAATTCTTGCAGTATTTTACTACTGATATCCAATTCTATAACTTCTTTTGGAAACATCCTATTGCCTCGGTCTGAGTTTACATAGCAAGGGGTAGAAGTTTGATTCATTATATTCTGGTTACCTCGAACTGGTGTGTCCGAATTATCCCGTTTCGGTGCACTGCAAACACACTCCGGGCATCTCCAATTGCACTTGTATTCTTCAGTAAACGCTTCGTATTTATCCTTCGTCAGAGCCATGGACTTAAGATGGTACAATTTATTGCATCCATCTCTTTCACATTCCATGTACGAAATGTCGTATATTACGGCATCACAGCCGTTACATTTTCGATCCATTTATTTGAAAAATACACGTTTTCCGCTATTAATTATTTTTCCGCTAAGTTATGTTTTTGATGATATTACTATTAACTTTTTTGTAGAATAAGGGTTGTAAACGACCATACAGTCTACCTGATGGTGCAAAGTGCAAACTGCAGTTATCATTAAGCACTCCGTGCGTTTTCACTCGGCATTGTATGTTAATGCGGCTGACGTGTTATGCGTTGTGGTTGGCTTCGCTGATATTAATGAACGTAATGCAGCGTAATCTTCACACACATCTTCCGGTTTAACCATAAACGTACGAATGAATACGCCTGCCTTATCCGATTAAAGAATAGATCGATTCCATATCATAAGGTGACGCGGCACATGAAAGGAGGCCTATGGTATTTAGTCTTCCCGCTAGTAGACTTTAGGTAGGGTTTGTTAAGCGTTTAAAACAAAACTTTCTAGAGTAGAATAAAAGTAGATGACGTCATTTGTTTCTTGTTATTATCTTTACTATCGTGTAGTAACGTGTAGTGACGGTGTAAGCATATCCACTACGCCATATCGTCCCGTGGGTGTCGTACGAGGTGACAGAAGGAAATTAATACAAAAAATGGGCGGCTGCAGTATCTTGATCTGATGATAACAACTCAATAAACATTAAAAAGTGCGGTTGCCAACCCGCCCGCCAAGCGTGGCAACTATGGCGAAATCCTGCCCATAAGGAAGTCTGTGGAAGAGGATCTAAGTATAACAGTGGACTTTTATAGGCTGTAATGGATGGTTGAATAAATGATCTTCTTCGACCCATAAATGTCCATGGACATGTACTGTAGACATGACTCCCGTTATGTGGAATTTTTTAATACCATACGAAACACAGCAGCGTTGAGCTGCTATTTTACTGTTCGCGTTAATCATCGGGATTGGCGATTACTTATGGCCTGGTGAAAAATATTCTTATATAATAGAAACAAGCCCAAAGGTTAAAAAAAACTAATTAAAAAAACATGACAACGTAATAAAGTTCATTGAAAACAGAATTAGTTTATAGATAGATAGACAGATAATTCTTTATTGCACGCTTCAAAACAAAAAATAAGATTGAGAAAAAATTATAAAAAAATGTTAAAAGATAGTAGTACGTTGACCGGTCTTATAGTTACACAATGTCACCCCCACAACCAAGACGAATTTAACGACAGCTCTATGTATTTTAGCATATGGGATCCAGGCTCCAGTGCGTGCCAAAGAAGTAGATATACAAATATCATACCCACTCGAAAAACATTAACCTCTTTTTCAGGCAGTTGGGTAACAATAAGCGCTATTCGACTCATGGATTTTAATCAACTAACAATCATTAACATACAATTTAGACATTACCTACAGTTTTAGATTCTTTTTTCAATTTGCCTAACCATACATAAAAAAATGATGTTGATTTTTTTATTTAATTGTTAATTATTCATTTAAAAGTTTCTCTTTTCAATATGACATACTATCTGATTTCTAATTTTGTATGACAATTTATTATTTTTATTTGTATGACATATAAGGAATGTAAATTTATTTTATGATTGTGTTGGCGTTTTGTAAAGCCTTAAATTTCTAAAATTCTAAAATTTCTTAAATTCTGTTAAATGGACTGTTTTAAATAAATAAATAAAATAAATACTTAACAAATGGTGAACATTTTGATTTAAATTAATATACGAAATTTCTAAAGTAGGTACTAATTAGAATTACAAGTAAAATCTCTTGTATATATTAGTTTAGTATAGTATTCGTAGTCATACGGCAGCTGTAATATAGTTGTAGCGCAAATGGGTCGGCTCGACCGGGGAAGGACCACGCTCTTATAGAATATCACCGTTAAATAGAAGCTTAACGCTGCTGGGTTTCGTATGGTTAGTGTAGAGAACCGGAGGCTCTTTTTACTGACTCATTAAAACTTATTCCTCAAGGAGTGCCAATACATCTGCATTTTGATACTTGATAAACTTGATAAATGTAGACGTCTACGGGCCATAGCATTAACTTACCATCAGGTGGACTGAGTGCTGTTTTTCACCCTTAATCCTTAAAAAATCTATTAATAAAATATATTTGTATTTCTTACAAAATATTACGCCATCGATAACCTATCTACAGTCTGGGGCAGCTTGTAATTGGAAAGGTATACAATTACAGTAATCCTGCATGATCTGATCGCAATCGCAATCGCATGAGATCACAATCAGGCCGCATCGAAACGTTCACTTTCGCCATGGCGACATTAATGATTAAATTCAATGAGAATTGACAGTCATCTCGGGTTTACTATAATAGTTGCAGCTCAAAATTCGCAGGGATTTCTAGTCCCTTATATCCTCCAAACCAGATCTTGATAAATCAGAATGAGATTAAAGTAACAAGGGGCTTAGCGAGAGCTTGTGTCCAAAAACAAAAGCACTTGGGTTAAGCGTGTCCGAGCGTCTTTGTGTCATAACCGTACCTTCGAAAAAGTAAGTGGTATGAGTTTCTCATTGTTTACGATAATAATTGGATCACCAGACAAACAAGTACACATTTATTTCTTTTTTTTAGGGTTCCGTTATCTGGGGGTAAAACGGAGCCTTAATAATTTCAATGCGCTGTCTGTTTTGTTAGTTTGTACGTCCGTATTTCACGGAGCTCGTAAACAGAATGAGTTACAGACCTGAAATTTGGATATTTGATGTAGAATGTCGACCCAAGACCGCATATTGAATATATTATAGGATTTTTTAACTTTAACATTACGTTTATTACTCTTTTTTTAGGCTAGCATGTGTTAATTACCCTAGAAATTAATTCTTTTTTATCATGTAAAGTATCAAAATAAGCAAATGGCGATCGTCTATACTTTTAGACCGTTTCGCTATAGGTTTTATCTCATAAAATCTAAACTGGATTAGGATGTTTTACAATTAAGGTCTGGATGTTTGTTTGTTCTTGTGCAATTTGTATACGTAAAACCACGATATAGGAGAAAATCCTAATAACCAATTCAACGAGTATTTTTCTTTACACTCTCATAGTTCTTTAATGCGTTTTTAATGCGCATTTAATTTCCTAAACAATGTTAGTAACCTACCATTTATAATGTGATTGATACAAAAGTGAAAAGTTAAATGGAGGTTGCTTATTGAGTTTTAATTATTTACCCACGTTTTTGCTTTTTGGAGTATTATTTGGTAAACTATTTATTAATCTGTGGTATTATCCACAAAGTTAAAAAAAATACAGCCTACACGCGTTCAATTGCTAGACAATTCTCTCATTTCTGAGAGGTCTTTAAGGATAATAAAATGTGCTGCGCTGCTCCCCTATGTCTTGTGACGGATTTCCCATGTATTCGAAATATTTTTTTTACTTCCCAGACATGCAGGTTTCCTCGCGTTGTTTTCCTTCACCGCCGAGCACAAGGTAAATCAGCAAATTACAATTAACAATTTCAATGGTGCCGGCAGGTATGGAACCCGGGTTGCTAGCGTTCCGTGTAATTAACAGTGAACTCATCGCTCCTGAGCTACCACGACTTATCGGTCAGCTAAGTAAAGTTCGCGTTAATTAACTCACTTCGATTATAGGGAGTAAAGGGGCCACCTCCACCAAGTAAGAGCTCTGCTCTACGTTACGTGTCAGAGATTTTTTATGGCAAAAATGTGACAAAACGAGCACACATTCTACCTGATGGTAATAAATGAGTGCTGTACCCAATAGCCACCTACACGTATACTCAATTAGATATCAAAATACAAAGGCGTTGTCACTCTTAAGGGCTATGATGGAATGCCTAGACAGCTAGTTAACAGTAAAAAGAATCTCCGGCCCCGGTCTACTCTATTTCATATTGTTACGAATAAGTGATCCTATTTTAAATCGTTTATCCCTCTAGGAACAACAAAGACCAAATTCGTACTTTTTTATAGAATAAGAATGACAAACGAGCACATAGTCTACCTGATGGTAAGTGGATGCTGTGGACAATAGACAATAACGCAGATGCGTTGTCATCTCTGATCACTAAGATAGAATGCCTCATTTCCAGTAAAAAAGGGCATTAAGCTACTATTTTACGCTGGTATTTTGTGAGAGCGTGGTCCTTCCGCGGTCGAGTCGACCCATTCGTGCTATAACTATAATAAAGTTGCAGCGTGGTTTTACCACGTATAAAAAGCTTGTTTGGATTTTCCTCACGGAATGGTACAAAGACACGATTCTGAACCACCTATACCCATTGACTTCCTGCCATCAATTTTTATACTACGTTTACCGCTCGAGTATCTGTCTTTCCCAACGATTGACGGTTCCTCGAGCTACAATGCCTCGTCAGCTTACTGAACCGTTTAAATTTTATTAAACATAAAGTAAAATTTCCGTAGGGGGCGCTAAGCTCACTTCTATTCTTTTTTTTTAATCTTCATCAGTCCGTGAATGTCCACTGCTGGAGATATTTCTCTCCCGCTTTAGATTTTGGGAGGGCCTTCCCTTAATCAGCACGCTTGGTTAATGGATTGACAATCAAAGCCCAGACCTGTCGCACCTTCGTCTATGTTGCCCGTCGTTTTAGTAATTTACGTCTGGTGTCAACAGAATAGTTGTGTAAGTCATACTTGCGATTGTTGTCACTTGGTGAAACTATATAGCTATATACCGTGCAGTGGCGGTGTAAGAAGGTATATCCACTATCCCATATCAGCCCGTGGGTTTCGTAACAGCCGACAGGGGGAAACAAATCAGGAGATGGACAGCAGCGTCTTTCTAATAGTAAAGTAAAAGTAAAGTTACAGCCTATATACGTCCCACTGCTGGGCTCAGGCCTCCCCCTCATTTCTTAGAGGGTTTAGGGCGAGGAAGTGTCCGCCGCGCTGCCCAAATGCGTGTTGACGAACTTCACATGTCTTCGAAATATTTTTTTTTCTTATTCCTCAGACATGCAGGTTTCCTCACGATGTTTTCCTTCACCGCCGAGCACGTGGTAACTCAGCACTTAAAATTGCAATTAACAATTTCATTGGTGCCGGCGGGGATCGAACCCGGGTTACTCGCGTTCTGTTATATTTACAGCGCGCGTTAACCACTGAGCTACCACGGCTCTTGTCTTTCTAATAACGACTAAAAATAAAAAAAACTGCGATTGCCAACCCGCTTGCCAAGCGTGGCAACTGTGGCAAATGGTGCCCCTATGAGGCGATCTATGCGGGAGGCCTATGTTCAGCAGTGGACTTTAATAGGCTGTAACGGTAAGAGTAACGGTGAGACTCCAGCTTCATTTTTACCCAACCACGGCAATGCAAAAAGGATGGTTATGATATCGACCTATATGTATGTATGTATGTTCATCTGTTCCCTTATAACTTCGAAATTACTTATTGTGACTTGGATGAAAACTTGTGCTAAATTAACTGTAAATATTGTGAACCCAGTACAGGTTATCAAAATCACAAAAATGCCATAGTTATACTTGCCGTGAACTATCGGAATGAGATGAAATGGGAGAATGGAATTTTTTTTAATTGTCTTATGCCGCCATTACGGAACACAAAAACACTGATCAAAACTTTATACAACTCTCGCCTCGTCTACGTTAATCTCTAAGTAACAGTATTGTATAACATTGCGTTGTAAGCAAAAAGCGTTCTACATTTTCACCGGCCCCCGGAAGACGGCGTTTAATACTTTTAGTGATTTTATATTGCATTGTTTTTATTTCACTCAGTATGAATGAATCACTTTATCGGTATGCTGTCAAGTAAATTACTTTTCTCGAAAAATGGTACTTGTGATCGCACACTATATCTATGATATATCAGGTAACATAGAATATAATAATGTTCTCCAAACCGAATTTCGATCACGGCGGCCAGCCTCAACGGAGACTAGCCGTCGGTTTAGGGCAGGATTATAGTGCCCAAATGCATGCGCAAGCACAGGTGCACTCTCTATTTCACTGGTCTCATGGTCCGATGGGACAGTAAACCGACACAACCGGGGAGAGATCAGGCGCTGAACCAACGGCAAGTATCATCGTATGTCTCTCTATCTGTAATCAGTCATTGATTAAACCATTCTGCAACAATATTACGGTTGCAATACGAATGACTATGTAATGTTGAATGTTTGTAGAATGAACCGGGGTGGGACCACGCTCGCACAAAACGCTCGTCAAATGGTATGTAGCTTAATGCTATTGTGTTTCATATTGTGATTGTGGAAAACCGGAGACCCTTTTTACTGAAAACGAGGAGATTTAAGAACGACAATGCGTCTGCATTGTGATTCTTCATCAAGGATAGATGTAGATGTCTACGGGTCACACCATCCAGTGAACTGTGTGCTCGTTAGTCATCCAAAGCCACGTTACAGAATTTATGGCTATATACATATATACCAATGTAATATTGCTACATAATGCTACTGTATTTTGTATGGTGAGTGTAGAGAACCGGATACCCTTTATATTGGTAACGAGGTTTCCAATCTTAATTTCTCATGGCTGACAACGCTTCTTCATTTTGTTTTTTAATCGAGGATAAATGTAGGCGTGACTTATCATGAGATTAGCAGTGTACTCGTAATACACTCTTGTATAAAACGGGGGACTCGCTTTAACTTTCTTCTGAATTGCCTGTACGATATACTTCAAAATCTATAGTTTCGTCACTTAGGTTCAAACCTCTATTAAAATTTCAACAATAATTGCCTTAAGTTCTGTTAATTTCTTATTATATTTTGTAAATAGTCGTAATTGTTACATAAGAATAATTCATGTTTATGAAGACTGCTCAAACTTGTACAATAAAGTTTTTTTTTTTTTATAGAAGAGGGGGCAAACGAGCATACGGCTCACCTGATGTGGGGTTTTTGTTTAAGTGTTTTTACTACCGCCGCCCATGATCAACCGCAACACCAGGGGAATTGCAGGTGCGTTGCCGGCCCTTTAGAAATGAGTAAGCTCTTTTCTTGAAGGTCCCCAGGTCGTATCGGTCCGGAAAAATCGCTGGTGGTAAACTATTCCACAGAGAGGTTGTACGCGGAAGAAAACTCCTCTTGAAACGTACTGTGGTGGACCGCCAAGCATCCAGATGGTGTGGATGATATCGGGACGTTTGCCGCGTAGTGCGTTCACGAAATTTGGCGGCTGGGATTAATCCGAACAATTCCTCAGAGCACTCTCCATGGTGGAAAGCACTCGGTCGTCGACGATTCGAGCTGCTCTGCGCTGGATGCGGTCAAGTGGAAGGAGCTGGTACTGGGGAGCCCCAGCCCAGAGATGGGAACAGTATTCCATGTGCGGCCGAACCTGCGCCTTGTAAAGTTGCAGGCGGTGTGCCGGCATGAAATACTGTCCCGCTCTGCTGAGCACGCCAAGCTTTGAATGTTTTTGGTAATAACTTCAAATTGAAATAAATGGATTACGATTTATACTCCTCAATTGCGCAGTTATTCAAATCTGTCGAGAAAACAACGAGAAATTAAAGACAAAAACATTCTAGAAATTATGATCATATTTATCTTAAGGTCTTGTATCTGGGGTTAACGCTCGCTGTATGCCCGTACTTCGATCCCCGCCGGCACCAATGAAATTGTTAATTGCAATTTTAAGTGCTGATTTACCGCGTGCTCGGCGGTGAAGGAAAACATCGTAAGGAAACCTGCATGTATGAGGAATAAGAAAAAAAATATTTCGAAGACATGTGAAGTTTGCCAACACGTATTGGGTCAGCGTGACGGACACTTCCTTGCCCTAAAACCCTCTCAGAAATGAGGGGAGGCCTGTGCCCAGTAGTGGGACGCATATAAGCCGTAACTTTACTTTACTTGCATCTAGACAGACAACATTTTAGCAAGACAAAGCATTAAAGAAATTAAGATCATATTCGTCTTAAGGTTTTGTATCCACGGCTACAATTTCCAACGAAGCCGCAGACGTAGTTAGGTAGTTAACGACAATCGGAAATCGCTATAGCGTATTAATTTAACGGAGAAATCGTAAAAAAGTTATAATAATCTCTTTGAGCGTCTGCGTGATTGTCGCACATTCGTCTCGCCGATTTCACAGCGATTAGAAATTTGACTTCCGAGTTTTTGAACGAGTTATGAAGATCGTGTAACTCGGCGGCTCTCGTACTTACGAGCCGGGCAACACAGATTTTTAAGTAACAATCTAACTGGTAAGCTACAGCTATAGACACTGCTGTTAGTTGCGTGCGTTTATACGTGGTAGAGCAGGCTGCAGATATAATATGGTAGTAGCACGAATGGGGTGGTTCGACCGGGGTAGGTAGGACCAAGCTTTTACAGAATGCTAGCTTATTGCTGATTTGTTTCGTGTAGTGAGTGTAGAGAACCAGAGACCCTCTTTACGGGAAACGCGGCGTTCCATCTTAGTTCTCAGGGGTGATAACATATTTACATTTTTGAGTCTATGTAGGTAAGTAGATACAGTGACCCTACATACTTATTTACAAGAAAACTCCTTAGAAGGTTTTTCAACGCTTGTCATATTAATATTACAAAAAATCTATGTTTTTTTATAGAATAAGGGTGACAAACGGGCACACATTCCACCTGATGGTAAGTGGGTGCTGTGGCCCATAGACATCTACGTTTATCCTCGATTAAGATTCAAAACGTGGTTCTTTGTCACCACTGAGGACTAAGATGCAATGTATTCTGTGAGAGAGCATGGTACTCCCCGGTCGAGCCGACCCATTCGTGCTACAACCATAATATAGCTGCAACGTGGCTCTAATACGTATGACGTATGTTTCTCTGGTAAACACATATAATATATATGGGTTATGACCGTAACTCTTTCTGTGGCCGACAAAAAGGTGAGAACTATTAATTTCTCATAAGCTTTCTTTGTGTAATGACACGTCTATGTCATTGAACGCACTTTTTAACTTTAGATAATCATCGTGTCATCAACAGCGTCTAGCGTGAGATATCTCAACGAACAAAGTCTTTAAATGAAGAAATTTCATTTAGTTTAATTTTATTTTTAGGAATAAAACACCAATATTTAATATCGGTTTTAAAGTCTTTACAGAGAAAATCGGCAATAAGCTTCCGATCCAATCGGTTTATTTAAAAAAAAACTGGTAATTTTATTTTACATAGTATATTTATCATCATTATTACAGTCCATCACAACTCCACTGCTGAACATAAGCCTACCTCCAGGAATGCCACAAATCACCGTCATGAGCTGCCTGCATCTATCAACTTTCGAGTTTCATCATGTCGGCACTTTATCTGGTAGGGATCGCCTTACACTGTGCTTACTAGGACTTTTATATCTTACCAAATCGTCACTTCACCTAGTGTTCTTCTATAAAATAATGATTGAAAAAAGTAAAGTTAGTATTATAGTTTATATCAATGTGCTATTCGATCACTAGTGCAGAGATAATTTTATTTCCATACGTCCTTATACTTCAAATTATCTTCAGTTTTAAAATATTCCTTACTAATCTAAACATAATACTCTTAACAGAATATCAGGACGCCACTCTTAAATATGATATCTTAAAGTGCCAGATCGTGTTCTAGAGGGCGTCTCTATTATCCTTATCCACGAAGGGCACGTCGCGTGTAACCGATATGTCGTCTAGAGAGTACTTGAGGGCCAGCCGCCTCTTAGGCACGTGGATGCGTTTCCGACCCCAAATACCTGTTCGAGATAGTAGGGGTGATTTTGGCTTAAATATTTCGGGTGGCAGGTTCGTAACGGAAAGTGCAATTAAATACGACTGTGATAGTTCCACGACCAGATTTAAAAAAAAACTAAAGTGAAAAATGAACTGACAGTCCACTTGATGGCAAGTGGGCTACATTCGACCAACGGATATCTGCAACCAACTTCACACAAAGAAGGCTACACATGCATTGTCTCTTGGCATGCCTTCACAACCTGTAATTACTCTGCTTCTCTATCTCTATTCTGTTCTATTCTATTTCGGATTGGACTACAGCTACTATTTGGCGGAAGAAATACGTAAAAGAGTGGAAACTACCCAGCGGACTCCCAGGCAGAAAAGTAGTCTTCCCACCTTCCCACCTAGTATTTATCGCGCCACGTAACTCAAGCGCTGAACGAAACGTGGAGGGGGATAGCTGCGAATATTGTATCAGTACGAGGGACGGGTCACGTGGTTCGTCACGCGTACCGGTTCATCCTGATCGATCATTCAAAAGGATAATTTCGGGCTCTAGTACTCTATACTAAAACAATTTGTTCAGATCATACAGAATTTGGTCGGTTTTAGACTCATTCACAATTCACACCAATCACGAGTTAAAAAGGTTCCGTCAATTGTTTGTGATTAGTTGTACCGTAACATTCAAAAACAGATGAATGAACTACCAATACTTTTAAGGGTTTTAGCTCAAACGAATGAATCATTCACGATCGAAACGTGTCTATTTCGTGCCGCGAGTTGTATACTTTGCTCTCATTTTTCTGAATTACTTTTATTTTCTAGAATATTTTCTTTTATGTCTGCTTTCTATGGTCTATTATCCAAGGATAAAAGTAAGACGTAACACATGACCATAGCAAGGCACCTCAAATTTCTGATGTGGAGCAATATAGTCCGCTGCGCTGCCCCAACGTGTTGGAGAACTTCACATGTCTTCGAATTATTTTGTAATTTCTAAGATATAGAATTTATCACGATGTATTTCATCGCTCAGTACATGATATCTCCTAAGATACCACGGTTCAAGTTAGAAAAATACACATTATGTTAATCACACATGCAAAGATTTTTTAATTTCTTAGTGCGTTGTTATTGTGTTATTGACAAAATTATTTATAGAAACTTTAGTTAAACGCTTATCTAGTGTTTATTATTACTGGTCAATAAATTCTTCGACTTAAAGTGGAAAGTGGAACTGAATTTATCAAATAAATTATAACCTGAGTGAATATAAATATATAACAATAGAACTAATTTATTCATCCAACTGTAATATTAATATGTTTACTAAGTGAACCCCGCAGACGTTGCCCTGCAAGTTAATATAGTAGGTTGTGTTTAGCAACGTTCTTTTATTTTAGCTCATGTAATTTATTTATTAATTGCCGAGCTTGATTGAACAAAAGCAAATACCTACAAAAAATTGTTTTTAATTTTATTTTAGTTTATAAATATTAACTCATCCATCATCACTCTCGTTGTTAAATACATATATAAACCAATTTTCATGGTGATCGATCAAATAGATTTTGAGTTAAACAATTTCATTTTATACGTGGTAGAGCCATGCTGCAGATATTAGTAGTATAGTTGTAGCACGAATGGGTCGGCTCGACCGGGGAAGGACCACGCTCTCACAGAATACCAGCGTCAAATAGTAGCTTAATGCTGCTGTGTTTCGTATGGTGAGTATAGAGAATTGGAAACTCTTTTTATTGGAAACGAGGCATTCCAACTTAGTCCTCACGGGTGACAACGCGCCTTAGCTCGCGGCCTTGCAGGCCGCGAGCCCTGAGACAGATGAAGCTGTAAGAGTCGCATAGACTAACAGCACTAACATCTAGATAATAGTAGTCTGCATTTTGATTCGCAATCGAGGATAGATGTAGATGTCTATGGGCCACAGCAGCCACTTACCATCAGGTTGTTTGTCACCCTATCCTATGAAAATAAAATACAAACATCCTGTTTTATATTATGTATGATAGCCTAGCTATAGATTTGATTTAAAGTGACCTCAATATTTATATTTTTATCAAGCGTAATCCAAGCCTTTAGTCACACTGTTTGCGTCTTATGATATTAATATTTCCTACCTGTGGCGCCACGCTCCGTCTGCAGTACAAAAACAACTAATTACCGCGCGATAGGTTATCACGCGCACGCCACGTGTCGCCGATTACTATAGCTTCGGAGATGTTTGGAGTTCCAGTGAGCTAGTAACTATATAATAATAATCTATGAATTGCCACTAGCCATTTATAAATAGATTTTCTACGTGGCAGAGCCACGCTGCAACTGTATTATGGTTGTAGCACGAATGGGTCACTGACCACTGTCGCGCCCTCACAGTATACTTGCTTAAAATATCAGATTCATAATGTTCCGTATGTTAAATGTAGAGAACCGGAGACCTTTTTTTACAGGGAAGTAGACATTCCATCATAGTCAGTGGTGACAATGTATCTGCATTTTAATTCGTAATCGAGGATAGATGTAGATGTCTATGGACCACAGCGTCCACTTACCACCTGGACTGTGTGCTCGTTTGTCATTCTTATTGTATAAAAAAATTGATCTGGTTCACAATTGCGCTAACCATCTGAGCTACCAAGGCTCCTTATAACATCAGCTACCTGCCAGCCAAATCGCTCCAGCCGTTTGCGAGATAAGCCGGAACAAACAGACAAACAAATAATTTTTTTAAAAATTGTTCTTTTGTTATAACTACCGTATATATAGGTACTTACTTAGGCTGTTGTTTTGACATTACAAACAGAGACATTTCAATTTTATTTATTTTGTATAGACAAAAGTAAAAAAAGTAGTAAAGTTACAGCCTATAAACGTCCCACTGCTGGGCTCAGGCCTCCCCTCATTTCTGAGAAGGGTTAGGGCAAGGAAGTGTCCGCCGCGCTGCCCAAATGCGTGTTGACGAACTTCATATGTCTTCGAAATATTTTTTTTCTTATTCCTCAGACATGCAGGTTTCCTCACGATGTTTTCCTTCACCGCCGAGCACGTGGTAAATCAGCACTTAAAATTGCAATTAACAATTTCATTGGTGCCGGCGGGGATCGAACCCGGGTTACTCGCGTTCTGTTATATTTACAGCGAGCGTTAACCACTGAGCTACCACGGCTCTAGACAAGAGACTTGTATAGACAAGCGACCTAATAATGTGGCGTTATTTAGATAGTATGTGGATGACCGAACTTTGCTCGTTTTTTTTTTTAATCCGTGTTTTGGAAATTATGTTTAGATACAAATGACATACTGAATAAATAATATTTTTTGATCTTACCGACATAATAGAAAAAATTGAACTCGTTATTTGAGTAAAAAATCGTGAGTACAATTAGTTTAAGTTTTCGTGTTTTTAATAAAATACCTACTGAAAAAAGGGCTCGAAATAATAGATTTTCTCAAAAAATAGATTTTTGGAAAAAAAAGTCGGACCGGAGATAGGACTGGAATCAGGGTACTATGATATATATATATATATATAGTATATAAGAATTGCTTGTTTGTTATGTTTTTTATAGGATCGGGTGACAAAAGAGCACACATACCTGATGGTAAGTGGCTGCTGTGGCCCATAGACATCTACATCTATCCTCAATTACGAATCAAAATGCAGACTCTTTATTTGTAGGCTGGTCTATGCGATTTACAGCTTCATTGTCTAAGGCGCGTTGTCACCCGTGAGGACTAAGTTGGAATGCCTCGTTTCCAATAAAAAGAGTTTCCAATTCTCTACACTCACCATACGAAACACAGCAGCATTAAGCTACTATTTGACTACTACTACTTTTTATTAAGATATTTTATACATATTCATAGCCTAGGTCACTCCTAGCATTGCTGAATTCATTGAATTGAATGATTGATGTTAATTGAGTGCATTCGTGAAGTTTTATTACAATCCGCGTTTAACCATTTAGAAGATTAGCACGGACAGGCTGTGAGGCAGCCCGACTGACAATAATTTTAAAAATGGTTGCTATGTAAGCTAACTTTCCAAGATGCTGATCGTGCAAACATCCATTCGATTGCACTACGAACTTACGAACGAGGGCGGGATACGAACTCGAACGTCCGATATTGGAATTCATAGACAAACAATATTATGTCTAGAGGATTTATTAGTGGGCGACGATAAGGCGGATGTCCTACTTCCGGCAAGTACAAATCGTTGAATTTTATTAAGGCTTTGATTTAAGTGTTTTAATACAAGGTTTATGCAATGTTGTTACGTTAGTTATTGCGGTTTGTTGTGATGATATTAAAACTATTTTTATTTACGGCACTATGGAAATTTACGTCGTTCCTGTAGGGGCATAAATGTCTCTACTTTCATCACTATCATCACAGCCTATCCAAGTCTATTGCTCCATGCATCTTATAGATTGCCTCATAGTGCAGGATATTTGCCATAGTTGACACGCTTGGCAGAGTTGGCAACAGCATTTTTTTATTATTTTAAGTTATCAGGCATACTGCTGCCCATTTCAGTTTTCCTTTGTCGCCTCTTGCAGAACCTACGGCACGATATGGGATAGTGTATTCTCTAAACCCGCCACTACACGGCAGGTATGTACCTACTTTAGGGTATGCTAATTGCCTAACCCTCAATTATCAAATGGACCGCTGATACTAGTCGTGGGTACGCTTAAATGCAATGTCGGAAACCGGGCCAAATCAATCCACATATACCTCCGGAATGGAAAATCACTTATAGTCCATGTTTAACCTTGTAGTCTGGCTGGAATTCGAATCTGAGATCTACAACATGCTTCAAGACCCCACAGTAGTCATATTATGCTTACATTAAAGTCAATTTCAAACTAAAAATAAAAATTTCATGCTATTTTAGGCACCTTTTACATATCCGTTGTGATTTGATCTATATTAATTAATTCATAAATCTATGTTATGTAAAGTTTAGATAGGCGGAATTTTTAGTGTTCCGCTGTTATATAACGATCGATCGAACGATATCGTTGCAATCAAAATTTCTTTCTCTCACAACAACACAATACTACTCTTACGTTATTAATAAAAATACATGAGCCAGTTAGAAATTTAGCGGAGTTTTTCAAACATCAAGCTCCACATTGCGGATAAATTGTAATACTAATACTTGAATGACCTTAATGAATATTTTTGGTGGAAATAACGAACTGAACTATAGCATTTAACGGAAACATTTAAAGGAAATATTAGAGATAGCATGCGGTATGCGCAGCGGGACCGAGTAGTGGCGACGAAAGTACATCCACTACTCCATGTCATCCCGTGGGTCTCGTAAGAGGCGACAGAGGGAAACAAATCAGGAGATGGCAGCAACGTCTTCCTGATAACGACTAAAATTAAAAACTGCGGCTGCCAACGCGCACGCTAAGTGTGGCAATCTTGGCAAATATCTCCCCCCCCCCTCTATAAGGAAATCTATGGGGGAGGCCTATGTTCAGCAGTGGACTTTAATAGGCTGTAATGGTAACGATGTTCCGATGATATCCCGGACGTCAGTCTGAGCAAGATTAGAATGAGTCTCCAGCACCTTAAAAACGACAAGTCCCCAGGCGAGGTTGGAATTACAGTGGAGCTTCTGAAAGCGGGTAGGAAACCGATAATTAAAGTCCTTCAGAAGCTCAACGGTGGCACTCCGGAGCCGTGGAATAGAAGTGCGGTGGTCTTGTTCTTCAAGAAAGGCGACAACGCTCTCTTTAAGAACTACACACTGATTTACCTTCTGAGTAGCGTTTACGTGCTGTTGACTCTATCATATGACTATATCATCCAATCGTCTCGCACGGAAATTCGGCGACTTCAAGCCTACCGAACAAGCCGGTTTCCGAAAAGGATTTAGTACCATAGACCACATACCCTTCGGCAAATTGTACAGAAGTCCGAAGAATACCATTTGTCGCTTTGTCTTGCGTATGTGAACTATGAAAAAGCCTTTGATCCCGTCGAAATTTGAGCGGTGCTGCAGTCCCTTCAGCGGAGCTACTTAGCAAAGTTGACTGTCGGTATATCGAAGTGCTAAAGTGTTTGTACAGTAGGGCTACGATGGCTACCCTGTTACAGAACCAGAGTACAAAATCTATCCAACTGCAGAGAGGTGTAAGACAGGGTGACGTTATATCCCCGAAACTGTTCACCGCTGCATTGGAAGACGTTTTCAAGTTACTGGACTGGAAAGGATATGGTATGAACGTCAATGGTTAGAACATCACTCACCTTCGATTTGCCGACGATATAGTCATGGCAGAATCGCTGGAAGACCTAAGCACTATGCTCAATGACCTCAATAGTGTCGTCTCCCAACGGATAGGTTTTAAGATGAACATGGATAATGAAGCTAATTTCAGTTGACTGAGTACCGAACTCTGAGGCAATTTCTGGAAGAGGCCTATATTCAGCAGGACTTATGAGGACTGTTGTGATAGTGTGTGCGCGTATGTGTGCGTGTGAATCAAACCTTGGTTGTTAACATATTTTGCTGTTGAAAATTTTTAACTTCATTTCATTTTCCATTCAAATAATGTTTCTTTGAACACGGTAAGACACTATGATGTTCTGTACATTTGAAACCTTTCGAGGTCTTTGTATTCGAAAGTTTGTTCGTTCGAAGTCAAAATCGGTTAGTAAACATCATAATCATCTTTTTAAGGCACGGTTACTAATTTCCAAGAGTATGCACGTATTGTGTATATAAACGTATTGAAATAAAAGAACCAAATAGACCGACAACAACGACTAGCGATCTGCGTGGAACCATTCTCAATCAATTATTCCCTCGCTCCCGTTCTCGGATTATTACCATACATAATACATACGTGCAGTAGTTCGTTAGAGGAAACTCGGTATAGTTTACAGGGCTGTCTTGCCAATAACAAAGTACACAGCAGATAAATAATTTATATAGAAATCAGTATAGAAGCCACCAGAAATCAAATATAAATATATATACTGAGAACAATACGAAAATAAAAAAACCGAGCTCTAACCCACTGATACCAATAAAACTGTTTTTTTTTATAGAAGAGGGGGCAAACGAGCATGCGGCTCACCTGATGTTAAGTGACTACCGCCGCCCATGATCATCCGTAACACCAGGGGAATTGCAGGTGCGTTGCCGGCCCTTTAGAAAGGAGTAAGCTCTTTTCTTGAAGGTCCCCAGGTCGTTCGGTCTGAAAAATCCCCAGGTGGTAAACTATTCCACAGAGAGGTTGTACGCGGAAGAAAACTCCTTTTGAAACGTACTGTGGTGGACCGCCAAGCATCCAGATGGTGTGGATGGTATCGGGACGTTTGCCGCGTAGTGCGTTCACGAAATTTGGCGGCTGGGATTAATCCGAACAATTCCTCAGAGCACTCTCCATGGTATATGCGAAATAAAATGCAAAGAGATGCAACATCTCTTCGCAGTGCCAGTGAATCGAGCCGATCGGAAAGCACTCGGTCGTCGACGATTCGAGCCGCTCTGCGCTGGATGCGGTCAAGTGGAAGGAGCTGGTACTGGGGAGCCCCAGCCCAGAGATGGGAACAATATTCCATGTGCGGCCGAACCCACGCCTTGTAAAGTTGCAGGCGGTGTGCCGGCATGAAATACTGTCCCGCTCTGCTGAGCACGCCAAGCTTTTTAGAGGCCAATTTGGCCTTCTCTTCCAAGTGACCACGAAACTGCACGTCACTCGATATGTCAACGCCGAGGATTCCGATACTGGCTGAGGCAACAAGGGGAGTGCCTTGAAACTGAGGAGATACGACAAAGGGGTTCTTTTTAGCGGTTAACGCGCAAACTTGTGTCTTCTGGGGGTTAAATTGGACTAGATTTAGTCGCCCCCAATCCGAGACTCTGTTCAGCAAGGACTCGACTTCAGACACAAGTTTGTCCCGGCACTCGGAGACGTTTTCCCGAGAAACATTGGCTCGGCCGGTGTAAAGAGCATCACCAGTGCTGTCATCTGCATAGCAATGAATGTTACGGGTTTACAACATATCATTGATATGCAGAAGAAACAGCGTTGGCGATAGCACGCAGCCTTGTGGAACACCAGCATTAATAGGCTTGCAATCGGAGCTTGCACCGTCTACAACGACCTTGATGCTCCGATCTGCAAGAAAGCTGGTGATCCAATCGCACAATTTCTCGGGAAGCCCATAGGAAGGGAGCTTCGAAAGAAGTGCTTTGTGCCAAACCCGATCGAAGGCAATCGCAATGTCCAAACTAACGGCCAATGCCTCCCCCTTGGACTCTACTGCCTCCGCCCATCTATGAGTTAGGTAGACCAGAAGATCACCAGCTGACCGACCACGGAACCCCCACGAAAACCGTATTGGCGGTCACTAATCAGCTGGTGATCCTCAAGGTACCTCATGAGCTGGCAGTTTACAATGGACTCCATTGCAATTCAAAAAGTAAACATTGTGAGAAATCATTTATGTCCGAAAATTAAAAACATAATGAGAGATAGAGAGAGAGATAGGTTTGTCAGTCAATTAGCACTATGAATGCGCAACTAATTCTTCGATTCAATAATTTTTTTGTTATCAATTATGATGTATAAAGTGAAATAAAAACTTCGCTATTGCTAAATTATCGGATTTTTTTTCATCTGGCAGCCCTGCGCTAGTAACGAAGCGTTTGCGCAGTCGCGCTTCGCGCGCTACTTACATATTATAACGTTATGCGTATGTATGTACCGTGCTTCCGTTAAACTGAAGAAGGGCAGAGGCATTATATATAGATTAAATAAAACATGGATCATCTGATGAATAATTTCGCAGTGCATTTGCGGCTTGAGGGAATTAATACTTTATGCATGATGCATTGGATGTCGCAGGACACGACAGAGGTAAACGAAACAGGAGAATGTAAGAGCATTTTCCTGTAATCAACTCAAAATAATAAAAAAACTGCGGTTGCTTTTTTATAGTATTGGGTGACAAACGACCTAATGGTAAGTGGATGCTGTGACCCATAGACATTCACATTTATTCTTAATTAAGAATCAAAATGCAAATGCGTTGTCACCCTTGAGAACTGGGAATGAAAGAGCTCGATTCCAGTAAAACTACACTCACTCTCTACACTCACCATACGAAACACAGCAGCATTACGCGGTCCTTCCCCGGTCGAGTCGACCCATTCGTGCTACAACTATAAAATAGCTGCAGCGTGGCTCTACCACGTAACTAACAACTGTGGCAAAATTTCCCCTATAAAGCAATCTATGGGGAGTTCTATGTTTTGTAGTGGACTTTCGATAGGAGTTAATGATAAGTTGATGGTGATGGTGAGGATGATAAAATCGAGGAAGGTGTCAAATTTTCTGATGCTTTGTAACCCCATCAAGTTCCTGTCAAATTATAATTAACTGTTGGAGTATTAGCAAGTATAAATAAGTGTAAGACAGTTCGATAGTCGAAATTATACGATGTTTGTGATTAAATCTATGAAGTCAGTTCAGAAAAAAAATTAAGAATGTGGAGTCGGGGCCGGCCCTACCATAAGGCAATCAGAGCGATCGTGACCCGACCATCTCGTTTAAATTTTACTAGGTTGCTTCCGGGATAATTTGGGGTAGTGAAGATTCCACGCCGCGCCGCCACTACTTCCTCGATATAACCAAGACAAAAACAGGTAACATAAAGGTATAACTTCGTATAAATCGTATCTAAGTGACCCAACTAACAGGAGAGTTCAATAAACAGTCAATTAGAGATAAGTCCTTAGACAATTAGTTAGACATAACAATGGCCGATGCGGTCGAACGTCACGAGCTGGCTAGGGTCAATGTTTGATTAACAAGCACCCAACGTAGACGGAACAATGGGTATTAGAGCGTGCAAGCGTAGGGCTTCCTAGACTAGGCGGTGAGAGTGTCGGTTAGGATGAACAAAATATTAAAAAAGAAAATATTATAACAGTTTTATGACGGAATATGATGGCTTCGTGACGCAGTGGCTTAGCAATGACTTGTAGCGCTAATGGTCGCGGGTTCGAATCCCGCACGAAATAAGTATTTGTATGACCTGCAAGTAATTGTTCCTGGTCTGGACGTTTGTCCTTGTAAAATTTATGCATGTAAACTGCCTCCACGATACATGAGAAAACCTTAGTTGTAAGTAAGTTTTTGAACAAAAATAGTTCTTTTTCAAATATTTTTAAATTTCTTTATGAGGCGTAAGTGTAGAACTTGAGTAGAACTAGTGTGCAGCTAGACGGAGCGTTTAGCATCTATGACAAACACAATCTTACACTGTCAGGAGTGTTAGCTACTCAAAATGTATGGAGAACGCCCCGCTACACCGCACGCTTTCCACTCAAGAACTGCACCTGCTAGTTTCCGCAGGAGTTAAAGCCGTTCGAGTCATTCTAGCTCTTAGATTAATCTTTACTTATACTATGTCGCTAACGACGTAGTCCTGTAGCTATCGCCGCGGTGCAGCCGAACCAAAACCAACAATCACAGCGCTTGCAACTCGCTCACGCTTATACGTGCTAGAGCCATGCCTATATTATGGTTGTAGCACGAATGGGTGGGCTCGACCGGGGAAGCACCGACCACGCTCTCAAAAAAACTAAGCAACTAGCAGTTTCTTGCTGCTGTTTCGTATGGTGAGTGTAGAGAACCTCAGTCCTCAGGGGTGACAACGCTTTCTACATTTTGATTCTTAATCGATAATAGATGGTAGTACATCTATCATCGATTAAGAATTAAACACCTACACCATATATTACTGTCTATGTACCACATCATTCACCGTGGACTGTGGTCAGCACTGCTCGTGAAGCAGCTGCGTCACTTATCACTTACCACTCACTCATTTGGGTTTAGTGAAGAAATGAGCCATAAGCTTGAAGAGGGGCGGGATGTTGGGCGGGCGTGACAAACGCATGCTCTTATATCAGGCCTGCTAATGAACTTATCCTTCAATATTGCAATACCCGACAATTTAAACGGACTATGCTTCAAGTTTAGCTACGTGATTGACGACACGGCAAACCTTTCGCACAAACAAACACGTCTCGATTATAGCAACGTTTAAAATCACATTACTACTGGCGGCGGGCTATTAAGGAGCCGCAAGGAGGCGCGGCGTCGCCTAATTTAGTCAGCGGCACGGAATAAATAATAGTACTACGTATCAGCGGTCGATAGACAGGTACCTAGTATAGTTATGACTCTCTGTTATATAAAGTGGAATTGGATTAAAAACAAATTATATTATTCATTTGTTGACAACCTCTGAAATACTACGATAAAATTTACACCCATAATAATATAAATTTTCTGCCATAATGAAGTTAAAAGATAACCGAAAATAAAGTATCAATTAAAATTATCTAATTAATTACAATAGATAAAAAACAAAAATGGCATCAAAATATCTTATGCTAAAAGTTGATAGAAGATCGTAAGGGCTTTTTATCAAATTATAAATTTAGCAATTGGCGGTGGAGCCTTGTACATGAACCTGGTCGATTGCTATCGCTGTGGTCGAAAACGGTAAAACACATTATTATAATCTGTGATATTTTTAAATTATGATATAATGTAATACAGTCTACGGCTGAACATAGGCCTTCCCCATAGATTGTCTAAAAGGGGGAATTTGCCATAGTTGCCACGATTTTAATTATTATAGAGTTAATGAAACGACACATCACGTCACATCGCAAAGAAACCAGAATAGGTAAGGTTTGCTACGACCGGATTTCGAATAGCGAACCCGCTGCTCAATGCCCTTATATCTTCGCTACTGAACTACACGGTTGTGTTTATATACCTAAGAAACATAGTTCCCCATTGTTTTATTACTCCTTATTCAAATATATTATGTAGTTAATGTAAATACATCATTCGAACGGTAATAGGGGAGCTTGATCAGTATGGCCGACCACGCATCATTAGCGGCTTCGCTTTGCGTACTTCGCGTAAATCAAACGTTCAATCAATCATTTCGACTAAATGTCTTTAGAAGACCCTCCGCGTTGACACAGAATAAATAATAGCACTACGTATGGTTAAATTTCCGATAGCTTTACATATTATAAATAATAGTTACTGACATTTCATTGTGTTTTGTTATTATTTCCGTGAGAGTAATGTAATGCTAATGTCATAAAATCTTCATTCGGAATAATCTATTTTGGACGTGGTAGAGCCACGCTGCAACTATATTATGGTTGTAGCACGAATGGGTCGGCTCGACCGGAGAGGACCACGCTCTCACAGAATACCAGCGTAAAATAGCAGCTTGATGCTGCTATGTTCGCATGGTAAGTGTAGAGTGCCGGAGACCCGTTTTACTGGAATCGAGGCGTTCCATCTTAGTACTTGGGGGTGACAACGCATCTGCATCTTAATTCTTAATCGAGGTTCTATGTAGTATTCTATGGGCCACAGCACCCACTTACCATCAGGTGGACTGTGTGCTCGTTTGTCACCCTATTGTATAAAAAAAATCGCAATCGAATTCAGATGTCACGCACCTTTGAGACTGCTTCCAGTTGCTAGAGTTGGTACATTATATACTGTTAATCTGTCGGAGATCTTGAGATGTGATCGATATATATGGTGATCGATTCTCTAACGCTACCACCGTTCAACAATCAAATATAGCGCGTGTATAATCTAAAAAACATGGGATTCACAAGGCACGTATTTTAAAAACACCGTCTTTTTTTTCACTTTTAGCTAACGGGTAATACACACACAATTTCTCATCATCAATCAATGGTATCAACGACAGCTCGTTAATTAAAAACGCGGAGTTGCGAAACAAAACCACACCTAGCGCAGTTATCCGAGTGTGATTAATAAAAAGTCACGCTATCGCACGTATAATTACAAAAAAAAATGCCAAGTGTATGTTGGGAGACGGTTAGATGGGTTCAACTGCGCATAACGTTACCGTTCATCATCATCATCATTACAGCCCTTCACAAGTCCACTGCTGAACATAGGCCTCCCCCAAGTAATGCCAGAAAATTCGGTCCTGAGCCACCTGTATCCATCTACTTCCTGTATATCTTACCAGGACGTCACTCCGTCTAGGAGGGGACGCCCTACACTTTGCCTGCCAGTACGAGGCTGCCACTCGAGAACCTTCCTTCACCATCGGTTGTTGGTTCTTCGAGCTATATGGCCGGCCCATTGCCACTTCAGCTTACCAATCCGTTGGGCTATGTCAGTCACTCTGGCATGAAACCCCGAGCATAGCCCTCTCCATAGCTCGCTGAGCGACTTTAAGCTTCTTCATACGGCCAGGAGTGAAGGACCACGTCTCAGATCCATTGCTCATCACTGGCAACACGCACTGGTTGTACAATCTAGTTTTGAGGTTTTGAGGTACCTATGCCTATATTTCTGTTATACCACAGTCGGTCTGTCGCATCCGAAGCTGGAAGCTTCAGGAAGCGGATACTAGGGACAAATATCACACGAGGGTAGCCGAAAAGCTTGACACCATCGATGGCAGGAAAGAATGTGTGGAGAGAACATGGCAGAACCTTAGTGATGGAATGGTAAGTGCAGCGGAAGAAGTATGTGGTACGACAAAAAGAGGTAGTAGTAAAAGAAGAGATGCATGGTGGAATAATGAAGTGAGAGAAGCCGTAAAAAAAGAAGAAAAAAGCATGGTTAGACTACTTGGCCTCTAGTAACGATGAGCATATGAGAGAGAAGATGAAAGAAAGATATAAGCTGCAGAAAGTTCATGCGAAAACATTGATTGAGGAAGTACGTGAAAGGTGTAGAATAGAAGCGGACGAGAGGTTGTCGCACAACTTTAGGGAAAACTCCAAACTCTTCTGGAAAGAGGTTGGAAGGTCCCGGAGTGGTGCGACAGCCTTAAGAATGAACAAAGTGCTTTCGAGAACCAATGACGTCCTCTCAGAAAAATCGGACGTCATGCAGCGATGGAGTGAATTTTATAGAGAAATGTATGCGTGTCATGATCTTAGTGAAGGATCCGGAGGTGACGCCGTGACTGGCATGCCAGACACGGACCTCGATGACACTGAGGTCATCAGCATGAAAGAGATTGAACGTGCGATTCGAAGTTTGAAATGTGGTAAGGCTGCGGGACTAGACAGAGTTACTGCTGAAATGGTCAAGTACGGTGGGCCTCGCGTCTGGGACAGCCTCCATCTGCTGTGCAATTTGTGCTGGCGGACGGGAGATGTCCCGGATGATTGGCGATCCGCGGTCATTGTGCCTTTATATAAAGGTAAAGGTTCACATTTTGACTGCGGGTGTATCGTCGGGCGATCAGCTTGACCAGTTTAGCAAGTAAAGTTTACTCGAAGGTTTTGACACGTAGGATGCAAGAGAAATCGGAAAGATTCTTATGGGAGGCACAATGCGGATTTAGACCTGGAAGAGGATGCACGGATCAAATGTTTTCTCTCCGCATGATCACGGAGAAGCTTCTGAGTGTTAACCAGACGATTTTCTGTGCTTTTGTGGATCTGGAGAAAGCATTTGATAAGGTTATAAGGAAGAAAATGTGGGAACTGTTGCCGGGATATTGTGTGGATGGTCGATTGTTAAGGGCTGTGCAATCACTTTACTATGACTGTAAAGCCTGTGTGCGGGTAGGGCATGACCATGTCACCCATGTTTAGTGTCCAAGTGGGCGTAAAACAGGGTTGTGTCATGTCTTCCTGGCTGTTTATACTGTATCTCTACAGCTGTTTACAGAAGCTGAAAAATAGCTGTTTGGGTGTGAAATTGGGTGACATAAAAGTTAATTGTCTGCTGTATGCTGATGATGCAGTGCTTATTGCACCATCAGAAGCAGAACTGCAGGCATTAGTCACGTGTATGAAAGAGGAATGTGAAATTAAAGGTCTCCGTTTGAATGCTAATAAAACTAAGGTTCTGGTATTTGAAAAGGACGAAGAGAGAACGAAATGTGAAATATGGGTAAATCAGGAATGTCTAGAACAGGTAAATGAAATTGTATACTTGGGGAGTGCTTTCAGCCGGGATGGAAGATGTGATTTAGATGTGGATAGGCGTGTCGCTGCCGGAAACAAAGGCGTGGTGAAGAGTGCACGCCTTGCAATACATAATGCAGTGTTGGTACCGACTTTGTTATATGGCAGCGAAACCTGGGTATGCCAGAAGAAGCATAAAAGCAAGTTGAATGCAGTGGAGATGCGATCTCTTCGTAAAATGTGTGGCGTTACCTTAGCCGACCGAAAGCGAAACGAAGAGATTCGCAATATGGCAGGATTGAAAGATGACCTTATCACAAAAATTGATAGGGGCGTACTCCAATGGTTTGGGCACGTTGAACGAATGAGTGAAGACCGAATGGTGAAGAAAATATATAGAGCGAAAGTAAATATTAAAAGGTGTCGAGGTAGACCGAGACTAACTTTCGAAGACCATGTGAGCAAATTGCTCGAAGAGGGGAGGGTCAAGAGTACTCGGATACCTAGACGTGCATGTATGAAGAAGTTAATGAACCTGAAGGAAGCGAAAGAGGTATGTAAGGATCGTGACACTTGGCGATCTGTTCTCTCTGGCTACCCCGTTAGGGATTGTGCGTGAAGATAAGTTAGTAAGTAAGTATGCCTATATTTCTATTAGAGATGGGCCGAATATGGATTTCACCGAATACGAATATTCGGCCGAATGTTCGGTAAAATTTTTACCGAACCGATTTTTACCGTAAAGTACGCGGGCTTCGCGCCGGACCCTGCCTCTTGCTCCCCCGCCAAACCTGATATGTTATTACATTATTTAATACTGAGCAAATTACCGATAGGTGCTTATGTTTTGACTATTTTTGTGAGAAAAAAAAGTAACTCCTAGTGTTATTCTTATTGAACATGGATAATTATGTGATAAAAATGAGTGGCAGGAGATATACCATTTGGACTGATAAAGTGAAATGTACTATGTATAATGTAATGCAATAATTTTTTTATTACAAAAAATATATCGAGCTTTCTATTTGCTATAATTGAAAATAAATTTACAGTGCCTCTAAAACATTATGCTATACAAGTAGATTTAACCCATAAATAAAATATACTTTCAACAGTAAAATTATGAAAGACATGGCATTACTCAATTCGTACATTTAAATACAGTGGACACCTTGAGTACCACTTTAACGAATATTCGGTGATTTAGCCGAATATTCGGCCGAATACGAATATTCGGTAAAGCTGCCAAATATGCCGAATACCGAATATAAAACGAATATTCGGCCCATCCCTAATTTCTATAGTATATTATAGTTCTTTGAGACATATCGCCGGTCCCTTGCCACTTAATTTTACTGATCCGCCTATGTCAGTTAATCTTATTCTTCTGCGGATATCCTCTTTATGATTTTTTTATTTTAAAATACGATTACTCTGCTAAATTATTGTAACATGTATTTTTATTTTTATTCCTAAATTGGCCAATTTTTCTGTATTTAAATTACAAGTATATATTACTCGCATTACTTTATGTTGAGTACGCACACGCGTTCAGTGACATATCTAAGCATACAACATTATTTCTAAGAAAACCGTTTGCTGTGAACGAAATGTAGGTATTGTTGGCGGTGGTTATAAAAGTAGCAAGCCTTGCTTTATTTCTAATCCAATTAATGAAAAATATAACCAGTATTACGGAAAGAAACATTAATACTTTACAATTAATTTAACTTCCCCATGAATATTAAATATTTTCACTGGCCTTACAGATAAACCTCATTATGTAAAGACATTGGAGTCCTCATTAACTCATTTTAATATTCTTTTTACCCCCGGCAAAAAGGGGGTGTTATAAATTTGACCGCTATGCGTGCGTGCGAGCGTGTGAGCGTGCGTGCGTGCGTGCGAGCGTGCGTGCGTGCGTGCGTGCGGTCTTTTGCTTGCTTGCGTGCGTGCTTGCTTGCGTGCGTGCGTGCTTGCGTGCGTGCGTGCGTGCGTGCGTGTGTGTGTCTGTCTGTGGCACCGTGGTGGCACTTAAACTGGTAAAACGATTTGTGTGCGGTTTTTTTGATAATTAATAAAATCAGAATTTACTTTGCCATTATAATAAAAATATTAATAGTTACTTTGCAACCATCCGCTCAATAAACTAAAATGATGTGTCTTACCTAGTTTGAATAGCACCTTCCGCCTTCCCTCAATTGCGTGCACTAATCCCAGTACAACTACTCCCAACACCACTATTCTAGGAAAGACACACCATCGACGATAATACGACACGTGTTTCGCCTCTACACGAGGCATCTTCAGGTGATGTAGACTCCACTTTATTTAGCGGTTAGCCGCTGTAGATCTTCTCTTATCTTATCCTACGATATACGATCTTCGTCTACGTCACCATTTACCATCATCTGGAATTGCAGTTAAGCGCTGGCCTAGAGTAATTTAAAAAAAGAAGATGATTTTATACTTAATTATATAGACAATATTCTAATTAGTTCTTTGCGGTAGGTAGTTTGTCATCAGAATCTTATTAGCATGCCACGTAAGGGTTGTCAATGAAAATTATCAGACGTGGATACCGATAAGTACGCTAAGTACGCAGTTTGCGTGACTCACAGCGAAACAGCACGTGGCTAATTAACGCGGTTGATGAGCAAGTCGCCAGCTACCGCGCAATTGATTTGCGACAGACATGATGTCAAGTGATGTACTATAATTGCAGTCGAGGAACATGAAACAAAATAAGAAATTTCATGAACGCACTACGCGGCATACTTCCCTATACCATCTACACCATCTGGATGCTTGGCGGTCCACTACTGTACGTTTCACTAGGAGTTTTCTTCAACGTACGACCTCTCTGTGGAATAATTTACCACCGGCGATTTTTCCGAACCGATACGACCTAGGGACCTTCAATAAAAAAGCTTACTTCTTTCTTAAAGGCCGGCAACGCACCTGCAATTCCCCTGGTGTTGCAGTTGTTCATGGGCGGCGGTAGTGAACCGTATACTCGTTTGCCCCTCTCCTATAAAAAAAGTAAGACAACAACCGTAAGAAACAATGTACAAATCAACAAAGAAGGAAGGTCCCTTGAATGTCCCTAAGCCCCTACTTACTGTCAAGTGAACTGTTTAGCTTATAAGACGTTTTAGTTTGATTTTAATAGTCAAAGTCTAAGTCAAAATTGTCCTTTACAAAGCACATTTTAAAAGTCAAGAAAGGTACGCCATCGCTTAAACAAGTCCTTAGCAGGCGTTCTTGGGAGTAGAAGCACCAAAAAAAAAATGAATTTTGCCCATTAGTAAAATCAATCGTTACAAATTTTTTTAAGCGACGGTAGCCTAATGGCGGGACGCGTACCGCGAACTCAAAAAGGTCGTGGGTTCGAATCCGCCATTCGACTACTGGCGTGAACCACTCGTAACACAAGCAATTTAAGCTTACCACGAGTGGTTAAGGAGAATATTAGTAATGTTTATATAGCATTGTAAGTATTCTTTAAAAAAAAATAATGTATAGATTTTACATTATCATTTATCATCATGTTATAAATATAATGCTTTATATAATATTTGTGTTTATGATTTTGTCTGGAACATTCGGACAATGCTTCAGATGTCCCACAAGGACATCAATTATTACGCCATGACGTCATCACAACCTTATGCTAAGCAGATGTGTTGATATTTTAAGTGTTATTTATTTGTCGCCTGATCTGTGACTTCTGCTTTAAAAGTTTTTCTATGGCTCCATTAAAGTACAGTTACAAAAAAATATATTATTATAACCAAAAATTGAATTACATTTTCACCGTTTGCAATATTTTAAAATGATCTTATTAAAATGGATGTTGGCAGTTGTTCGCAGAAATTATTTTATCAAAGTTAATGTTAACAATCGGCTTCGAAATTTATTTTAAATTTTGAAGCCGATCGTGAAGAAAATTTTTTTTAAAATGATTCGATACTTTATTTTCATTTCTCTTAAATCGCAATATCGACTTTCATAATATGCAGGAATGAGAAACGAGAGAGTCGTTAAGGGGTTGTGATCAATTCCGTAAAGAGAGAGGGACCTTCGCCAAATATTGAAAGGATCACCACGTTTCAACCACGACATTTTTTTGCTACAGCCCTACTATAATCGCTGCATGAGCATGAGCATTATGACTCCGGTGATAAGACAACTATTACCATGCCGACACTTCTAGCTTTTCAGAGCGTAAATACATTAGTTAGTGTAAATACTATATAAATGAAGCCAGCCATTACATATTGCTTATTAAAATCATCAAAGTAGCTTAGTGGTTTCAACTTTCAACCGTTTTCATTTATAATAATTTGATTCTCCTCACAAACTAATACGAAGTCCTAGCGTAATTCCCCCTTATATCCATTAATAATTTTTTGTGCGAGCAACACTGGCATCGACCGAATGGCATACCGACCGACCGACCGTGGCTATGGAATAAGTGCGGTGCGGGGGTCGAGGGGCGCGCACCGCTGTCAAATCGAATTATTTTCTGAGTTACGATTCGCTTTTATTTAGATGGAAAAGCTTTTTCCTGACTTAATTATTTCGTAATTTAACAAATTAGTGGTGACTTAATAAGCACGAAGCTAGAATCAATTTTCGTACCTACGTTACTCAGATCAGTCGCTGCGGGGGGAATTCGATTGCTATTTTTGTTTAGTATCCCAGTTCCACAGTAAATATTGTTTTAGTGACGAAACGCGTCGATGCATTCGTTTTTTCCGTTCTTTTCTCGTCTCCGTTGCAGTTTTTGGGCCGTGAAGCGATTGCAAATTTACAGTGTTTAGTTGCAAAAACATTTCGAAATCGCGTCTTTCGATCTTACATTCCGTGCCAATGCGAGTACAAAAACTGTTTTCGTGTCCTAAATACAGTGCCAAATTTTGTTACATATTTTTAAATTTCATAGAGAAAAGAAACATAAATCATAATAGGTAATGAGATTTGTTTTGATGTGATTAGAAAGTTTTATTAGAAATGTAATTATTTTAATAAGATGCTAGTGAACAAAAATTTTACTTTCATGAATATATAAACAAAAAAATATTTTCTGTAAGTGTATGTGTAAGTGAACCTAAATGGCAGTTTTAGAAGTGAAATTGTCGATGTTTAGTGTGAATCAGTGATGAGGCGGGTATTTGGAGTGTGCTCCGATGGCTGGGTGCTCTGCGGACAGAATGTGAGCTGCCAAATGTAGCTGGATGTCTAGATGTTGTTTGTATGTTTGTTTCTTTCTTGTTTTTATTTTTATTTCACACCCCTCAGTTAAAATAACATGTTTACATTATAATATTCATAATTTTCTAACATTTCCATGCTTCAGTGTTATGTGTGATTTATAAAATATTAACTGTTTTTTTTTGTGTTATTTGTTTTGTTCAACATTCTTGTTTTCATTATAAAATGATGTTTTTAATTAAAGGGAATGTTTAATTTTTCATATTTTGTTAATTCTTTAATTTACATGTAAAAGTACAATTAGTAGTTGTATCAATATATAAAAATTACGTTGTTGTTGTTGGTCTGCGATGAACTGCAGTTTAGTCCAACTAGAAAGATAGGCTAAATGTCCTGACTTGAAAAGGGCAGAAGATCATCTGCCTGGGCAGCTTGTGTGTAGCATATTTATATAATCTATTACTGTGTATGATGATGTAAAAACTTTATATAAAATTGCTACATGTTCCTGTGGCTCAGTTCCTCAAAAAGTATAAAAAAAAACATGGGAATATTTGAATGTAAACATTGTACCTAAATATCAAAGCAATCAGTGAAACACTTTTGGAGAGTTATGATTACAACTAAAAAAACATTTTTAACTGAAACAGAAACAGAATTTTTTTTCCAGTGTAGATTATAACAATACTTATTATAAATATAATATAATATACCGTGTATTGGTGGTGTAAGAATATCCACTACCCCAGATCAAACCCAGGCTTGTCGTAAGAAATGACGGAGAGAAACGGATCAGGAGATCAGACAACAGTGTTGTCTTAAAAACAATTTAAAATAAATAACTAGTCCAAAACCTGCTTGCCAAGTGTGGCGACTACGCCAAATATTTCTCTATGAGGCAATATATGGGGAGGCCTATGTTCAGCAGTGGACTTTAATACGCTGCAACGATAATGGTGTGGTAATTTACAGTTAGTAAATTCTCAATTGTCATTTAAGTATATAGATACTATTTTAATTTCATTAAACTACTGAATGCATATTTAGGTACGTGGTATGTTCCTTTCATTAAACAATTTATCTATAATTCTTTAATTTCTGTTTAGCATCCAATACTTCTTCATCTATATCTGTATAGCAAATGGTTTTATGATACTTATGCCCAAATTTTCAAATGTTGCTCAGATAGACTTGTGCTGTCACTGTCACTTTAAAGTCAAAGTCGGCAAGGCTATTTTTATAGAATAAAGTTGACAAACGAACACACAGTCCACCTGATGGTAAGTGGATGCTGTGGTCTGTGACCCATAGACATATACATTTAACCTTGATTAAGAATCGAAATGCAGATGCATTGTCACCCCTGAGGACTAAGATGGAAAACCTCGATTCTAGTAAAACGGGTCTCCTGTTCTCTTTGCCCACCTTACAAAACACAGCAGCATCAAGCTGCTTTATTCTTGTATTCTGTGAGAGTGTGCTCCTTCCCCGGTCGAGCCGACCCTTTCATGCTTCAATCATAATATAGCTGTAACGTGACTCTACCATGTTTGCCTTATTCACTAAAAAAATACTAAAAGTGTCAACTTATTTCCTTTGTAAATTTTTCGAGACCTAGGCACTCTTCTTATTTGTTTCACCATGCTACTAATCATTTTTTGCTTATTGTCACTTCGTTGAGCACATTGTACGTATACAGTTTAATATACGAAAAAGATATATCCTATATCCCATAATTTTTGTTATTACCTTGTGAAATAAAGGTAATCACGACAAAACTTTCTAAACTTACAGCTGTTAAGAAACACTGTAAAATCAGTCAAGTTGTGTAGGAGCTTTGGACCTCTCTTATAATTTTATTAAAAACACAAGTACCTTGAAAATACTGAAAATTTGTAATTTTCTTTATTTTTTTTTAATACTCATTCCTCATTAACAACCCCATTATTTAAAACAATATAATTATTTTTCTTTATGGATTATAAATAGATTATGTTGTGAGAAATTATTGTATAATATTTGAATGCAGTTTTTGTTTTCTTCAGAAAATATGATCAGAAGTATAAGCAAATTTCGAAAAACTAAACTCTTAGTTTACATTTTTGTTGTACTGCCTCAATATACTGATAAAAATTTAATAGGAGGACACAACAGTAGATAACATCATACCATCGACAAGAAGTCTGCACAGATATACTTATTCTTATGGTCGCCACACACGGTCAGTTCGAACTAGGAATGTTGATATTTTTTTAAATATCGGATTTTCGATATATGATGATTATAAATATATTAATATTGGAGTTTTATATATAAGTTTATTTGTGGATATAACTAAAATCCGATATGTTAAAAAATATCAACATTACTAGTTTTAACTGATCAGTCGGAATGATCAGTTTAACCGACGGTGTGTGTCGTCCATTAAGTTAATGGCAAATACAATTATTTAGATAATTTTGTGGTTAACCTCTCAACCCCCTAGCGGTCTCATGAGGTTGCACCCACCCACAGCACTTTAACCCATTAAAACTTATATACAAAGACTACTTTTCTATGAAGAAGTTTGGCATTATAATCAATATGAAATACTCTATCTTCTAGTGCAATAAAAAAACTGTTATTGTATGAATATTTATTTATAATCTTCATGTTTTATTATAAAATTGTAATGAAAATTTTTGTGTGAATATAACTTATCTTTTTACGTAAATAATTTCAAGTAATATATATTGAAATAATTGTGATTTTCACGTTACCGACATTCACTTGGTATGTTTTTTTTTTTAATATCAAAATACAATAAAATCTTTTTGTAATGAAGTAAAACCTGACTTTTGTTTAGACCACAAGATAGAGAATTTTGTATAGATTTTATAATGCTAAACTTCTTCATAGAAAAGTAGTCTCTAAATATAAGTTTTAAATGTTTTAAGTGATGTGAGTGGGAGCGATCGTATGCGAGCGCTCGGGATTTTCCGGGCGCATGCGACTGCATGGGATTTTTATGGCGCTTGAAGGGTTAAAAGATGAATAAATATCCAACAAAGGAATTTGTAGTGTCCATAGTAAATAAGATAAGCAAGTTCAAGTCACATGTAGCAGCATAAATATTACCGATGTAGATTCACCATAAAGCTAAGCAATACCTTCAACCCATCACCCCATTTCGTTCCATCACGGGTGTCATAAAAGGGGATTGTATCGGATATACCAGAACAACCTTAAGGCTTTTGTTGGATGACAGTATAAAATTATCTTCTCATCTTTGCTTCTTCTTCAGACAAAAATACAGTGGGAGAAACTCATGTCCAGGTGTGGAATATTGCAGACTCATGATGACGATTATCCTTAGTCCAACTTAAAAAAATATAAATTGATGGCTTACGGTGCAGTGGCTTAGCATTGAGTTGTGGGCGTTGAAGGCCACAAGTTCGAATCTTGAACGAAACAAGTATTTGTATGGCCTGAATGTTTGTCCTTGTGCAACTGGTGTTTGTAAACTGCCTTCACAATACAGGACATTTACTAATAAGGTTTTTTTTAAAGAAGTAGAAAAAATACAAACCAACTTCAGAAACCTTATAATAATAATAATTTATTTGAAAAACGCAACACTGATCCATTACAAAATTAAATTTAAAGATTACACCTTAAATAATAATTTTTATTTTATTATCTTAATATATTATATAAATTGTGTGTCACATTGTTTGTCTGCGATGGACTCCTAAACTACTCAACCAATTTAAACTAAATTTGCAGTTGCAGTTTGGTCCAACTTGGGAGATAGGATAGTTTTTTTGCCCATGAGTGACCCACAATTTTTCTTTTTTGCGAATTTAAGGATTTTTAATAGAACATGGCAAAGGGTCGTTGAAAAGGGCAGAACAACATCTGCCTGGCAAGCTGGTATATTTATGTATATTATAAGGATAAAATAATTTCCATATAAGAACTTCTGAACTGGGGGTGTTAATTATTCTATACACTATCCTGTCTTAGAACTTATTAAGCGGTAATTATTATATTTTAGTTCTTTGAAGTATACTTAAACTTTTTATTAAAAGGTATTTTTTAAGGCATAGGCTATAGGAATAATGCTGAATTGCTCTATAGTTATCTCTATGCTATCACCACATTTCGAGTCGTATAGACAAGTTATTGAATGGTATTTGTAAGCTCTTGATCTTTTTAAACAGACAGAAGCTATTGAATGTTCTATAATAAAAACTATGCCAGTATAATCTAATCTAATCTCATGAAATATTTTAATTTCATTATTTAATTAAAATAGAGCATGTAGCTACATTCTGCAATTTGTCCGCGGTTGCACAATGCTGATAGATTAAAATAGACATTAGATTTAGTATAAATTGATAGCATTGAGGTATTGGCCATACTGCAGAAAAGAAGACCAACATAGAGAACATGATACGACCCAACATTAGAGCTCTTTAATTTTTAAAACAGTTGATAAAAATTTCTTTACAAATCTAGCTTAGATGGCTCACTGCTTGACACATGTCCTTTATTTTTAAGATGTAACGCATTTATGATGATATCCTATTTTCATTTATAAAGATTATCACATTTCAGTCTACCGTAAATAATCACAGCGAAGCTCCTTATGGCCTATAAGCATTTTTATGCATCGGGTGTTATAGAGACACGCGTTATTAACCTATTTTTGAGGATTTATATCGTTCTGTTGAAAAACGTTACCTAATTTTCGTAACGGCGTGCGCGCTCGCAATAGGGGATCACCAGCGATGCAATGTTTATGGTACAAACTATTTCGGAGCTTCCTATTCCTTGTTTAGTGTTGAAATAATAAACGACGTGATTAATAAACGTGGCTAAATGCAATTGACTAATTTTTATTTATGAAACTAAGTGTTTTTTGTTGTTGTAAAACGGTGTTAAGTAAATGCTTATGAAACTTCTGGGTCACTTTAATAATAGTGTTGCGAAAATAGTTATTTTTAGCCGTCTTCCCCAGAATGAGGGTAGTGTTTTTCGAGATTATGTATAATATGTATGTCTATTTCTTTGGCTTTTTTTTAATGGATTTAACATATGAGATGTCGCTAAATTCATCTTAATTTTTCTCTTTTTAGTAACTTTTTTTACGCTGTCGGGTGTTTATAATGCTATGTTATTGTTTTTACTTTTTAAAAGTTCTTTTTTTTAGTAGCATGTATGTGTGTTGTAGAAAAGAGCATGTAGGTAATGTATTTGAGTAATACAAGCATGATTTTTTTATATTATTAAACATAACTACAAGTACATCGTTGACTTGATGGTAAGTAGATGCTGTGTTCCATAGACACATATATCTATGCCCCATTATAAATCAAAATGTTTTTTTAGTTTTCGTTGTTTGTTAGTAACTGCCTAGACGCGTTGTCATACATACTCTGAAAACTAAGATACTTCGTTGTCAGTAAAAAGTTACACGTTTCACGTTACTCTGATCTGAAACACAAATAGCATTATGCTGCTAATTTAAGCGACTAGCTTAACGGCAGGGTGCGGAACGCGAACTCAAAAGGTCGTGGGTTCGAATCCGCCATTCGAATACCGACGTGAACCACTCCTAACACAAGCAATTTAAGCTTCCCAGAAGTGGTTAAAGGGAATGTTTGTAATGTTAATAGCATTGCATGTATTTCAATATGAAATAAAAAATACATTGGTATTCTGTGTTAGCGTGCTCCTTTACCGGAAGAGTATATTTTTAGAATAAGCTTGACAAACGACCTCACAGTCTGTCTGATGGTAAGTAAATGCTGTGACCTATAGACATACTATATTTATACTCGGTTATCTCAATGCAGATGCGTTGTCACCCTTGAGTACTAAGATTGAATGCCTCATTTCCAGTAAAAAGGTTATCTGGTTCTCTACACTCTCCATAAGAAACAGCAGTATTAAGCTGCTATTTTACGATGGTATTCTGTAAGAGCATGGTTTTGCCCCGGTCTAGCCGACCAACTCGTGCTACAACCATAATACAGTTGCGGGGTAACTTGGTATTGTACCTGACAATAATTCTCAAATCTTACCCTAGACAGATGTCATTAGTAACCGCTTAAATATGCTTATTCTTATTGTTGTGTAATGGCGATTTAAGAGAATCGACTACCTCATATCATCCAGTGGGTGTCGTAAGAGTCGCCCCGCTACAGTGGCAAATGTAGCAGGAGATGGGTGGCAGTTTCCTGATAACAATAATGTTAAAAAAAATGCATTTGTCGACCTAAGCGTGACAACCATGGTAAATATCGCCCCTATCCATCCTCCCTTCACAGCCAACCCCCCTATTGCTTCAAAGGGGGGATTTTGCCATAGTTGCCACGCTTTGCTGCCGGGTTGGCAACCGCAGTATTTTATAAGTTTGAATTGTTATCAGGAAGTCGCTGCTGCCCATATCCTGGTTTGTTTCCGTATGCCGCTTGTTACGACACCCACAAGACTATGGGGTAGTGGATATCCTTACTCCGCCACTACACGATCAACGACGAGAAGTCCTACGTTCAGCGGTGAACTTTTATAATGAATTAATGATTCCCAAGGCAGACGTAGTACCGCATTGTCTATACGCTGAAGAGCGACGGGAACCGTTTTCGATGATGGTCGTGATCGTAAAAACCGGCTCACAAAATTTAAAGTTTAAAATAAAATAAAAATACAAAATTGACCCAAAGAACACTGACTGTCCTTAATAAAAACGTGGGTCCGAGGCTTTCACATAGTAAAGTGATAACAAGAAGTATTAAACTTGTAGCATAGTAATAATATTAATAACTGCATTTCTGGGGCCATGACACATTTAGCCCCAAGCTCTTCCGGTACACGAAGTACGACAGCAACCCAGGTGCATTCCACGCCAGCGCCAATGAAATTTTTAGTTGTAATTTTGAATGTTAATTTACTATGTGTTCTGCGGCGAAGGAAATGATCGTAAGAAAACCTGCAAATCTGACGAGTAAAATATTTTGCAGTATATCAGTGTAAAATAGTAGCTTAACGCTTCTGTGTTTCGTATGGTGAGTGTAAAGAACTGGAGATCCTTTTTACTGGAAACGAGGCATTCCATATTAGTGCGCTGGATAAATGTAGATGTCTATGGGCCACAGCATCCACTTCCTGTAGGTCGACTGTGTGCTCATTTGTCATCTTTATAAAATGCAAAGACATGTGAAGTCCGTCAACACGCACTATCGCTCCCACAGAAATCTAAATAATAGTGTCTTATTATTTAGATTTCTGTGATCGCTCGCCACCCCAATAATTGCTCCATAATCCTCAACTCACATTGTCTTTGTATTGTTAAGTTTCGTATTCCCTTTTTACTTATAATCGAGACATTTAATCGTAACCCTCAGGGGTGACAACGTATATATGCGTTTTGTTTGCTTGTTTGTTATTCTATCATAAAAATGTTATTTTTACATCTACATCCTATAAACATAAATAACTAAACGTATAAATAAAATTGAAGTATCAGTCTGTTATGTTGAAGTAACTGCCTTTTATTAAGCTGAGGAGGTTGCATGCCATTAAGACATAAAACGTTTGTAAAATTTTTGTTTGTCTGGGGTAATCTGCGGAACGGTTAAACCGATTGTGATGAAATTTCGCGAGCAGACAGAGAGCAGGACCCGAAGTCATTTACGATTACGAGCCGTGGTAGCTCAGATGGTTAACGCTTGCTGTAAATATAACGGAACGCGAGTAACCCGGGTTCAATTCCCGCCGGCACCAAAGAAATTGTTAATTGCAATTTTAAGTGATGTTTTACCACGTGCTCGGCGGTGAAGGAAAACATCGTGAGGAAACCTGCATGTCTGAGGAACAAGAAAAAAGATATTTTCGAAGACATGTGAAGTTCGCCAACACGCATTGGGGCAGCGCGGCGGACACTTCCTCGTCCTAAAACTCTCTCAGAAATGAGAGGGGGCCTGTGCCTACCTGTGGGATGTATATAGGCTGTAACTTTACTTTACTTTTATTCGAAAAACTTGTCTCAATTTGATTGAAAACGATGAATATTTAAAAAATCCTAAATGACATGATTCACCCAGGCGAAGACTAGGCTTGCCTCATAAATGAATTCATATTCACCCGCGATGATGTATCTGAATATCTTTCAGTTACACTGCGAATAAGAATTTTTACTTGTGTCATTGTTTCCCAACGATTCCACTCATCCCGCGGATGTCAGCAGATTCTTAAAGACAATACGTTTGATGGAAACTGTCTGGAACAATCAATGCAACAATCTACGCGGTTTTGTTTGAGTGGTACTCGAGATTACGAAAAAATGAGGTCGTTACCGGCGCGAACACTTCACCGCTCTCGTGCCGCGATAAGACCGCCTTGAGAGTCTTTTGTTCGGAAAAAATGTATAAAAATGTAATCGAAAATGTCCGTGTCTAAAGGAAATAGGTAAAAACCTGGGGACTTCGACCTCTTATTCAATAGGCTCATTTTTGTGTATATGGGGCGCCCTTTAATTTTATGATATTGCCGCATTTTATCGAATATTATTTATTTAAATTTCACCCACGCATGGATGTTTAGAAATTTGAAATTTTGCAGAAGTATTAAGAACCCATGACAACACAATCATTTTAGCATTATAGCCTAGTATAGTAATGTCCTCCAGACCCGAATATCAGTCACAGCGGCTAGCCTCAACGGAAACTAGCCAGCCATCGGCGCAGAACAGAATTACAGTGCCCAGTGTATACGCAAATACAGGTGCAGTCTCCTCTATTCCCTCACTTTCATAGTCTGATGAGTGAGATCAGGCGCAGGACCAACGGCTTTGCGTGCTTTCCAAGGTCTAGAATAGTATTCTCACTACAACTATAAGATTGTTGTTTATGAGACGATGATTCATAGCTGTGCTAAGATCCGATAGAGGTCGCTGTGCAGTGCAGGTCGCAGTGCAGTTAGTTTACAAATTCTATATTAATGGACCGAAATTACTTATTATTTATAATATAATATATTGGCTTAGTGCCAAATATCTCCAGTTACTAAAAAATATATGTTTACAATGTAAAAAAATACGAAGTTAACGTATTATTACCAGGTCTTCAAAGAACGCTTGTGACTTACAGACAGTCACATTGATAAACAACGTGATGATCTCGAATTTGGAATGATATATTAATAATTTTGTTATAGCGAAGTCCACGCGAGCTAAACCGCGGGAAAAGCAAGTATCCATAGGTCAATGTTAAAATCGATCTTCTACCAGCTCTTACCGTTACCGTTACTGCTTGTCAAAAGTCCACTGTTGAACATAGGCGTCCCCTGTTAATTGCGTCATAGGGATCCCTCCTATGCGGCAATCAATTTTCAATAGTTGCCACGCTGTGCAGGCGAACTGGCAACTGAAGTTCTTATTTTTTATTAGGAAAACTCTGCTGCCAATATCCTTGTTTGTTTTCTTCAGTCACTTCTGACATCCACGGACGATATGGGGTAGTGGATATTCATACACGGCCACTATTATATAATATGTCACAATTATATAATACTCGTAGTTAGTACAGTCCGTTTCACGAAAGAAGTCCCGCAGGAAATGTGCGAACTAAAATTTAATGTATGGAATAATTTGACACCGGATGTCAAACTTTGCAAAGACTGGTGCGGCTAGGGGACTTCTTTCGTGAAACGGACTGTAGTTTTCTTGTTAGATATTGCTTGATGATTACATTTCCTTACTAATTCCGTTGTGTTTGCGTTCCAGGGCTCGCCCCACGGGTCGGTGATGTCTTGCCAGTCGCTGGCGGCGCGCGCCTTCGCCGAACCGGACAAGGACCCGTCGCAATGCGTCGCCTTCCATAGGTGAGCGACCCATCACATTCATATTACCCATCAAAAGCCATAGCTAATTATTATAGACTTTTACTATTTATGCCTTGTCCTTATAAGGATATTTGCTATTGCAGCCGCATTTAGCAGACAGGCTGAGATAAAAGTATCGATATCCTATTCTACAATAGTATGCCGTGAACTACAATAGGATTTTTCATCGCTAGTAAGTAGATCCGTGACTGCAATACTCAATATGACGGTTCCGTGGCGCAGTGGTTTAACCATGAGTTCCCGAATCCCGCCTGGAACAAGGATTTGTGTGGTTATGTAACTGTTCTGGGTAGGATGTTTGTTCTTGTGCAAATTATGTTTGTAAACTGCCTCCACGTTACAGGAAAATCGTATGTAACGTTATTAAAAAAGAAGTTTTAAATATAGCCCATTGTAACATTAATGTGTGCCAGTCTTATTTTATACATAAAAAAGATACAATAACATGTTTTCTACATGTTTTCCAGGACGGTTCGGTTCAGCTCGGAGTCGCGTAGCTCAACCAGAGTTACTAATGATTCGGACTGCAAGCGGGAAACTTCTGGTTAGTACACTAACTTATTTTTAGCCGACCTCAAAAAGGGGGTCCTCATTTCGACTGTGATCTTTTCTTATTTTTTGTACGTAAGTTACGAAGTATCTTTGTTTACTCCTCTTTTTTATTTGATTTCATTACGACTATCACCTGATTTAAATGATTCTTCTTTTATTAAATATGTGTAATTTTGGAAGCATAATTCTACCCCTAAGGGAAATAGGGAAGGAAGTTTATAATGTTACTATTAAGATGACAGTCAAATCGACCTTGAGCTTGTGATATTCGTAAGTCTAATCTGAGGGGTTGTTCTCTCAGAAAGTCCACGCAAAAAGTTCTAAAAATTTTACTTATAATAAAAAATAAAAGCCGATTTCAAAGACCTAAAAAAATAAAATCATTTCAGCTTTCACTTTAATTAAAGTTTAAATATAATTCCCGTCTTTAATAACGTTTTCTGATATTTTAGTTTCGAGATGGATATTTCAAGGATTTCTTTCTATGGTGTTATTGCACTTACTAGTACCAACTACTGGGTATTTAACGTAAAATAATTTATTTATTATCGATTATATACTCCTAAAGAGATTTATCACTGGTAACTTTAGAGTAGCAACAGTCACGTCATCACACTGCTCGATATGAAAGTTGATGGATATAAGAGTAGAAAGAGGCTTCAGTGAAGTTGAATGGACTGTGTGGGATGATATGCGTAGGAAAGGAGTGAATAAGATGACGGCTGATGAAGGATGGAAGGGAGACATACTATGCCGACCCTAAAACGGCTAAAGGGTAGGAGGAAGGAAAAGTATGGCCAGAGAGCATGTGATATTACTTTTTACTATGGTTATCTCTCACGATATCCGCGGCTTGTAATGGAGCGTGATGAATTTCGTACTCCGCCACCATAGAGTCCTAGTGTGAGGAGGAATAATAATAAAATAGTATTTTATTAAGATCAAACTAGTATTCTATTACATAAAAAAACTTAGTCTAGTCTAGTATTTGCTACTTCCTTATGGCTTGCAGATCTGTTTGCCAATCGACAAAGGCCTCCCCCAACAGTGTGAAGAGTAGTTTGTATGTTTACAGGTGGTATGTCGCTGTCGACGCTGGCGGTGACCCCGTTGCCGCCGGCAACCGCTATGAGCCAGTCCGCACCGCCCGCTTCCATCTCATTCGACCTCAACGATGAGGTAACATTCTTAACGTTATTTCTGTATTGTGTTTACTGACTGTCACAAACGACTACGTTTTTTTAAAATTCTAATAGTATAATTTTTTATTCGATTTTAATTATTTACCACTGGTTTGAAAATTCCTCTGCCCTGGGAAGAACCGGAAAGAAACCCAGATGGATTATTTTTTTAGGTATGAATTCTACAAAAATTTTGTACTAAGCTAAATTAAAATGCACCCAGCAAATTTTTTTAATTTATCGTTGGTAACGATCACCAGAGGTTGTTTTCATTAATGCATTCCTTGATTTAATAACAATAACGATTTAAATACAGTTTTTGGTTTAATAACATTTTTAAACTTGTTGATTGACAAACTTTGAACATTTTCTGAAATTTTATTGTAAAAGCGTATTAAATTGCCTAATAGATAAATTACTAATCTGGAGTCTACTATTTGCATTTAAAAGCTTTGTGTTTGTCTTTACTGTTTAAAGTATGAATAACTTTCTTTTTGTCAAACTAACCTTAAGAGTAGAAAAATAGTTAACCGTTCTTTGTCCCTCAAGAGGAATAGTCGTAACATGGCCGGTTTTGGAGACAAACGTGGCCACCATTTTTTTTTTGCAATACTCCGTGAACGAACAATTTTTGTTGGCTTTAACTCATTTTCGAACACCCAAACTCGTGACTGGTTTTTTGTTTTGGGTTCGTACGCGTATATCCAGGATTCGTCACTTGATACGCTGTTGAATACAGGAATCTTTCGAGAGTTCTGACGCACCAAGTAACGCGAGCCGCTTTTTGCTCTTCACAGAGCGAATGCGGTATCCATCGGGAAAACAACTTTTTTACACCTAATTGTTCATGCAAAATTATTTGTATTTGACTCATGCTAATGTCTAAAGTTGCCTGAATTTCGCGGTATGTCACATGTCGATCTTCCTCAATCAGCTTACGCACAGCATCAACGTTTTCTTGGGTGACTGCAGTTTTTGGACGACCTTGACGGGGATCATCACTGAGCTTGACACGTTCACGTTGAAATTCAGCAAACCCGCGATAAATTGTGGTTTTGGATGGGGCTTCATCACCAAATGCAGAAATCACCCGGTCAACACACTGTTTTTGTGTTAAACCACTTCGAAAGTCATAATAAATCATCACTCTTGAATTTTCTCGAGTCATTTCCATTTTCTCAACGACTAAACAAGTTTGACAAAACCTTGTGACAAGACCGAGAATATTTTTTTTAAATAAAATTCGATTTTTAAAACCAAGGAGTTTTCAATTAAAATATTTTAATATGACAGGAACAGTGGAAATATTCCATTCCCCGATACTTTTAGTGCAGCCTAGGTAGTGCAGCCCTCGTATTGTTAATATTTAGATGAGATTCCAGTTGTCATCTTGATCTTAGTTTACTCATAAGGGTAAAAAAGAACTTTTACTTAAAAGTTAAAAGAGTCCTCAAAAACTAAAAAGAATAATATAATTTCTACAGCTTTTGAAGTCGGTGCTTTATATTAAAAGTTTAAAAAAAATAGGGTTATCACTAAAAATGTGCTTAATGAGGCATTAATAAAAATAAATATAATTAATATTATGTATTTCTGTAGAGGCCGCCGCCGCCGTCGTGTAGGTTTCCGAAGCTGGAGGAGTGCGCGCACTTCCACTACGAGCGGGTGTCGCTGGGCGGGCTCAGCGTCGAGACCGTGCCCTGCGAGGACCAGTGCGAGGAGAACGACCCTAGTGAGGGTGAGTGCTGCAATTGTTTGCTAGCTTGCCACATTACAGCTGTATCACTAAATATGGGGAAGCCGCTGTAGCCTAGAATACAGTTTTCATCTATCGCTGGCTACAGAGTTTCAATATGACTTGTGTTTGTATTACTTATGTATTACATATGCCTATCAAATGTTTCTCTGGCCAGACGAGAAACTGCGAAAATATTTTTTTTTTCTTTTTAACAATTATTCGTGTAATATAATATAAAATACTAAAATAAATGACTATTGGACAAATGAAGTTTTTCATACACCTAAAAAATTTTTCAATGAAGAATTCCCGACGTTGTACATTTAAAAAAATTTTTTTTCGTTACCATGACGATGTTTATAACATGAAAATGATAAAATAAAAAATACCTGAATGTTTTAAGCAGTTAAGAGCAAATCTTGCTCTTTTCATTTTTCTCGAAACTGAACAATCGGTTCGCAAAAACCACTCAATGGATCGATCAGCAAATTTATACATTGAGGTGAAAAAATCCTGAAAACCTTAACTTTCCTATCAGTTTTTGCTAAGATGCAGTGGTTTTTTTACTTTTTTTCAAAATTAAATTGCGAATGAAATAAAAATTTTTTCTTCAAATGTCAGAATTAATAGGAAGTTTATGCCAGTTTTCGAAACTGCTCTTCAATTTTCTACACTTCGCCTGCCGGTGCAAGGCTTCCACTCGAAAACCTTTTCTTCTCCATCAGTTGTCGATTCAGCTATATGGCCAGCCCATTGTCATTTCAGTTTATTAATCCGTTGGTAAATATTTATTATACAGGGTGGATTTGTCTGCGTGTCCGTTCGCACGTGAGCGGCGGCTGCGATGAGTCGGCGGAGGCGCGCACACTGGCCGGCAGCTGGAGCGAGCCCAGCCACGTGCGCGAGTGGACGCTCTCGCGCAGCCGAGACCACTTCCTGCAGCTGGACGACATGCTGCACAGGTGCACACGCACACATACACCCATACACAGACAGATACACGTACACACTTAGAACCCAGCCATGTGCGCGAGTGGACGCTCTCACACAGCCGAAACCACTTCCTGCAGCTGGACGACATGCTGCACAGGTGCACACGCACACATACACCCATACACAGACAGATCCACGTACACACGTAGAACCCAGCCATGTGCGCGAGTGGACGCTCTCACACAGCCGAAACCACTTCCTGCAGCTGGACGACATGCTGCACAGGTGCACACGCACACATACACCCATACACAGACAGATCCACGTACACACGTGGAACCCAGCCATGTGCGCGAGTGGACGCTCTCACACAGCCGAAACCACTTCCTGCAGCTGGACGACATGCTGCACAGGTGCACACGCACACATACACCCATACACAGACAGATCCACGTACACACGTAGAACCCAGCCATGTGCGCGAGTGGACGCTCTCACACAGCCGAAACCACTTCCTGCAGCTGGACGACATGCTGCACAGGTGCACACGCACACATACACACATACACAGACAGAACCACGCACACACGTAGAACCAAGCCATCGGCGCGAGTGGACGCTCTCACACAGCCGAAACCACTTCCTGCAGCTGGACGACATGCTGCACAGGTGCACACGCACACATACACCCATACACAGACAGATCCACGCACACACGTAGAACCCAGCCATGTGCGCGAGTGGACGCTCTCACACAGCCGAAACCACTTATTGCAGCTGGACGACATGCTGCACAGGTGCACACGCACACATACACCCATACACAGACATATCACGTACACACTTAGAAACCAGCGATGTGCGCGAGTGGACGCTCTCACACAGCCGAAACCACTTCCTGCAGCTGGACGACATGCTGCACAGGTTCACACTCACACATACACATATACACTGACAAACACACGTACACAATAATATATAATAGAGCCCAGCTATGTCAGTTATTCTTAATGATTTTAATGTTGCCTTACTTACAGATGCATCTACGACCGCAAAGTGTCAGGGCTGCCAAACTTGTCAGAAGAGTTACGGTCGCCGTGTGATGACTCGCGCTACCAGCAGCTGATCGGGGACTATGTACACCATCTCTCTATCATCGCAGACGACTCCATAAACTGTGGACCTGTGCTTAACTGGTTGCAAATGGACAACAAGGGTAAATAAGATCTGGCCTAATTGTAACTAGCTCTTATCTCGAGATTTTGTAGGAAAAATCATCTGTCCGTGTTACTTTATTTCACCCGCCTTGATGGTATAAATGTGTTGTTTCTTATCTAAAGTAGCTTTTAAAAGATATGAGTTTCATTCATCTCCTTTGTCACCATATTTTTTATGTTTATGTAATATAACAATTATATTTAAGAAAAATGAGTACACAATACAGGTTTTCTGTTTTGTTTGTCAGATAGCCACATTTAATAATGTATTTATGTGTTAGTGCCATTCTGCAGCTATATTATGTTGTAGTACGAGTGGGTCGGCTTAACTGGGCAAGGACCATGCTCTTAGAGAATAAAAGTGTAAAAGGCAGCTTAACGTTGTTATTTTTCGTATGGGTGAGTGTAGAGAACCGGAGATTCCTTCAATGGAATGTTAGTCCTTAGGGGTGACAATGCATTTATATTGAATAAAACTCTATTTACGGATTTTATCGCGTTTAATTAACTATTTAACTAATTTTTAATTTGGGACGTTTCGGGTGCTTTACAGCACCTATGGTCGGAGGGTGGGGGGTACTGAGATGTTTGACGTCCCAATGTTATATTTAGTATTTAGCCTTTAGTTTTTGAATATTTTTGGTCCGATCTACGTAGAACGAGCTTACAGTATTGAAGTCTTGCAGTGTTATGCTTAGGTTTGGGTTTAATTTTGTTAATTATAGGATCCCAAGCAGGTGGCAGCACCCATCCATCTTCTCTATTGAAATTAGGATGTTTTTTTATTTTCAATAGCCTCGCGTATCATCCTTGGTAGGAATCGGTGTTCTTTTGCAAGGATTTGTGGTTTATCAAATCTGATGTAATGGTCCGTAATTAGAGTTTTATTCAATGTGCAGTGTTCGTGTAAACTTAAGAAATCATAATGCATTTATATTTCGATTTTAGTACAGGATAGGTGTAGAATGTCAATGGGCCACAGTATTTACTTAGCATTAGGGTGAAATATATAAAACAAGAATTCTAAAAATGTATTTTGTACGATGTGAATATTTTTTGAAGCAAACGTTTTGTTATCAGGGCACAAGTTACTAGTGGCTAATGAAGACTCAAGCTCGATCAACACGCCGGCCGTGGCCGCTGGTTACTCTGTTCGAAAATATGTTTCACAGGCAAGTAGAACTGATGGAAAAATCTTGTTTATTAAATATAAATAATTCGGCTCGAAAGACCAAACGAAATTTTCTATAGACTATTTGATAAATTTTTGTATAGACTTGATTGTATAGATATTTCGATTAAAACCGTCATCCCGCATTACTGCAGCATGGCAGTTTTATTAACTTTGCTACCGCGCTTTTAAATGCAAATATAACGTCATTTATATTACTATTACTTAAAACTAGCACTACTTGGAAGTAATATATATATTAAATTACATTTTCGTATTCTTTTCATTTCTATACTTTGACTGATAAGATTTATGTTTATCTCTTTATATATATATATATATATGTTAAATATTTATATTTATCTTTGTTTTTTTTCTTATTTTAATTATGGTTTACATTATTCCTCTACGTAAAGGTTGTCTGGAAGAGATCACTTTCAGAGTGATAAGACCGCTTTTTGTATATATAGTATGTACTTGAAGTTGTACTATATTTGTTTTCTGTATTTCAGTGTTCATTTAAGAATAAATAAATATTTGTCGGTAATAAGTTGTGTCTTTTAACAGGCTCGTGATGAAATAAGCTTCGACGTGGGTGACATGATATCCATCATCGATATGCCGGGTAAGTTTACTCCGAGGTGTGTAGAGAGCGCAGTATACACATGTACGGTGGCAATGTTAAGGCAGTGTGTGTGGTGGCAGGGCCGCAGGAGTCGGAGTGGTGGCGCGGCAAGCGCGGGTTCCGCGTGGGCTTCTTCCCGCGCCACTGCGTCGCCGTCATCGGCGACAAGGTGCCGCGACACATGACGCAGCCGCCGCCCATCGTCGGGTCAGTGCACACCCCACCCCACTACCACACTATTGATCAATCAATCAATATCTCATTCATAAATTTTAATCAATCAGTATTTCATATTAATAAATGAAAGAATATTTCGTTCATCAATAAATTATTCAATCATAAATGAATGAATGCATGAATGTTAATTTTACTGTGTAATAGCGGTGTAAGTATATCCACTAACCCATATCATCTTGTGGGTGTCAGAAGAGGCGGCAAATCAGGAAATGAATAGCAGCGTCTTCCTTATTACGACTAAAAATTATATTTGTGCCATCCCCTGCCAAGCGTGAAACTATGGCATATATACCCCCTATGAGGCAATATATAAGAGAGACCTACGTTCCTTTCCTATGTATGTACAATCTTTACGTCCCTAAAAGGATCACCAGATGTTACACACTACATGTACAGATTTATTCAGAAATTGATATCGTGATTTAGACTTTGATTTATTTTACGCCTGTAGACGACGATGATGCGATGCCAGAGTTGCCATATAATAATATCTTTGATCGTTATGTTTTTTTTTTTTAATTTTTTTTAGGTCAGTGGCAGTAGCCCCTATAAAACCAGTGCTTCGGAAGCACGGCAAGCTGATCTCCCTTTTTCGAAGCTTCATCCTGTCCCGGCCATCGAGGAGGAGTCTCAAACAGCAGGGCATTTTAAAAGAACGAGTCTTTGGTTGTGATCTAGGGGAACATTTGCTGAATTGCGGTCATGATGGTAAGTAGTAGGTGGTAATGATATCATATTTAACAGGATATCCGTGCGGCGTTTAGTCCATACATACGTATACCTCTATTTTCTCCCTGGATAATGTCACCAAAGCAAATTTTACGTGCGTGCCTTATCTACCGCTATTATATATTTTGTTTTCGCCACCTATATTAATTACTTAAAAAAGTATAAAAATTCAAAAATTATCAAAACTGTCCAATTACATCGCCCTTATTAGACATCCAGCAAAAAAATTTTACGAACTTACAAAAATAAAAGAAAATTATGTAGACAGAGGTAATTCTTTTTTTTTTAATAATTTGAGTTTCAACGGATTTTATCGCGTATATTACCCGACGTTTCGAGCACTTTACAGCACCCATGGTCACGGGGGGGACTGAGATGTTAAACGTCCAGATGTCATAGTTAACCGCGGTTGCCATAGATTAAAATTATTAATTTTTACGCAGTATGAACTAATAGTATCCTGTAGTCTTGTAGTTGTATGCTTGGGTTGGGATTTAATTTTATTAATTATAGGATCCCAAGCAGATGGCAGCACCCATCCATCTTCTCTATTGAAATTAGGATGTTTTTTGATTTCAATAGCCTCGCGAATCATCCTTAGGAGGAATCAGTGTTCTTTAGCAAGCATTTGTGGAAATTCTTCCTTTTCTATGTTTTGTTCTTCAAAACTATAACTTTTATAATTATTTTGAAGAGCAATATACGAAGAATATTAATATAATTATGGCTGAGAAATGTCTATGTAGCTTTAAGATTTTTTAAACACCAGCAGTGACTGTTTCTAAGTGTTAGCAAATCGCAACTCTGTAAAGATTATTAGGTTTACGTTTTTTATTTTACCTCGTTGGCCTTACTATATGTTATTATTTGGTATAGTATCTTCTTGTTTTTCTTCAGCTTTTGAAAATCTACCAGACCTCATGGTTTCTGATACAAGGCAGTGTAACCATTTCGTTTGTACAAGACACTAAATATTCAGACCGGTAATGGGCTGCATGAGAGATACGGACGTTTAGTATTTATTCGGCTGCAAAGCTTAACGGTTAATGCAAATTTTTAAAACGGGGAGTACCATACATAAAAAGACGTGCGTATATGTATTCGCGTGACCGTGTACGTGCATGATAAATCCTTTTTAAATGGGAGTCCCATGTCGAGCACATGTAGAAGTGTACGTGTGCAAGTACTCGTGTATGTCGTGCACGAGTTCTTGCACGACATACACGTACAGTGTAGTGTGCGATTAAGACAAACCTCTATTAAATTGGGCGAGTCCTATGTCGGGTACATGTAGACGTTTACGCGTAAGTATGTATGCAACGTGTGAGTCCGGGTGTACGTTTGTACGTAAACGTAAACGAGTACACGTGTACTTGTTTGCGGGTACGTGTACATATACGTGTGCATGTGTACGTGCACGTATACGAGATTATCCGTGTGTGTCCGTATATTTGCGAGCGTGTCCGTATACGTGTATGCGTGTGCATATGTATGGGTGCGTGTGTACGAGTACATGATCGTCCGTGTGCGTGTTCCCAGTGCCGCTGGTGCTGACGGAGTGCGCGGCGGCGATCGAGCGGCGCGGCGCGGTGGACGGCGTTTACCGGCTGTCGGGCGGCGCTGCGCTCACGCAGCGCCTGCGCGCCGCCTTCGACGCGCACCAGCGCCCCGACCTGCGCCCGCCGCTGCAGCGCGACCCGCACGCGCTCGCCAGCCTGCTCAAGATGTACTTCCGGTGGGTGCACCGCACGTACACACCCACACCCACACATATAGTATATACATTACCTTCGACGCGCACCAGCGCCCTTACCTGCACCTTTATTGGATTTTCAAATTAATTGATATATTAAATATTATGAAATTAGTTTGGTTTTATTCATCTATCGGCGCTCCCAACAACAATTATGTATGTATTTTAATGTTTATTTATATAGGATTATTAATAAATCAAAGCTATACATACCTTCATTGCTGTTCAAGTGCAACACATTATACTTACAATTTAAAATGCAGAGAACTAATAAGATTTTACCCAGTCACAAAGCGTCCAATGGGCATATCATACATGCGACACGTCATGGTTATATAGTAATATTATTATATAAAATTATAATATTAACATTAGCATGTCCGTGACGCGAATTTATAAGATTTTACCTCAGATATAAGTGTCTTTAATCCACAGCATCCACTCACCATTAGGTGGACCGTGAGCGTGCCTGTTACCCTTCTTCCATAAAAAAACCTATTCTTATATAAACTTAGCTCTACGGCTACCTCTACTCACCTCAGCCCCAGTTCATTTCCACTGTGTCCGCAGCTTTCCAAGGCATCCTTTTCGCAATTCTTTATTTAATATGGGCAGACTGTTGCAGAAAAGGACCACCACTATGGAACTAGTCAATGCTCCATCATTTACATACTCGAACATATTGCTTTATCCCACCCTTGGTGCCTTTGTCTTTTGCATCATTCCATTTCATTACTAAACAATACAAATCAATTGTTTTTTTTTAAATTAAATTTAAATATTTTTTGTCTCCTTTTTAATTTAATGTTATTTTTATCCGCAGCGAGCTTCCAAATCCGCTGTGCACGTACCAACTATACGATAGCTTTGTCAGCGCGGTGCAAATCCCTGACGAAGCAGCGAGGCTAAAAGCGATGAAGGAGACAGTCGTGAAATTGCCACCGCCACACTACAGGTTATGGTCCTTCGAGCCTGATTTATCTATTACATCAAATTTTTTTTTATAAGTTGCTACAAACAATTATGAATAATAAAGTTAAGCAGTCAATTAAGTAAACAAATTTTGTTTGTTGACTATGTAAAATTCATTTTAAAGGTCGACACAAATTAATTTTATCTATTCTGCTATCTCGTACGAATTACCGATGAAACACGTATTTGATAATAGATAGTATCTTACTTAATAGTAATTGTGGGGATAATAACTAACATTTGTTTTGCAGCAGCCCTATACTCCACCAAATCATATCACATTTATTGAACTCGGTATTCCATACTGAAAATTCAGTACCTACAATATTCGATTCTAAAGAGATATCGATATCGATTCTTTATAATTGGTAATAATTTACAGTTTTATTTATATTAATACCAGAATAAATTAGAAACAAATTACTCAAAACACAAAATTAATCTGTTTTAAGCCATTGCATAGCTTTTATCGCGGGCTTTGAGCGCGGCGACCGAATCAAGAAATTCCGTAACGAAAAAAACCTAAGACCCGAAAACCTAACATCGTCTAATGTCGTTTAAGTTCGGCAGACTTCGGCACGGTGTGTGCGTGCGAGTAGACGTAAGCGTGTAGACCAGTTGCATGTATTGTAAGATAACAAAAATATTTTAAACAATAATATAGTTTATTGCAAGAAGCGTATGTTCTCTAGCAACTTTCGTGAATTTAGAGTATTTAATAAACACAGACTTTATAGAAAATTATCGTTTGTCGGAAGAACTCGTTAATTGCCTAAAAGCTATAGTTTCAATGATAAAAATTCCTGAATAACCTACATCTATTGTAAGATAATAAAAATATTTTAAACAATATTAACTTCTCATTTATTCAATAAAAGAAAAAAAATTGTTTTCTTATCGGTCACCACGCTCAAAAAGTGTAACTTGATTTAATATCAAAGAAAAAAAAAACAAAGAAAAAAATACTGCATAAATAAAATAAATAAATAATTATAATCGCATAAGTTTTAAAAAAAAAAAATAAGTTGATAAAAATGCTACGCAATAGCTTTACCGCGGCAGTCCGCGAGTGCCACACGTATTTTTTTTTTCATATTAATTGCTTACTGGTATTTGAAAAGGACGAAGAGAGAACGAAATGTGAAATATGGGTAAATCAGGAATGTCTAGAACAGGTAAATGAGATTGTATACTTGGGGAGTGCTTTCAGCCGGGATGGAAGATGTGATTTAGATGTGGACAGGCGTGTCGCTGCCGGAAACAAAGTCAATGGTGCCCTGAATGCATTAGTAAAAAGGCAAGGCGTGGTGAAGAGTGCACGCCTTGCAATACATAATGCAGTGTTGGTACCGACTTTGTTATATGGCAGCGAAACCTGGGTATGCCAGAAGAAGCATAAAAGCAAGTTGAATGCGGTGGAGATGCGATCTCTTCGTAAAATGTGTGGCGTTACCTTAGCCGACCGAAAGCGAAACGAAGAGATTCGCAATATGGCAGGATTGAAAGATGACCTTATCACAAAAATTGATAGGGGCATACTCCAATGGTTTGGGCACGTTGAACGAATGAGTGAAGACCGAATGGTGAAGAAAATATATAGAGCGAAAGTAAATATTAAAAGGTGTCGAGGTAGGCCGAGACTAACTTTCGAAGACCATGTGAGCAAATTGCTCGAAGAGGGTAGGGTCAAGAGTACTCGGATACATAGACGTGCATGTATGAAGAAGTTAATGAACCTGAAAGAAGCGAAAGAGGTATGTAAGGATCGTGACACTTGTCGATCTGTTCTCTCTGGCTACCCCGTTAGGGATTGTGCGTGAAGATAAGTAAGTAAGTAAGTAAGTAATTGCTTACTGCTAATTTTTAGATATAAAGTTGATACATTAGATAGCTAGTTATCAAAAACGTGTTCTGTAGGTAATTCGTAGGAGATAGCGTTATAGATTTGTGTTGACGTTTAAATGCTGCTTAAATCATCTGGATATTCGGTGGTCCACCACTCTCACAAGTCACTAAGAGTTTTTTTCCGCGTACGACCTTTCTGTGGAATAGTTTACCACTGGTGATTTTCCGGACCGAAACGACTTAGGGACCTTCAAGAAAAGTGCTTACTCCTTTCTAAAAGAACTACAAAGCACCTGCAATTTGTCTGGCGTTGCATTTGTTCATGGGCGGCGATAGTCACTTACCATCAGGTGAGCTGCATGCTCGTTTTCCCCCTCTCCTATAAAAAAGGAGCTATATAATTAATTTTGCATAAAAATTTTAGATTCAACGAAGCAATTTTTTTCTTACTCAAATCAACAGGTTAAATGTATATGTAATAATGTACAGTATTTACAGCGAAAAAAATTTAAATTTCTGTTTCTTCCGGCTAATCTTTGAAACGACTGAACCGATTTTGGGGGTGTTTTCATTAACTAATTGCTGTTGTTATATTTAGTCGCGGGCACAGCTAATAAGGAATAATTTTGTGCAGAACGCTCGCGTACCTAATGCGGCACTTGCGGCGAGTGTCGTTGCTGAGCGAGGCGACGGGCATGACGGCGCGCAACATGGCCATCGTGTGGGCGCCCAACCTGCTGCGCTCGCCCGCGCCGCAGCACGCGCTGCAGGGTGTCGCCGTGCAGGTATGTGTCCGCAGAACATAGAGTTGCAGCATGGTGTAGTGTGGCTGCACAACTTGTGCAACATGGCCATCGTGTGGACGCCCAACCTGCTGCGCTCGCCCGCGCCGCAGCACGCGCTGCAGGGCGTCGCCGTGCAGGTATGTGTCCGCAGAACATAGAGTTGCAGCATGGTGTAGTGTGGCTGCACAACTTGTGCAACATGGCCATCGTGTGGGCGCCCAACCTGCTGCGCTCGCCCGCGCCGCAGCACGCACTGCAGGGCGTCGCCGTGCTGGTATGTGTCCGCAGAACATAGAGTTGCAGCATGGTGTAGTGTGGCTGCACAATTTGTGCAATATGGCCATCGTGTGGGCGCCCAACCTGCTGCGCTCGCCCGCGCCGCAGCACGCGCTGCAGGGCGTCGCCGTGCAGGTATGTGTCCGCAGAACATAGAGTTGCAGCATGGTGTAGTGTGGCTGCACAACTTGTGCAACATGGCCATCGTGTGGGCGCCCAACCCGCTGCGCTCGCCCGCGCCGCAGCACGCGCTGCAGAGCGTCGCCGTGCCGGTATGTGTCCGCAGAACATAGAGTTGCAGCATGGTGTAGTGTGGCTGCACAACTTGTGCAATATGGCCATCGTGTGGAAGCCCAACCTGCTGCGCTCGCCCGCGCCGCAGCACGCACTGCAGGGCGTCGCCGTGCAGGTATGTGTCCGCAGAACATAGAGTTGCAGCATGGTGTAGTGTGGCTGCACAACTTGTGCAACGTGGCCATCGTGTGGACGCCCAACCTGCTGCGCTCGCCCGCGCCGCAGCACGCACTGCAGGGCGTCGCCGTGCAGGTATGTGTCCGCAGAACATAGAGTTGCAGCATGGTGTAGTGTGGCTGCACAACTTGTGCAACATGGCCATCGTGTGGACGCCCAACCTGCTGCGCTCGCCCGCGCCGCAGCACGCACTGCAGGGCGTCGCCGTGCAGGTATGTGTCCGCAGAACATAGAGTTGCAGCATGGTGTAGTGTGGCTGCACAACTTGTGCAACATGGCCATCGTGTGGACGCCCAACCTGCTGCGCTCGCCCGCGCCGCAGCACGCGCTGCAGGGCGTCGCCGTGCAGGTATGTGTCCGCAGAACATAGAGTTACAGCATGGTGTAGTGTGGCTGCACAACTTGTGCAATATGGCCATCGTGTGGAAGCCCAACCTGCTGCGCTCGCCCGCGCCGCAGCACGCGCTGCAGGGCGTCGCCGTGCAGGTATGTGTCCGCAGAACATAGAGTTGCAGCATGGTGTAGTGTGGCTGCACAACTTGTGCAACATGGCCATCGTGTGGACGCCCAACCTGCTGCGCTCGCCCGCGCCGCAGCACGCACTGCAGGGCGTCGCCGTGCAGGTATGTGTCCGCAGAACATAGAGTTGCAGCATGGTGTAGTGTGGCTGCACAACTTGTGCAACATGGCCATCGTGTGGACGCCCAACCTGCTGCGCTCGCCCGCGCCGCAGCACGCGCTGCAGGGCGTCGCCGTGCAGGTATGTGTCCGCAGAACATAGAGTTGCAGCATGGTGTAGTGTGGCTGCACAACTTGTGCAACATGGCCATCGTGTGGAGCGCCCAACCTGCTGCGCTCGCCCGCGCCGCAGCACGCACTGCAGGGCGTCGCCGTGCAGGTATGTGTCCGCAGAACATAGAGTTGCAGCATGGTGTAGTGTGGCTGTACAACTTGTGCAACATGGCCATCGTGTGGGCGCCCAACCTGCTGCGCTCGCCCGCGCCGCAGCACGCGCTGCAGGGCGTCGCCGTGCAGGTATGTGTCCGCAGAACATAGAGTTGCAGCATGGTGTAGTGTGGCTGCACAACTTGTGCAACATGGCCATCGTGTGGACGCCCAACCTGCTGCGCTGCGCCCCGCAGGGCGTCGCCGTGCAGGTATGTGTCCGCAGAACATAGAGTTGCAGCATGGTGTAGTGTGGCTGCACAACTTGTGCAACATGGCCATCGTGTTGGACGCCCAACCTGCTGCGCTCGCCCGCGCCGCAGCACGCACTGCGGGCGTCGCCGTGCAGGTATGTGTCGCAGAACAGGGCAGCAGTGTAGTGTGGCCCGTGCAGGGTGTCCGCAGAACATGAGTTGCGGTGGTGGCGTCGCCGTGCAGGTATGTGTCCGCAGAAATAGAGTTGCAGCATGGTGTAGTGTGGCTGCACAACTTGTGCAACATGGCCATCGTGTGGACGCCCAACCTGCTGCGCTCGCCCGCGCCGCAGCACGCACTGCAGGGCGTCGCCGTGCAGGTATGTGTCAGCAGAACATAGAGTTGCAGCATGGTGTAGTGTGGCTGCACAACTTGTGCAACATGGCCATCGTGTGGACGCCCAACCTGCTGCGCTCGCCCGCGCCGCAGCACGCACTGCAGGGCGTCGCCGTGCAGGTATGTGTCCGCAGAACATAGAGTTGCAGCATGGTGTAGTGTGGCTGCACAACTTGTGCAACATGGCCATCGTGTGGACGCCCAACCTGCTGCGCTCGCCCGCGCCGCAGCACGCACTGCAGGGCGTCGCCGTGCAGGTATGTGTCCGCAGAACATAGAGTTGCAGCATGGTGTAGTGTGGCTGCACAACTTGCGCAACATGGCCATCGTGTGGGCGCCCAACCTGCTGCGCTCGCCCGCGCCGCAGCACGCACTGCAGGGCGTCGCCGTGCAGGTATGTGTCCGCAGAACATAGAGTTGCAGCATGGTGTAGTGTGGCTGCACAACTTGTGCAACATGGCCATCGTGTGGACGCTCAACCTGCTGCGCTCGCCCGCGCCGCAGCACGCACTGCAGGGCGTCGCCGTGCAGGTATGTGTCCGCAGAACATAGAGTTGCAGCAGGGTGTAGTGTGGCTGCACAACTTGGGCAACATGGCCATCGTGTGGGCGCCCAACCTGCTGCGCTCGCCCGCGCCGCAGCACGCGCTGCAGGGCGTCGCCGTGCAGGTATGTGTCCGCAGAACATAGAGTTGCAGCATGGTGTAGTGTGGCTGCACAACTTGTGCAACATGGCCATCGTGTGGACGCCCAACCTGCTGCGCTCGCCCGCGCCGCAGCACGCACTGCAGGGCGTCGCCGTGCAGGTATGTGTCCGCAGAACATAGAGTTGCAGCATGGTGTAGTGGGGCTGCACAACTTGTGCAACATGGCCATCGTGTGGACGCCCAACCTGCTGCGCTCGCCCGCGCCGCAACACGCACTGCAGGGCGTCGCCGTGCAGGTATGTGTCCGCAGAACATAGAGTTGCAGCATGGTGTAGTGTGGCTGCACAACTTGTGCAACGTGGCCATCGTGTGGGCGCCCAACCTGCTGCGCTCGCCCGCGCCGCAGCACGCGCTGCAGAGCGTCGCCGTGCCGGTATGTGTCCGCAGAACATAGAGTTGCAGCATGGTGTAGTGTGGCTGCACAACTTGTGCAACATGGCCATCGTGTGGACGCCCAACCTGCTGCGCTCCCCCGCGCCGCAGCACGCACTGCAGGGCGTCGCCGTGCAGGTATGTGTCCGCAGAACATAGAGTTGCAGCATGGTGTAGTGTGGCTGCACAACTTGTGCAACATGGCCATCGTGTGGACGCCCAACCTGCTGCGCTCGCCCGCGCCGCAGCACGCACTGCAGGGCGTCGCCGTGCAGGTATGTGTCCGCAGAACATAGAGTTGCAGCATGGTGTAGTGTGGCTGCACAACTTGTGCAACATGGCCATCGTGTGGACGCCCAACCTGCTGCGCTCGCCCGCGCCGCAGCACGCACTGCAGGGCGTCGCCGTGCAGGTATGTGTCCGCAGAACATAGAGTTGCAGCATGGTGTAGTGTGGCTGCACAACTTGTGCAACATGGCCATCGTGTGGACGCCCAACCTGCTGCGCTCGCCCGCGCCGCAGCACGCGCTGCAGAGCGTCGCCGTGCCGGTATGTGTCCGCAGAACATAGAGTTGCAGCATGGTGTAGTGTGGCTGCACAACTTGTGCAACATGGCCATCGTGTGGGCGCCCAACCTGCTGCGCTCGCCCGCGCCGCAGCACGCGCTGCAGGGCGTCGCCGTGCAGGTATGTGTCCGCAGAACATAGAGTTGCAGCATGGTGTAGTGTGGCTGCACAACTTGTGCAATATGGCCATCGTGTGGACGCCCAACCTGCTGCGCTCGCCCGCGCCGCAGCACGCCCTTCAGGGCGTCGCCGTGCAGGTATGTGTCCGCAGAACATAGAGTTGCAGCATGGTGTAGTGTGGCTGCACAACTTGTGCAACATGGCCATCGTGTGGACGCCCAACCTGCTGCGCTCGCCCGCGCCGCAGCACGCACTGCAGGGCGTCGCCGTGCAGGTATGTGTCCGCAGAACATAGAGTTGCAGCATGGTGTAGTGTGGCTGCACAACTTGTGCAACATGGCCATCGTGTGGACGCCCAACCTGCTGCGCTCGCCCGCCCGCAGCACGCACTGCAGGGCGTCGCCGTGCATGTGTCCGCAGAATGGCGTCGCCGTGCAGGTATGTGTCCGCAGAACATAGAGTTGCAGCATGGTGTAGTGTGGCTGCACAACTTGTGCAACATGGCCATCGTGTGGACGCCCAACCTGCTGCGCTCGCCCGCGCCGCAGCACGCACTGCGGGGCGTCGCCGTGCAGGTATGTGTCCGCAGAACATAGAGTTGCAGCATGGTGTAGTGTGGCTGCACAACTTGTGCAACATGGCCATCGTGTGGACGCCCAACCTGCTGCGCTCGCCCGCGCCGCAGCACGCACTGCAGGGCGTCGCCGTGCAGGTATGTGTCCGCAGAACATAGAGTTGTAGCATGGTGTAGTGTGGCTGCACAACTTGTGCAACATGGCCATCGTGTGGACGCCCAACCTGCTGCGCTCGCCCGCGCCGCAGCACGCACTGCAGGGCGTCGCCGTGCAGGTATGTGTCCGCAGAACATAGAGTTGCAGCATGGTGTAGTGTGGCTGCACAACTTGTGCAACATGGCCATCGTGTGGACGCCCAACCTGCTGCGCTCGCCCGCGCCGAAGCACGCACTGCAGGGCGTCGCCGTGCAGGTATGTGTCCGCAGAACATAGAGTTGCAGCATGGTGTAGTGTGGCTGCACAACTTGTGCAACATGGCCATCGTGTGGACGCCCAACCTGCTGCGCTCGCCCGCGCCGCAGCACGCACTGCAGGGCGTCGCCGTGCAGGTATGTGTCCGCAGAACGTAGAGTTGCAGCATGGTGTAGTGTGGCTGCACAACTTGTGCAACATGGCCATCGTGTGGGCGCCCAACCTGCTGCGCTCGCCCGCGCCGCAGCACGCGCTGCAGGGCGTCGCCGTGCAGGTATGTGTCCGCAGAACATAGAGTTGCGGCATGGTGTAGAGTGGCTGCACAACTTGTGCAACATGGCCATCGTGTGGACGCCCAACCTGCTGCGCTCGCCCGCGCCGCAGCACGCACTGCAGGGCGTCGCCGTGCAGGTATGTGTCCGCAGAACATAGAGTTGTAGCATGGTGTAGTGTGGCTGCACAACTTGTGCAACATGGCCATCGTGTGGACGCCCTACCTGCTGCGCTCGCCCGCGCCGCAGCACGCACTGCAGGGCGTCGCCGTGCAGGTATGTGTCCGCAGAACATAGAGTTGCAGCATGGTGTAGTGTGGCTGCACAACTTGTGCAACATGGCCATCGTGTGGGCGCCCAACCTGCTGCGCTCGCCCGCGCCGCAGCACGCACTGCAGGGCGTCGCCGTGCTGGTATGTGTCCGCAGAACATAGAGTTGCAGCATGGTGTAGTGGGGCTGCACAACTTGTGCAACATGGCCATCGTGTGGACGCCCTACCTGCTGCGCTCGCCCGCGCCGCAGCACGCACTGCAGGGCGTCGCCGTGCAGGTATGTGTCCGCAGAACATAGAGTTGCAGCATGGTGTAGTGTGGCTGCACAACTTGTGCAACATGGCCATCGTGTGGGCGCCCAACCTGCTGCGCTCGCCCGCGCCGCAGCACGCACTGCAGGGCGTCGCCGTGCTGGTATGTGTCCGCAGAACATAGAGTTGCAGCATGGTGTAGTGTGGCTGCACAATTTGTGCAACATGGCCATCGTGTGGGCGCCCAACCTGCTGCGCTCGCCCGCGCCGCAGCACGCGCTGCAGGGCGTCGCCGTGCAGGTATGTGTCCGCAGAACATAGAGTTGCGGCATGGTGTAGAGTGGCTGCACAACTTGTGCAACATGGCCATCGTGTGGACGCCCAACCTGCTGCGCTCGCCCGCGCCGCAGCACGCACTGCAGGGCGTCGCCGTGCAGGTATGTGTCCGCAGAACATAGAGTTGTAGCATGGTGTAGTGGGGCTGCACAACTTGTGCAACATGGCCATCGTGTGGACGCCCTACCTGCTGCGCTCGCCCGCGCCGCAGCACGCACTGCAGGGCGTCGCCGTGCAGGTATGTGTCCGCAGAACATAGAGTTGCAGCATGGTGTAGTGTGGCTGCACAACTTGTGCAACATGGCCATCGTGTGGACGCCCAACCCGCTGCGCTCGCCCGCGCCGCAGCACGGCGCAGGGCGTCGCCGTGCAGTTTTTTTTTTTTTTTTTTTTTTTTTTTTATAGAAGAGGGGGCAAACGAGCATGTGGCTCACCTGATGTTAAGTGACTACCGCCGCCCATGATCAACCGCAACACCAGGGGAATTGCAGGTGCGTTGCCGGCCCTTTAGAAAGGAGTAAGCTCTTTTCTTGAAGGTCCCCAGGTCGTATCGGTCCGGAAAAATCACCGGTGGTAAATTATTCCACAGAGAGGTTGTACGCGGAAGAAAACTCCTTTTGAAACGTACAGTGGTGGACCGCCAAGCATCCAGATGGTGTGGATGGTATCGGGACGTTTGCCGTGTAGTGCGTTCACGAAATTTGGCGGCTGGGATTAATCCGAACAATTCCTCAGAGCACTCCCCGTGATAGATGCGATAAAATACGCAAAGAGATGCAACATCTCTTCGCAGCGCCAGTGAATCGAGCCGATCGGAAAGCACTCGGTCGTCGACGATTCGAGCCGCTCTGCGCTGGATGCGGTCAAGTGGAAGGAGCTGGTACTGGGGAGCCCCAGCCCAGAGATGGGAACAGCATTCCATGAGCGGCCGAACCTGCGCCTTGTAAAGTTGCAGGCGGTGTGCCGGCATGAAATACTGTCCCGCTCTGCTGAGCACGCCAAGCTTTTTAGAGGCCAATTTGGCCTTCCCTTCCAAGTGACCACGAAACTGCACGTCACTCGATATGTCGACGCCGAGGATTCCGATACTGGCTGAGGCAACAAGGGGAGTGCCTTGAAACTGAGGGGATACGACAAAGGGGTTCTTTTTAGCGGTTAACGCGCAAACTTGTGTCTTCTGGGGGTTAAACTGGACTAGATTTAGTCGCCCCCAATCCGAGACTCTGTCCAGCAGAGACTCGACTTCAGACACAAGTTTGTCCCGGCACTCAGAGACGTTTTCCCGAGAAATATTTGCTCGGCCGGTGTAAAGAGCATCACCAGTGCTGTCATCTGCATAGCAATGAATGCTACGGGTTTGCAACATATCATTGATATGCAGAAGAAACAGCGTTGGCGATAGCACGCAGCCCTGTGGAACACCAGCATTAATAAGCTTGCAATCGGAGCTTGCACCGTCTACAACGACCTTGATGCTCCGATCTGCAAGAAAACTGGTGATCCAATCGCACAATTTCTCGGGAAGCCCATAGGAAGGGAGCTTCGAAAGAAGCGCTTTGTGCCAAACCCGATCGAAGGCCTTCGCAATGTCCAAACTAACGGCCAATGCCTCCCCCTTGGACTCTACTGCCTCCGCCCATCTGTGAGTTAGGTAGACCAGAAGATCACCAGCTGACCTACCACGGCGAAAACCGTATTGGCGGTCACTAATCAGCTGGTGATCCTCAAGGTACCTCATGAGCTGGCAGTTTACAATGGACTCCATTGTTTTGGAGAACAAGGAGGTGATGGCGATAGGCCGGTAGTTCGACGGGTCTGAGCGGTCGCCTTTTTTAGGGATCGGGTGGACGAAAGCCGTCTTCCATGATTTTGGGACTACGCCTAGGGAGTAGGAGTACCGGAAAAGACGCGTTAAAACCGGTGCCAACTCTGGAGCACACGTCCTCAGCACAATTGGGGGGATTCCATCAGGCCCACTCGACTTATGGATGTCCAGGGAGAGGAGTGCTTTGCGAACCGAGCGCTGAGTGAAGTGCACTTCCGGCATGGAGAACTCACACCGCGGGATGGTCGGCGGCGTACTCCCCCCGTCATCGAGAGTCGAGTTAGACGCAAAGAAAGAGCCTAGAAGATCGGCTTTCTCCTTTGCGGTGTGGGCCAGTGAGTCGTCCTCCCTGTGCAGAGATGGAAGAGATGGCTGACAGAAATTCCCCTGGACAGCCTTGGCGAGAGACCAGAATGCACGGGTTCCAGAAGGAAGACGAACTAGTCTCTCGCCAATTCTGCCTATGTGCTCTGACTTTGCCTTGGCAATGACTCTTTTGAAGGACCTAGAGGCGGAATTATACTTCTTTTTTAGAGCGCTGGTGTTTACATCCCTGGACGCTGATGCGTCAGCCCAGGCTTGGTAGCACTCCTGCTTATAGCATGATGCTATTTTACAGGAGCGACCAAACCATGGCTGAGATTTGCCTCCAATGGGCACCACAGAGGAAGGAATAAAAAGTTCCATACCCTGAAGTACCACATCAGCGACAGAATCCGCAACAACGTTGGGATCATCCGGCGAGAAGCAAACCCGCCCCCAAGGGTAGGATGCAAAGAAAGACCGCATCCCATCCCAATCAGCTGACCTATAGTGCCAAACACGGCGGCAGCCTGCAGAATGCAACCGCGATTTCAGCGTGAGTGGCACCACACTCCGGACAAGACAATGATCCGAGGAGCCTAAAGGGGGCGTCGACGGAAATCTGATATCCGTCCGGGTGAGAGGTCAGCAGAAGGTCCAACAGGGAAGGTGCATGATCCTCCACATCTGGAATCCGCGTAGGCGAAGTAACCAGTTGTGTCAGACCATATGCCAAGGCAAAATCACGAACAGATCTCCCCGCATGATCGGTTAAACGTGAACCGAGCCATTCGGCGTGATGGGCGTTGAAGTCGCCGAGGATCACGATCTCTGCGGAGGGGATCTGCTGTAGCAACGAATCTGCAGCCATTTGGACGTGGTCGAAGAGTCGGTCTGTTTCGGCATTACCGCTATGGGACCTATAGAGGCACCCGTAGACGCGCGGATGGTCGTCGCTGTCTACGCGTAGCCAAAGGATGGACAGGTCCGAACCTTCAAGTCTGCCGAGGCGTCGAGAACAGATGTCCTCTCTGACGTAAACGCAAACTCCAGCCCGAGGCACAAAGGAGTGTTCCAGTTTGTACCCCGGGTAGGAGAGATACGAGACATCAGCCGGAGAGGACACCTGCGTCTCGGTCAGAAAGAGCAGAGCCGGCCTCGCCGTCTCGAGATGGTAGTGGACGGCGTTTAGGTTAGAGTGAAGTCCCCTGATATTGCAGAAATTCACGGACAGCGTGGCAGGGGTCGCCTTGGTCTTGTTGCTCCGTTTGCCCCGAGCAGTTTTAGTCTTGAGCGGAATATTGCCCCCCCCCCCAGAGTACGCGGGGCAGCCTGAGCACCCACGCTCAGAAGTGGAGAAACATGGTCGTGGATGCTCAGCGAGGGATTCTCCAGGGGTGCTGGTACCCTCCTGGGGTAGTCTATCATTTAATTCCGCTACCATGTTGATGGGGGGGGGGGGATTTGGGCCTATGTATGTGTCCGCAGAACATAGAGTTGCAGCATGGTGTAGTGTGGCTGCACAACTTGTGCAACATGGCCATCGTGTGGACGCCCAACCTGCTGCGCTCGCCCGCGCCGCAGCACGCGCTGCAGATCGTCGCCGTGCCGGTATGTGTCCGCAGAACATAGAGTTGCAGCATGGTGTAGTGTGGCTGCACAACTTGTGCAACATGGCCATCGTGTGGACGCCCAACCTGCTGCGCTCGCCCGCGCCGCAGCACGCACTGCAGGGCGTCGCCGTGCAGGTATGTGTCCGCAGAACATAGAGTTGCGGCATGGTGTAGTGTGGCTGCACAATTTGTGCAACATGGCCATCGTGTGGGCGCCCAACCTGCTGCGCTCGCCCGCGCCGCAGCACGCGCTGCAGGGCGTCGCCGTGCAGGTATGTGTCCGCAGAATATAGAGTTGCAGCATGGTGTAGTGTGGCTGCACAACTTGTGCAACATGGCCATCGTGTGGACGCCCAACCTGCTGCGCTCGTCCGCGCCGCAGCACGCCCTTCAGGGCGTGCGGGTACGCCGTTGTTGAAACACATAGTGCTCGCAGTACGCTATTGTCGAAACACATGGTAACCGCAGCACATAGTGCCTTCGGACCGCCGTATTCACAGTATACTGTATCCGTAGCACGCCATATCCGCAGCGCGCTGTGTCCGCAGCACACTGACTCCGCAACACATCGAGTTCAAAGGACATCGCGGCTGCAGCACACCGTGTTCACAACATGCCGTGAATAATGGTGGCAAACGAGCACATAGTCTATCTGATGGTAATGGACGCTGTGGCCATAGACGTCTACATCTATTTCGATTGAAAATAAAAATGCGGATGCGTTGTCACCCCTCAAGACTATGATCGAATGCCTCCTATCCAAAAAGGGTATACGGTTCTGTACACTCACCACACGAAACACAGAAGCATTAAGCTGCAACTTAACACCATTATTTTTTGAGAGCGTGGCCCTTCCTTAGGCGAGCTGCACATTGCAGCTGACATTTGTGCTGCAACTGTAATATATTACAACACGACTGTGTCCCACTATTTACAATTGTTAAATTACAAGAAAAAGGGTTTATAAATATTTAATGAACGTACTATATTGCATTACGTTGCAATTTAAAAATCTCGTAATTTTCTAGGCAGTGGTGACGGAGTTTCTGATCTGCTATGCCGAGGAATTGTTCGCGCAGGAGCAGGGCGCTGACTCTGGGCCGGATTCCTTGGAGCAGGTACTTATTAATTTTAATTATTTTATAAAAATCTAACGTAAAGTTTAGTTGTATGTTAGTTGCAAATTTTTTTGTGAATAAATAATTGTTACACAAATGCAAATAAATAATGCATCGTTTTCTTATTCTGATTGGCATTTTACTCACCCCGCATGTGCCTATACCATAAATGAAATATGGTTTAAATATTCGGAAGTATTAGGATCACGCTATGCTAATAAATGCTGACATTATTTTCGTGCCTCAAGTTCGTAATTGTCAATTGAGTCTACATAGGCCTCACCCATGAAATGTTACTGAATACGAGTGGCTCATACCCGCATCTATCGACTTTGTTTTATGACGTTTCTTTTGGGAGGTTCAGCAATGGAGTTGTGAGGGACTGTAATGATGATGATACTGATGAGTTTATTCTGCAGAATAATAAAACGTACTTTGAATTTAATTTTATTTCAGGATCGCGATACTCAAGTGGAGTTGCGCGGCAACGAGTCGTGTAGGAGGCCGAAGAGTTTACCTTTGAATCCCCCTACTAAGCTGCTAAGGTATGTAGTTTCATTTTTATATTTAATTTTTATAGAATAAGGATGACAAATGAACAAAAAGTCCACCTGATGTTAAGTGGTTGGTTTAGACTTCTACATCTATCATCAACTTAGAACCAGAATGCAGATGCAGTGTTACTCATGAGGACTAAGATAGGATGCCTCGTTTCCAGTAAAATGGGTTTCCAGTTCTCTATATTTATGTTAAATAATTAAAATTTGGAGAACGAGTTACCTTTTTATACCAAGAAACCCTTAAATCTTAGGCTTACTAGCTGCAAAAGAAAAATAGTGTCTGTATTTTTATTTTCATTTCGAAGAAACTAAAAGGGAAACATAGTTGTACTAAATATTTAGGTAGGAAGAGTTCTAGCGTATGCTAAATGTATATTAAGAAGTGGTAGCTGACGTGACACGTGTCAATCGTGAATAATTCGTTCATTTGACCCGGGTCGCATTAAAGTATAGATGATTGCGATTACGTCTCATCGTGTTAGAGCTACGATGCAGCTAATTTAGTTGTAGCACGAATGGGTCGGCTTGACCGAGGTAGGACCTCGCTCTCACTGAATACCAGCATAAAGTAGCAGCTTAATGCTGCTGCTATGTTTCGTATGGTGACTGTAGACAACCGGAGACCCTTTTTACTGGAAACGAGGCATTCCTTCTTAGTCTTCAGGGGTGACAACGCATCTGTATTTTGATTTTTAATCGAAGATAAATGTAGATGTCTATAAGCCACAATATTCACTTACCATCAGGTGGACTGAATGCTCTTACGTCACGCTTATTCTATGAATATATAAAAAAAAAATTTGGTAGTTCCGAGTCAAACGATTGACAGGAACAACGTTCAAAGAATATAGTAATGTATGACGACCGAGATTATCGGGTGGATCTCATAGATCACAGAGTACTGAAACTAAATGAATGATCGGCCTGAATGACCCGGTTCGTAAACGAATCAGTTACTAGAAATGAATGACTGACACATAGCTATGACGTATGTGTTGTTGTGTGGTGCAGCCTGGAGGAGGCTCGGCGTCGCGGACGGCGTTCGTGCGCGCCGCCCGCTTCAGGAGCCATCGCTGCCGCTGCCGCTGCCCCCGCGCACCCCGCTCCCTCTCCCTCGCCCGCGGACTCAGCGCACCGCGAACTGCGCCCCAAGGGGCACTTGCAGCCCAAGTACATCGAGGTACGTAACAGCGCCCCGCGCCCTCCCCCTCGCCCGCGGACCCCGCGCACCATGAGTTGCGCCCCAAGGGGCACCTGCAGCCTAAGTACGTCGAGGTGCGTAGCACCGCCCCGCGCACCCCGCACCCTCCCCTCGCCCGCGGACCCCGCGCACCGTGAGTTGCGCCCCAAGGGGCACCTGCAGCCTAAGTACGTCGAGGTGCGTAGCACCGCCCCCGCGCACCCCGCACCCTCCCCTCGCCCGCGGACCCCGCGCACCTTGAGTTGCGCCCCAAGAGGCAACTGCAGCCTAAGTACGTCGAGGTGCGTAGCACCGCCCCGCGCACCCCGCACCCTCCCCTCACTCGTGGACCCCGCGCACCGCGAGATGCGCCCCAAGGGGCAACTGCAGTCTAAGTACATCGAGGTATGTAGCACCGCCCCGCGCCCTTCTCCTCGCCTCCCAACCCCGCGCACCGCGAGCTACGCCCCAAGGGACACTTGCAGCCCAAGTACATCGAAGTATGTAGCACCGCCCCGCGTAACCCCGTGACCTCCTCCTCGCCCGCCCTCGAACCGGCTACGGAGGTACGTAGCAAAATCCACTTTTTTTGGTTTTCTAAAAACACAGGTTTCTGAGAGTACCTCAATATATTGAAAAAGCATTGCGAAATTCAAAAATTTTAGTTGGTAGTAAGTAATACGGTATTCAACCTGAGTCGCCGATTAACGAAAATTAATTTAAAACCGTTGCATCACACGAGTATGTCTGTGTAACGACGAACCTTCCGAAAAGAACACTCTGTTCTTAACACCACTCAATCTATAATCATCACCTATATACCCTATTAACACTAGAAACGCTGAAGTTTAAGACCCCCCTTCGACCGCCGTCGTGACAATTTTATCCCAGTCTATTGATAATAATCATTGGTACAATATACGAAATACATGATTGAAACTCTTTGTAAAATATTTAAAACATGTTTATTAATCAAATTTAATTAAATTCTCAATGCTTGAAAAACAAACAATTAACTCTAATCTAATTTTTAGACTTCAAATATTTCGCTAGTGAAAGAATTTCTACCCTTATGATGTAAGGTAAATTTCTTCGCAATCCACAATTTCACAACTCAATTAAATGCTCATTTGGTCCATTATCATTTTTTCTAAGATAAGGAAACGTCTGCAAAGTTATTTTCCCTGTTTTCTAGTTTAAGAGTGCATTAGTAATAAATTCGTAATATATTTCGTAAATCATAACAAACTTACCTTTGCTCAGTCTTTCGCGTCTATAAGACTTGTCATTGAATCGAAGTACTTCATTTTCTCACGAAAACAATAACAAGACATTGTATAAACTCCTTAGGGCGCAGACCGTACATCGAAATATTCTTTAAAGCAATGATGGGATAAAAATGACCCAGCGGCAGTTCTAAGTTAATTTTTTTTTTTCATAAACTATTCTTATAAAATTGAAAACATTTTAAATTAGTTCACTACATAAAATAAATAAAAGTCTAGAAGTTTTATCGGCCTAAATAAAAAAGTTAGAGTCAATTAAACTTGCGGGACCAAGGATGGGACGGCGGTGCTTGTAGTGTTAAAGTCTATTTGCCACCGGAGTCACGCTTGACAACCGCAGATTTTTATTATTTTGAATTGTTATTAAAAAGATGTTTCAGTTTCCCTCTGACACCCACGAGATAATATGCGGTAAAAAATCCTTGTCGTCACTTTTGACCCTTTCCCATTTTAAAGAAGCTTTGCATTACTTGCTTTGCACTTGCCACTACTGCCCGTTCTGACAAGTCATAAAAAAGTTCGACTGCTACGTGGCGCAGTGGCTTAGTGGCGTCGTTTGTTGTGTTTGTAAACTGCCTCCACGATACAGGAGAAATCCTAGTGCGGAGGTAACGTTTTGAAAGAAAAAAGATAAACAAGATAAATAGCTTCACTCAAAACTATTTATTTTGTTTTTTTGTACAGTCTCCTTTTAAAAATAATACAAAAAGCGATTCCAAAGACTATATAAAAACAAAATATGACATGGAATGTTGACTGACATAAGAGAACCTAATGCTAGATGCATTTTGTGCCTTCAAGATATAATTTGCTACATATTACAGATAATTATTGTGTTTAATTATCTTATAGTCAAATGTTATTTACATAAATTTAGCTTTTCGAATTATACTAAATTTTATTTTCCAAGAATTTGCTCCTTTGAGGCAGATTAAATTAGTTATCATAAAATAATTGTAGAGTCTGTAAGTCTTTCATTAAAATATAATCATTTTTATTCAACATGGATTATAAGAATACTTATTTAATGAAATATGCTTTTTGAAGAACTGGCAAGAAACTCAATGGATGTTGTTAAAATTAATTTACGATAAAATATGTTGTAAAATTACATATGAAAACATTTAAAATCAGCACGGTAGGGGTCGCCTCATTCCCAGGGGTAATCAATCGTGTTCTGTTTATTAGTAAAATAACCCTTAATAAACAATGTTTGCTTAATTAAAATTTTTAACTTTTTGAATGACAAGTTCTACATATTTTTTGGGACTTTGTAAAAGAGGAACTATCTCCCATGAAGGAATAATTGACTTTTTTTTTCAGGTTGGTTCTGGACCAAACAATCTGCCTCAATATCACACTGTGTTGGACTTTCCATTGGCAGGTATGCATTTTTATTTTTATACGTTATTAAAATAATAAACATTCCCTTAATCTTTATGAAAACAAAATGCAACATATCTACGAGTGTGTTAGATATTTTTAGTATGCTGATTTTATGATATATATTTATTGATATAAAATAATTTAATAATTTAACTTACTATCATTTCAAATCATGATTACATAGGTTTTGAGCTGCGATTTATGATCACATAGATAATTGCCGTAGTAGAATGCTTACCTTAAAAATTTTTAGAGGACATGACTTGTACGCTGCAACCGCACATATCGCCCGATCAGAATTTTCGCCTCATATACTTATTTTATTGTTCATCAAATCAGTTCACATAGCATCGCCACACAGCGCGTTCGTGTACTTATCCTTAGCTATTAACAGTTTTTAAATATATTTTATATTTTACCTCAAGCAGCATACTTTATTTATATCATCATCAGCAGCATTTTAAGGACTATATTATTTACAAATTTAGAAATATTACAGTATGAAAACACTCTTTCTCTATATTGATAAAAAATTCCTGAAATTTCTTTTATAATAAGAAACAAGACGCCTAGTTCCTCAACCCTTATTTTTGAATATATAACACACTTTTGACCCGAATGCAGGTCCGTTTTGCGTAACTTACGTACAATTGTATAAAAAAACCTAGTGTATTTGATAGCGTGATTTACGTGTTTTTACAGGAGGTAAACGTGGTCTGAAGCGGTCACCGTCTGGCTGGCGCGGTCTGTTCTGGCGCAGCAAGCTGCAGCGAGCGCGGCCGCCCGCGCCCCTCGCGCCCCTCACTGCGCCCCTCGCCGCGCCCCTCGCACCTCTTGCGCCACAAACGCAACAGGTCACGCCTCACTGCTTTCTCCTTATTGCATACTTCGTCCGCGCCAAGCGCACACCGCACGTGCCAAATTCAACCTTACTACATGTACTTTAAATGCTGTTGTCGCACTTGCTAAACAAGCATAGACGATCGCACACCACACACATGCCAAATTAGACCTTATATATCACATATATTACAAGAAACCTTACCGCCTACACCTTAAGGCCTTATTGCTGATCCCACATCACGCACGTAATTGCAAATACTACTGCTACTTACTTATCAGTTCAAGTCCACTGTTGAACATCGCTCCTCCCCCATTGATCACCCCAAAGTACGGCCCGGAACCATCGACTGCCTTTTACACACCAAAACAAATCTTATTGAATACGCCTTAAGTGCTATTGTTAAACTCACTGATCACGCTTGGCTGCAAACTCTACTGTGGCGCGAGTTTATCGCAACATCGCGCACGTTTTACCGGACCGCACAAACTAAATTAAACTTTACTGTCAACACCTTAAGTTGTATTGTTCACTTCTTACTCATTAGAACACCCTTAAGCCACCATGATGACCCAAGCGTGCTTCTCACCACATTCCTCATTTTCTCAACACATCGACACCGTACCAAATTAAACCTAACTGTCTGCGCCTTAAGAACTTTCGGTAACCTTACTAGATCACAGTAAGCAGACGGCATGATTGAGGCCCTTTCCATACCGCAATATTATCTTCGCACCACGCGCACTAATCTCGACCTAACAACATACGTCTTTAGTGTTATTGTGGGGCTGACAAGTGCTTACCGCATTGCATGCTTATTATTATCTGCTGCTGAACCCGTGTTCTATGCCTTCCACAAGGAATGTCAAAAAGCACGATCTTACCAGATCGTCACTCCATCTAGTGGAGCACGCCTTAAAAGAGACTTTTCATATCTGGCCATTTAGCTATATGACCCATTCCACTTCAAGTTACTTATCCGCTGGGTAACACGGGCTACTCTGGTTCTATTGCGAATATCATTACAAAGTCCATCACACAAAACTCCTATATCGGCCCTCTATGTAGCTTTGTCATAATATTCATTCGGTATTAATTACATACTATTTAGCTTGACTTACAAAAGAAATAATAAATAATGAAATTTCTATTTGTGTTACAGGATGTGATAATGTGTGGGGCTCTACGCCCGGTGAAGTCCTGTGAATCTCTGGCCTCTGACACCGACACGCTGGCACCCTTGGCAGAGAAAGCCAGCGCTCCTCTAAAGCATCACACCAGGTATTCACTGTTATATATTTATATATCGGAGTAGGTTATATCGGGTGTACACGGGTAAATTAAGAAATAAGAGCTCGTTACAAATTTTACGTTGCCCGACTGAGAAAGGAAACATGAAAAACTGGCTGATCTTGGAGGCTTGGTAGTCCACCACTGTGCGTTTTACTAGAAGTTTTCTTCTTCATACAACTTCTCTGTGGAATTGTTTACCACCGGCGACTTTTCCGAACCGATACGACTTAGATACCTTCAAGAAAAGAGCTTACTCCTTTCTAAAGGGTCAGCAACGCACCTGCAATTCCACTGGCGTTGCGGTTGTTTACGGGTGGCGGGTGTCACTTACCATTAGATAAGCCGCATGCTCGTTTGTCCCTTTTCTATAAAAAAAATATATGAAAAGTTCTTATGAATGACAAAACCTAAACTGGTTCGCAAAAACAATACCTGCCACAAATGTGATCTATTTGTGGAAGATCCTGTTTTTGCGAATTTTAAAAAGCCTAAATTGAATAAATAGATTTGATTTTGAGAAAGATTACCTATAAGTCGGTAGCTTTGGATTTTATTCAGAAGTTGTCGCCATGGTAGCCGTCCGAGATCATCGTAATATGCGTTTGTTGTTAGGTCGTCATCGTGCGACTCGTACTTCGAGCCGTGGCAGGCGGAGCTGGCGCACATGCGGCTGCGCCTGTCCCCGCAGGAGCGCGACCACCACATGTTCAGCGAGGAGGATGCGCAGGTACACCTGCACAACATATACATACATATGGACACATGCGGCTGCGCCTGTCCCCGCAGGAGCGCGACCACCACATGTTCAGCGAATAGGATGCGCAGGTACACCTGCACAACATATACATATATACACACTGTGTGTGTATAGTGAGTGAATAAAACGGTAAACACAGTTATATTATGGTTGTAGTAGGAATGTGAACCGGAGAAGTACCACGCTCTTACAGATTAGCAGCTTAATGCTGTTGTGTTTTATGTGGTGAATGTAGATAACCGGACACCTTTTTTAATGGAAACGGGGCATCTTATCTTAGTCCTCAGGGGTGACAATGCATCTGCGTTTTGGTACTTAATTGAGACTGAAATGGAATGCCTTGGTTCCAGTAATAAGGGTCTCGGGTTTTCTACACTCCACAAGAAACACAGCAGCAAGATGCTTCCATTTTACGCTGGTATTCTTAGAGAGCGTGCTCCTTCCCCGGTCGAGCCGACCCATTCGTGCTACAACTATAATATAGCTGCAGCGTGGCTCTACCATACTAAATCCTCCACTTATACCGCATCAATATACAAACATTTGCTAAATATAAAGATATTTACTTTGTAAAACGTGAGTAAAATAAATACGGGTGTTAAAAAACTTAAAATGAGCTACATGTTTTGCCATTTATGGCGTACAAAAATTGTATATTAATTATTATACTATCTATGTTTATCTATTATGCTAAGAAGCAAGGTTGGTTGTGTGCAGGAGTCGCAGTGGTCGTCCCCGGCGCAGTCGGGCGGCTGCAGCGCCAGCACCAGCCCGCGGCGGCTGCGCGTGGACGTGCACGCCGCCAGCGAGATGGCGGACAGGTAGGCGTGTGTAACTCTTAACGGAACTGACTCACTGAAGTCTTTCAAAAGATTGGTTCAGTAACAATGTTACAAATGCATCATTTGGATCTGGAACATTACTTTGCTCATTTAGTGCGACGCGTCTCGCTGGCGAGGCGACTGAGCCACAAGCGAGAGAGTGGCGAGTGAGCGCGCGAAATAATAACAATCTATACAAGTCAGAAAGAGATATCAAATGAGAAGTGTATAACTCAACTCGTACGGATTTTAGCTATAGTTATTCATGCACGTAAAAATGACCACTAAGGCGCTTACGTATCAAATACTATACGGTCGTCTTTTACATATAATGTTTACATTAGCAAGTTGTCATTTTACATTGATCCGGCACTAACTTGTCAAATTGTTTATGTTCGTTTGCGCCTCCTGTTTACTAAAACATACTGAGTTCTGTTTAGGATTTCTTTGCGTATTGATTATTGTGACTTACTTTCTTCCTTTTCATCATAAATAATACGCCAGCTTGCCATAAATTAAGGACTAGCCGCCAGTCCTAAGTCTGGATAAAATATAAAGGAGGATCGATTTTATATACAACCTTATTACGGTACACAATAAATAACAATAACTAAATATGCGATAAAAATAACCTAAGCACTTATATCATTCAGCATTGTTGCCACATAACATTTCGCTGAATCAGTTAGTAATAAAAGCCCGCGTCGCAACTTAATGTATTCGTAACATTTGTATTTTAGATCTTTTGAGTCGATGATCCAAATGAGCCAAATGAAACATATCAGTGCTTCGGAACATTTCAGTGATCGAGATGCAAATGTTCCAATCACAAAAATGATACACTGCCCACCTCCACGGAGAGGTAACTTACTGCCGCACTTTGCTTACTTTTCTTTGATTTTTTACGTTAAATATGTCTTTATATTTGCTTCCATAGTGGGAGGCAATTTAGAAAACGAATGATAACAAAATCTGGAGATACAATCATCTACATTCAAAATTGAATTACACCACTCGATAGCTAAAAAGATCAAAGTATTGGTTACGTTTATGATGAGTGTGACGCGTGGCGGAGGGGGGAGGTATTTTAAGGTCGTTTCGATACTTACACATACGTGTACGTGCAAGTAAAACACACGGCCGTATCCACTACACAACTATACCTCGATGTTTTCTTCTAATTCAAAATAAGGCTTACTCTTTACCTTTGCACATTTGTCGTGCATAATCTCTTCATTCTTCCAAAATTTTTATGAAGTAGTATTATTTAAAACACTATTATATAAATTACTTTACCTTTTTCGTACTCTTCTCATTTAATTATATTATCATATTATATATTATTTGAACATGCCTTTATTTACCCATTCTTTTTTTGTACACTCTATTTTTTAATCATTGTTTGCGTTAGTCCTCTACACAAAAGTGTTTTGGAGGAGATCTATTTCAGAGGGACAAGACCGCCTGTTGTAGATACTATAATTTAGATCTAACTTTACTCGTTTTCTGTATTTTTATGTACAATAACGAATAAATAAATAATCCATCTGTATCACACTATATACACTAAGCTGCTGGATCATGGGCTACTAACATAGTTTTCTCCGTTTTATTTAAATCGCCACGCTTAGTTAAGTGGGCTACATACGAGACGATATCGGTGGCGATCTAGGGTGGAAAGAAATCGGGGCTTTTATCGAGGCAGACCCTACACACGGGCCTGCCTAGCAGTACGCGATTGGACTTGGACCGGAACGCATATGCGGTAAAGTTCTTCAATATTCCTCCGACTCTCTTAAAACACCAACGTGTTGGTTTGGAATTAGCCATCTCGGTTAATTTATTCGAAAATAGAAAAAGAGGAGTTGCTGGGTGAAAAAATGGCTCCAAAAGAGACAAAAATTAAGCTACATAAACGTACTAAATGGTCTGTAATCCAAAGACATGATTAATTTTCTCCGGATGGATGAAGACAGTTTTTACAACCTTCTAGAATTTTTTTATATTTATGATTTCGCCACTTATATAAAACCATCAATTTCTCCTACCAATGCTATTTAGTTATTTCTTCTCTTTGTTCATTTCTGCTTTGGTCAAAATCGGGTTATGTACTACACACAACAAACAAAGAAATAACAAAATCGGGTTATGTACGAGTACTATTACACACACACAACAAACAAACAAAGAAATAAAATACTTTTGTTTAATGTAATCTTTATTTATGGATTAAAACTATCAAAAAATAAAATAGTTTATATATTTTTTTAAACATAAAGAAACCTTTAATTTCGGACATACTCCCTTCTATATAGCTTGTTTGTTGATGTGGAGATGGTGAAGGAGTAGGAGTTCAGTTAATTGTTGATAAGAGGATGAAGGCACGTAAGAGATCGAAGTGTGGTCTTGTGTTGATAGCGTGGGAATAGGAGTTGTTGAGGAGAGGCTTCATCCTCTCCTTACTTACTTCATGCACCCTACTTTACAAACGACAATAAAACAATTAGTTTAGTAGGCATTCTTGACTTCGCAAGGTCACAGTTTAGGGTGGATATAATTTGATTTGATGATTATTTATTCAATTTTTTTTTATTTTTTGTAAAATATCAGTGCCATAGGCTTCTACTCCGTTCACATGTTTAAAATGTAAAAAATTTTGTTATGTAAAAAAGGTCATTCAGTACCACTGTTTCGTTAACGTCCTTCTGCGAGGGCTGCCGGCAGCAACTGCCAAAAGTAATCGGGCCGATGCGCCTACACACACGCAGTACGGAGGGGGCGGGGCCCCGATCTAGGAAGCATCGGCTGCATTTTTGCTCCTGCCAGCCGATTAAGGAGGCGATATCGGCCACGACTTAGGATGGCCCTACATACGACACGATTTACAGGCAATCTAGGAGGCAGCCCCACTACTCCACCCTAGATTGCCACCGATATCATGTCGTATGTAGCCCGCTTTACAACTTGCTAAGTGGTCCTTACTCACAATGTACAACTAGCTACGGATATTTTAAGTCTTCGATGCTCTATGTATATCCTTCGCACCGACTTTAAGGGCTATTAAGTGAAAATAATTAAATTCTTTTAGATTTTTGGGGTTGGTTTTAAGTTTTTAAATACGAGGGCGACACTGAAAGTTTTTAGAACTGGCCACTTGTAAACGATATAATAAAAAAATAAGTTCAAATTTTGAAAATGGAACTCTTTGCCAATATTATTGTGTATGTATTTTATTGATTTGTCATTTGTTTACGATTTGGCGGAAAATTGAAAATTGTCGTCGGCGTGAATTTAACGCGAGAAAATTTTCGTACAATGATATTTTATGACTTTCGATGTCATTTAAGTCAACAAGAAAGTTATGATAGACTTCGATTGGCCTTTCACGATGAAGCCCCATCTCGTACCACTGTTTACTACTGGTTTAATGAGTTTAAACGTGGTCGCACTAATCTCACTGATGATCTGCGTGAGGGACGGCTTTCTACGGTGACGACTGAAGATGAAATCAGTGTTGTGTGGCGTATGATAGAGACTGACAAAAAAATACTTGTGGTACTCGGTGACTGCCGCGGTAAAGCTATTGCATAGCATTTTTTATCAACTTATGCAATTATAATTATTTATTTATTTTATTTATGCAGTTAAGTCTTTGATATTAAATAAAGTTACACTTTTTGAGAGTGGTGACCGATAAGAAAACAATTTTTTTTCTCTTATTGAATAAATGAGAAGTTAATATTGTTTAAAATATTTTTAATATCTTACAATACATGTAGGTTATTCAGGAATTTTTATCATTCAGTTAGCAGCTAGTGTACACGCATACGTCTAGTCGCACGCACACAAACACCGTGCCGAAGTCTGCCGAACTAAAACGACGTTAGACGATGCACGACTTTCAACGCCACACCTCCGTGCCCGTCGGAGTGGGGAGCGTGAGGTTTTTTTTTCGTTACGGAATTTCTGGATTCGGTCCCCGCGCTCAAGGCCCGCGATAGAAGCTATGCAATAGCTTAAAAGTGACTTATCAGCAGATTCGGACAAGTTTGGGCATCGGTATGAGTCAAGTACACAAATCCTACATGAACATTTAGTGGCCAGGAAACTTTGTGCCCAGTGGAAACCTCATAATTTGACAGAGGCCCAAAAACTCCGTCGTGTTCATTGGTGTCGTGAAGTGGTTCAAAGATTTAACGGAGGTGACTCAAATGCTGTGTTCGACATACTTACGGGTGAAGAAAACTGGATATTGTTATGATCCTGAAACTAAGAGACAGTCTTCTGTCTCTCTGGGTATTTCCTTTCGAGAAGTTGCCAAATAAAGTGAAAAGAGGTCAAAGCGTGGGAAAAAAGATGGTGGCCTCGTTCTTCGGAAGGACAGGTCATTACGCAACAATCGTTTTAGAGGAATGAAAAACAGTTACTGCAGCGTGGTACACTGACAATTGAATGTCACTTGTCTTGGAAAAAGTTCGGGAAGACCGCGCGATAAGATCCTCCTTCACCACGACAACGCCTCCTCGCACACCGCCAAGCAAACAGTCGACTACTTGGCGACGTCAGACGTGGAATTACTGGGTCACCCGCCCTGTAGCCCCGACCTCGCGCCTTGCGATTTTTATTTATTTCCGAGTATATAAGAATAACTTTAAGTAAAACGTTTTATGGACGCCGAGGAAATGAATGGAATGATGAAATGGAAAAGGAAAGGCTGCGTTTCAAAATGCCGTCGAAGAGACCCCGAAGGACGAGCGGGCAAGGTGCTTATCTTAGTGTTTTTTTTTATAGAAGAGGGGCAAACGAGCATGCGGCTCACCTTACGATAAGTGACTACCGCCGCCCATGAACAACCGCAACACCAGGCGAATTGCAGATACGTTGCCGGCCTTTTAGAAAGGAATAAGCTCTTTTCTAGAGGATTCTTAAGTCGTATCGGTCCGGAAAAGTCGCCGGTGGTAAACAATTTCACAGAGACGTTGTACGAGGAAGAAAACTCCTAGTAAAACGTACAGTAGTGGACCGTCAAGCATTCAGATGGTGAGGATGGTATCGATTAATCCGAACAATTCCTCAATAGTAGTAGGGGTGGTAGACACGATAGAAAACGCAAAGGGATGCAACATCCCTACGCAGCGCCAGTGAATCGAGCCGAGTAAATATCGGATGCAGTGATGTTTTGATGTAAATGGACACTATTTTGAAAAGATATAATAAAACTCATAACTTTTTTGTTTGAAAGTTTGTTCAGTTTTTGATTTTCTAAGAACTTTCAGTGTCACCCTCGTAATAGTTTATTTTTAATATTATACTATCCTAATATATTATCGATTTACTTCGTGTACTTTTATGCATATAAATAGGCCCATAACCTATAATTAAACACGTGAATGTCGCTAACAGACCAGTTTTATTTTTTTAAAGTATACATAGACAATCATACAAATTATAAATAAAACTCGCATAGTACCATAAAATACTTAATACAATATAGTGTCTATATTGCACATGAGATGGCGTTACTAGTAGCAAAATACAAATAAGGAGTACTTTTATTATTTTGATACATTGTTATAACAAAAAGTCACGTTATAAGTCGGTCTAATGTTCCAAGTAGTTATCCAATTTCATCAAAGATAATGTGACGATCATTTTCACTGTGACGTTTGGTAACCGGACCAACGGTCACGGTTATTTAAAAATAACACTTGTACAAGTCTAGTCGCCTCATACGACACCCACGGAATGGTATGGACATTCATACACCGCCGCTACACGGTAATTGATAACTTCTCAAAGCATGTCTCTTTTTGGTAAAGGGTCTTATAACAGTTTTATCAGTTCACAAGTTATTTAAGGTGTTTGGGGCTCTTTGTATGATTAATGATAAACTATTTTGATTATAACCCCTAACAATGATAACAAGATCATCAGCATAACCCAGTGTAATCAATGTAAAGATCTGCTATTTTGTACAATAATTTATCAACCGCAAGAGTCCTAAGAGGGGGTGACAAAACACCTTGGGGACAGCCTCTTGTATTTGCAACCTCAATTGAAGTTTGAAACAGCGCTATTTCTGCCCTTCTGTTTGAGAGCATCGACTTCATCCACCTGATGGTGGGATCAATGTTTTAACATGTCAGGTCCCAAATCAGCAGTAATGTGGGACTACTGTCCAAGGCACCCTCAATATCTAGAATGGCACAAAGAGCTATTTCTTTGTACTCCGGAGCTTTTTCGAACTTGTCAATAACACTGATCAGGGCTGTTTCCGTAGATTTGCCTCTGCGTTAAGCATGCTAATTGGTCGGTCGATCCCGTCTGCGTAACCCGCGTATCTTTCGCCTTGATGTTTACAGAAACAACACGTCTTTCTTTAATCCGGTCATTAGAATATGTAGAAATTTTGACGAGCCGAGATATCGTAACGCTGATCTAGACATTTTTAGTTCCAATATTTCACAATTTAGAAGATTCGTAATTGCTACGTTAAATATGTAAATTTCAGGAATATCATTAAATAAGTTCTTTTTTTTTTAATCGTCACTAGTACTATGTATTATTAGTTTATTTTTCCGTCATACTTGTTGTCATATTTTGTTTTGCTGTGCACACTTTATTGGATTATAGACTAGTTATAATATTTTTGTTACTGTCATTGAAGTAATATGTACTTACGTACTAGAACAGCTATTTCAAACAAAAAATGTGCGCTACTCAACCCAACATCGCGCGGTTGGTTTTTTATCATAGAATAAACATAGGTAGAATGATCCGTAGGTAATAGTAGATTGTATTGTTAAATAGGTAAATTATATCGAGAACAATATTTATATTGTGTCATTAATTTTGTATTTTATATTTGCTTATTTTATATAATATTACGTAATATTATATTACAATTACATTTTAATGATATTTTTATCTGTATATTTTATAAGGTATCTACATCAAATATAAAAAAAACATACTAAATGTATGTTTAATAAAACTTACTAACATAACATTTAAATTACAAATATATTTATTTAAATTAGAATAAGAGTCTTTCATAAATGCTGGGCACGTGAGAGTTAAAAATGGACGATATTATTCCACTTTGACTTTGATGTGGAAACCTAAAAATAAAATAAGAATAATAAGCAGATTTAAACATGAAATATTTAGCCTAATTATAATAACTTATATATGTTTCTACAAAAAAAATGTATAATAATATATTCGTCCTATACTTAAGTACCCACAGAAATGTCGCATCTGAACATATTAATTTCTTAATCTATATTCCACGACACGAGATGGCGTCTTAGGAATAATTTGTTTCATTATTAATCTATATTACTTTTTTATTGATTAAGTATCTTATTAACCGATGAAAAGTAATTCCTTGGTTTTTACTGACATTTCTTGAATTATTTGTGCAATATCTAAGTACACACGACGGCATATTTTTATCAAGAGATTTTTTTTTAAATCAACACAACACGTGACAACTCTACAAGCGCTTAGCGAGTGACTGATATGCACAGAGTAGCTGAATGCATTGTCGCCTCTAGTACTTAATACATAATAGCTCAATGGTTACTGTAAAAGTGTTTTGTATTGTTTTCAATCTGTTTGTGTGCCTTATTAATAATATAATAATTATATATTATCAATAATAAAAAAAAAAATAAAAATAGTGTAGTAAGCCTATTGAAAGTCTAATGTTGAATATAGGCTTCCAATAAAATGCCTCGTGGGGATATATTTTCAACTGATGTTTTTTTTTATTTTTAGTTATTAGGAAATATACACTACTACCCCATATCCCGTGGCTGTCGTAAAAAGCGACGAGGGAAACAAATCAGATGTTCAGCAGCTTCTTCCTAATAACGACGGTAAATAAAAACTGCGGTTGCCAACTCGTTAAAGGAGGCAGTCTATGTGGGAAGTTTATGTTCAGCAGTGGACTTTAGGCTGTAACGATAAGGGTACCAATCATTTTCGTGGTTAAATATGTAGTAATTAATGAAGGGGCTGTATGTATACAGGCGCCGCGTAGCTATGGAGGAGCAAGTGGCGCAGATGGGATACATCGACGTGGACGGCGAATCGCCGCGCGCCAAGCCCGCGCCCGAGAAGCGCCACGGCGCGCCGCCGCCGCCCGACCCCGACCCCGCCAAGAGGTACCCACACACATACATACATTATATGTATATAACACTTTCTTGAACCTGAAAAAACATAAATATAAATATGAACAAAAAGGAGAAAATAGAAATGAGGTCAATGGGCAGTCTTAACTCTAAAAGCGATCTCTTCCAGACGATCTTTAAATGGATAGGATTCCATGAAAACAATAAAATAATGTGTGTGGTTTAGTAACAAATATATATATATATATATATATATATATATATATATATATATATATAAAAAATATCTAATAGTGTAACCAGATAATAGTACAATCATAATATATACAGATGATTTTAAAAAAAATCAATGATGAAAATATATTGTGGATGGCGGATAGACTAGGTACGACTAACCGCAGATAAACGATATTTTTACTTGGTATCTATATACTTTGTAATCACTTTCACAAAACTGACAGTTACCCTTAACACCTTTACTTACTGGCGATTACAAAACAACTGACTAATCTATCGTCACAGCGGCCTTTTATACAATTTTAGTAATAACCTTATAATGAACATTAATATTCTTATTACTATAAATATTGCATCATAAATTATAAAATAACTGTCAATCAATATAGCAACGACTAAACAATAATAAAAATTGTTTATACACATTTAATAACATTAATCTTAGGTTCGCCGGAAGCTGACAAGCGGAAGGCGGCAGTTATTATTTAATCATCATTAATTTATTAAGTATTATAAAAATTAGGTTATTAATCTAATAAAGGTTTTGTAATTCTCTGGGAAATTAAAATAAACTTAATTATGCGACGAGCTCGTGAACCCAGGACCGGAAGACGATAACAATATATAATTATTTTTATTCATAATTTAAGAAAAGAATATTAACAATGCTATAAACATCACTAATATTCCCCTTAACCACTCGTGGTAAGCTTAAATTGCTTGTGTTACGAGTGGTTCACGCCAGTAGTCGAATGGCGGATTCGAACCCACGACCTTTTTTAGTTCGCGGTCCGCGCCCTGCCATTAGGCTACTGTCTATGTATGTTTTTTTTAATTTTATTTCTATACAATAAGAGTCACAAACGAGAACACATTCCGCCTGATAGTAACTGAATATTGTAGTCCATAGACATCTACATCTTTCCTTAATCCACAATAAAAATGCTGTGAAAGGTATGTCCAGTTTGTTTTACTCACCATATGAAACACTAAGCTACTTTTTACGGTAGTACTCTTTGAGAGCGTGATCCTTCCCCAATTGGAATAAGCTACTCGTGCTACAACCACAATATATTTGCGACGTGGCGCTACCAAATTATTATTATTCAACCGCTGGCGTAGCTCAACCACTACCTAATAAAGTTTGTTCTTAGGGCAAGCGAATAAACGGGCAGTGACCTTTATGCAACAGGGGTATCCAACCTTTTTTTACTATGATTCTATAAAATTCAACATAGCTAATCGTATAAATGGCAGAAAAATAAAAAAAAACATTATTGAACATTTTTATCAATTATAATAATTGGGTGCGAAAAAACAGAACAGAAAAAAGCGCTAGCAAGCGCTTGTAAGCAAAATGGCGAAACTAAACAGTTTTCGGCCAAGACACGTTTGTTAACTTCAGTAGCTCTGAGACAATCCGCCATTTTGCTTATTTAATTTGTTTGTTTTGAAGTAGAGTTTATAAGTTGTTTTGTGCAATATTAGTTTTAAGTAATATAATGACATGAATAGACATATACATGTTATTAAAAATTCATGATTGGTAAGTTTTTAATATAAATACTTTATTAACATATATTTAAATTAGGTTAGGTTCCCCGGTTAAAACTAACTTCGTGTCCTAGAGGAAAATAGCTACTTACGATTTGACATGACGCGAAAATAACGACTTGTTATTGACTGTTTTCCCACCTTCTGTAAAAACACGCTATACTTATTTATTGCGGGCATCGATTTATTTTTAATTAATTTACTGTGTTGCCAGTTACATAACCTGTTCATATTTATAAAAAGGCATGTTGATAGCCAAATCCAGATAAAAAATAATGTTTAATCTGTAATTCGTTAACAAATTTGAAAATATTATTGGTCATTAAATTGCAAAGCAGGAGAGCCGTGCTGTCAAATACCCGCAAAGGGAATGACGACCCATTAACTGACAAGTGTCTCAGTAATATACTGTGTGAGATTGTAGAAAATAAATACACATCTTCCATCCTGTTTACTTCTTTTAATCACTATTTTAAATTTTTTTTTATAAAAGTGATTAAAAGAAGTAAAAAAATTTTGTCTTACACAACCTCTGTCTTTCCTCTCCCAAACCAGAGAGATCGTCTTCCTTTCGCTGTCCGTTCTTTCTATGGTCTCTCCTCACACCTCACAGCTCCTTCGTAATATCTTCTTTTCCATACTATAATCGCGTCTTATTCTAACACAATAGACTAAACAATGTTTATACTTAACATTTACATTGATCTCAATCATACATCTTATACATTATATATCAGGTGTTAGGACTCGTTTTTTGAAGAAGATGCACCGCTGATATAGTTCTTGTTACAGATTGTGCAAAGACCGAGACAGTCCGCAGTCGTCTCTCCCGGACGTCCAGAATTCTCCCGGGAACGTGAAACTTAGGTATCTTATTCATGCGATCTCATTTTTATGTGTATTAATTTTCCGCACTTTTGGTTTGATAACTTCGTGTTGTATTTACAGTCTTTACTTTCCAAATAACATCAGATATTATATATTTCTTTGAGTCTATAATAATTATAAAATGAAAAGATCTTATTATAAAAAGTAAATAAGTGATTTTAAATAAAATTACTATTAGATTCGTATTGCATTCAGAAATATGCAGATTAAAGTTTATAAAACTAGTAAATTTTCTTATTTTAAATATATTTAGTCAAAGCACTAATTGCGAAACAAGAAAATGCGTATTAAGATCAGTGGCGTAACTATACAGTTAGCGGCCTTTAGCATATTCATCGTATGGGGCCCACTCCCACTCAGTATGAAGAACCTCAACCAACATCCCGGGGGGGGGTGTGGTGTGGGTTCTTTTTTCTGGTTTTTTTTTTTTTTTTTTTTAAAAGCTTTTATTTATTATAAATCACTACATAAAGTAGGTACATAAAACGCTATTATAATTAGTTGATTTTCTAGTAAGTATTAATTTAAAAAACGTACTGGAACACAATACATAATAGTATAGTACTGGACTGAATTTCATTTATTTAACCTACATTTACATTAAAAATGGCTGTCTTCGTGTCATTGAGAGGTGAAATATTTTATTAACCTTAAATTATTTTTAACACTAATAATTTGTAAGATTTTGTGATCATTAAAAGAACTAGGAACATAAGTAGTTTTAGTGGTTATGAAAATTGTCATCGCGCATTATAAAATCATCATTGGAGATTTTAAAATATACGTAAATTTCCGAATGATGCCCAACCGAGTTGAATCCATCGACTGACATCTCGGTCGAAGTTGGACTTACCTAGTCGGACTATGCCGGTATAGGTATGATATGGACGTTACACATGATCTTTGTTTTGTCCATGTTCATCTTAAGACCTATCCGTTGGGATGCACTATTGTGGTTATTGACCATAGTGCTTAGTTCTTCTAGCGATTTTACCATAACGGCTATATCATCGGCAAACGGTGAAGGTGAGTAATGTACTCGCCATTGATGTTAATTCCGTATCCTCACCAATCCAGTAGCTTGAAAACTTATTAAATGTGCCTCAATTGCCACAAGCAACCTCTTTTTACAACAATCTAATGATCTATGCATATACCTATGTATTCTTCCAGTTTATACTCGTGATGTATGTGTAAATCAAATAATGTATGCGTGGAATCTTTCTTAAACTTAAAATTATGCAATACATAAAGTGGGATACCCCGAGAGCTCGCTCCACAACAGAAGTCTTACAGCGAAAATATGAATGAGAAAGCGATAAAGTGGCAAGGATTTTATTACCTACCGAATACGTTCTAAAACTGACTGGGTGATATCTTTTCCAACAAATGTATTAAGATTTTGATACATTTTTTTATTTCACTTGAGTATGTACATTACCTACCTTAAATTAAATGTTGTAAAAGGGTATGTTACAAAATTGAACCCAGAGTACTATCCAATGTAAATGACGTCATAAATCGACGCTGTACTGGTGATTCGTTCCAAAACATAGTAAAGTATATGACGTCATACATTTGCGCCATATTGGCAAAGTGTTGGCGATTATTTTGTCATTTTGTGCTCCAAAAATCATTATAATCCTCCTAGTGGAGATACCAGCAATTATTCTATAATTTTTCGTATTTGAATAAATAAAAACAAATTCTGGCATGCTTCATTCAGCGCACACACAATTAAAAATTGTTTTGTTATGGCCGGATATCCGACGCAATATGGCGGCGGCACGCCAGTACAATATAGTGTCAATTGATGACGTCATTTGTATTCGGCAGTATACTGAAAACGTTTCGGAACATACCCTTAATAAATATTGAGATTCTCTAGTGCTCATGGCCCTCTCGGGGTGGGCGGCGCCTTCCGTCTGGGGGCCCGTGGCATTTTGTCCGGCTGGCCACCCTATTGTTACGCCACTGATTAAGATCCAATATCGATAAAGACTACAGAATTATAATCACTTTCCTAATATTTATAATGTTTAAAGTTGAAATTAAATTTAAAAAAATTCTATCAATTCTTTTTGCTTTTGATTTATTGATGTTTTATGTTTAGGTTTAATTTTAGTTATGTGTTAGGTTTTTCGATTGATTTATTAAAAGATTAATACTAATAGTTGTCCAATGGCATGTTTGTGTGGATTATATTTCTAAATGTTTATTTTGTATGCACTGTCTGTCGATACAAATCACCTGACTGCACTCACAAATCTAACATACGCTTGCAGAGAACGCAACTCACCGCGGAAAAGTAAAAACGCCTCGCGCTACAGCGGCCTCCATCACCCGGTCATTTCCGACCCGGATAAAAACACCCGGCTAACGTGGCACGGGAAAGACGGCCATTCCACTTTGATAAAAATAGACTGGCCCGTTGAGAATTCGTCAGTCAGTAACTTGACAACGAGCACCATTAACTCTAGTCCACTCACTCCCGTCACGCCCGTATATGATCCTCTCGAAAGTGACTCTGAAGTCAGCGAGAACAAACACACGATCAAAATAAAAACCACCGATTGCGATAACTGCGACGAAGAGAAATGTCTGAAGTGCGAACTCAAAGCGACAGACTATGAAAACATGAAAGTGAGCCACGATTTCTCAGAAAGCAACTTGCACGATAGCTTAGAAGCTAGTCCAGTACACTCGATCGACATCAGCTATCAGAATCTTAACAGGCTGTCAGCTGTCTCGACGTCTTCCAACTCTGAGCAGAATTCGGAGAAAAAGAAAGAAAATGAGATAAAAGTGATGACGTCATCACACGAAAGTTCATCAAGTTACTCCAATGTGAGTTTAACCAAACAAGGGGACGAACTTTACGAATTCTTCAATTTCACAAGGCCTAACTACATAAACCTACAGTCTTCGAGCACGTCCAAAAGTTCCCCCGGATCGCCATTAAAAAGTCCGTTAAAATCCACTATAAGCATCACATTTCGTTCACCTACTAAATCAAAAACTCTAGACTACGAACCTATAGACAATATGGATACACCTACAAATGAAAGGGATTCGGTTTATGAGGATATTGATTTGGAAAAGAACTTGTCTATAGTCGAAGAGGCTCCAGTACCCGAAACGGATGCCTGCTTGCCCACGCAACAAGCTTGTCAGCCTAAAGACTTCAGTGAAGACTTAATAATACTCGAAACCCCCACTGAAACAACGGAAGTTGATGATAATATAGATGTATATAGTAAAGTTAAGTTCTTTAAGAAGAGCATAGAAGAAGTCAATGCTATGATTCTAGAGTCACCTGAAAAAGAAAGACACTATGAAAACGTATCATTCTCGGATACGAATGATAAGGAATATGAGAATATTAACGTTGATACTCTCAAAATCTGTGATAAAGTAGATATAAGTGATGTAGATGCAGATAAAAGTTATCAAGGAGGGGAATCTGAAACAGTTGAACGCGATAATGGCAACGTAATAAAACCCGAACTCGTGTCAAAGAATCTCAATGTCAGAGAACTGGCCATACGTTTCGAAAGTCCTACCGAGCAAAAAGGTCCTTTCACATTTGAAAAATATAAAACTGAAATTAAATACCCAACATTAGAAAGAAAAGAAGAAGACAAAAAAACACACACAGACAGAAAAAAGGACGTCACTGTAAAATTACCTCCATCTGTATCCCCACAAACGTACAAACTTTCGAAAAATTCAGCGCGATCATTAGACGAAAATGCGTTCATTAAGGAATTTGGTAACGAAACTAATGACAGGCGTAAAAGTTTAGAAGTTAAAGATGCAAATAAGCAGACAAAAAATCTCCCTGATATGAATCTTAATACAGAAGAACAAGACACAAAAGTCGATAGCATAACACCAACGACAGAAAACAAAATATCACTGGTGCAAAGGTTTGAAATCAAGAAACCAGATTTGAAAAGTCTTATAGGTATAGACACCGAGAAAAAATTAAGTCGTGAAAGGATAGAGAAATATAAAGAGGAACGCAGAAACTTTTTGCGTGAAAAATACAGTTCTCAGTCCTTCAGAAGTAACCCGGAGCAGTTGACGCGAATAAAAATTAAGAAAGATCCAGAAGATAGAACAGAAATATGCGAAAGACTGCAAGAAGATTTACCGAAATTCGAGCGCCGTAACACAGTAGACTTGGGCCAAAGGATGAGATTTTCGCTAGCTAGAAGCACCAACAACTTGGACACAATTCCGTCACCTGTTAGCCCCGTTCAAGACCTGGACTGCTCCTCAAATTTAGAGTATACCAGAAAGAGCGATGACAGTAAGAGGGACAGCATACGTCGAGATGAAAGGTGCGTATGTGCATTTTGATTTTGTTTTATTTAAAATTTGTGTAATAGTTTGTTTCATATTTTCAACCATTTCATTGCAGTTGTGATAAGTGTTGTCTTACTAACGAAAGACTTCAATGTTTCCTACTAGACGGGCACTACGGCACTAAAGCATTGCGCACTAACTTACACTCAATTCTTCGTAAACTCCTTTATACGGATGTCGATTCTTTCCGAAAAAATCATCATTTTTAAATCGATTCAAATCGAAATCTGGTGAATCGATTCACATAAAATCGAGGTTTCAGACCTCGATTTTATGTGAATCAATTAATTTTCAATTTCTCAAAAATCGATCTTTTTTCGATTTGCTTTCACATTAGTAAAAAGTACAGATTACAAACGTAACTTATTTTTCGTTTCTTTAATCCATTAAGAAGAGGCGAAAGAAACAGAACACATAGCAGTTTTGCTAGTTTTTGAATAGAAAAACTGCGCTCCTTAAGATTTTGGGTACATTCAACTAATTATAATTAATTTTATAGTTCTTATGAAAAAGATTCAATGTCAATTTTCTAGGGTGAAATATCGGTTCACTGTCAAATCGATCTTTTTGGGCCAAAAATGGGATTCTTCAATTAATCGATCTCATATCGACATGCCTACTCCTTTAGTCGACTGCGTACGTGCGAGAAGACTAGTTCTTGGTTTTGTAATCCGCGAAAGTTGTTTTCGACAACTTAACACGGATTTTTTTAATGTGACAAGACGATGCTATCGCTGTGCGTTCTTTGTCAACGTGATTTAAATTATAATTCAGATAGACATAACTTTATGTCGTATTTGCCTAAAACGAGTAACTGTCGTAAATGAAAATACAACCGCGTGGCATATTAACCGTGGCAGCTAGCTGCCCAGTCGGCACCCGCGCCAGCCATATCTATCACACAGTGTTTGTTCTGAATTGCCGGTCTAGCAGTACACATATAAGTCTTTTTTAATAACCATTTAATTATACGGAGGTGTAATTTGACGCAAACTCTCTCATTTTAAGTAACAATTAATCCTTTCTTTTATTTATATTTAACCAAATTTTGTTCGTGATTTCTATAAAAGTAAACATATTGTGTGATTGTAAGTAATTAATTTAAAAGCTGAATTGTAAAAATAAATGTAGTATTAATAGAATTCATTTCAAGTCTTAATATATAAGATTAAAATGTTATTAATTGCAAAACAATAAATTGGTATACTTATATAATATTTATAATAGTATGAATATACATGAAGTCATAGTTTTATAATCAAATAACCATCTTATTTACCGTGTTGTAGCGAAAGGCGGTGTTAACCATGTAGTGGATGTCCACTACCCCTTGTCGACCCGTAGGTGACGAAGAGGCGACAGAGGCAAACATTAGGCAGCAGCAGCAACTACTAGAAAATAAAAAATGCTGTCATTAACCTGCATGCCTAGCGTGGCAACTATGGCAATTTTTTTTATAGAATAAGGGTGACAAACGAGCACACAGTCCACCTGATGGTAAGTGGTTGCTGTGGCCCATAGACATCAACATTTGTCCTCGATTACAAAACCAAATGCAGATGCGTTATCACCGGTGAGGACTAAGATGCCTCGTTACCAGTAAAAAGGGTCTCCGGTTCTCTACACTCACCATACAAAATACAGCAGCATTAAGCTACTATTTCACGCTGGTATTCTGTGAGAGCGTGGTCCTTCCCCGGTAAATATTGTCCTTAGGAGACTATTTATAGGGATTTTTTATGGAATAAGGGTAGCAAATGAGCACAAAATCTACTTGAGGGTAAATGGATACTTGTGGCCTATAAATATCTACATCTATTCTCGAATGAGAAACAAAATGCAGATGCGTTTCCACCCCCTGGACTAAGATGGAATGCCTAGTTTGCAGTAAAAATGGTGTCCGGTGTAGAGAACCGGACACCGTTTTTACTAGACTCACCATACGAAAAATAACAGTATTAAGCAACTATTTTACGCTGGTATTCTGTGAGAATGTAGTTCTCATGCACATATGCAGATATAATAATATATTCAGTAGTGAAATTTGATAGAATTAAAGGGGTAGTAAATTCAAATTATATGACATATCTATTTATTATAATTTGATGTTAACTGTAAATAATTATGTAATTTGCAGAAAAGAGAAAGTTTCACCTTCGTACAACATACGCGACATGGCCGCCATGTTCGAGCAGAAGTCGCATAACAGTAATGGTTGACCCCTGACACACGAATCGAGGTTGTACTAAATAGGACATCTTCAGTGGCAAAGGACGGAGACGTAGCTAGAAAACCCTTAAATATGGATCTGAAAATTAAAGGTTTGGGTCACGTTCGAGTTTCGGAACACGTACAGTTAGTGTATAATGAGGAAAATCTAGTATTTAACTTAGAGAGGGCTTTGTCCTACTTTCGAGTTTATTATGTGGGGACCACACTGCGGCTTTATGGTTTCAATGTAACTCGAATAACATTTATTTATTAAAATGTTCTTAAAGTAAATAATAGTAAGAATAGTGATAGTTCCCAGGGGACACGCGCTAACCACGCAAAAACTTTATCTAACTTTATATAATATTTATGTACATTTTTCTAGCTACGTCTTTGTAGAAAATGTTCAAAAGTGATATTTGTGCTTGCGAAAACATGTAAACGCTTATAAAATATACCCGAGCTCTCACATTTATAGATAATTATATTCTGCAACAGTTTGCTTTAGTTTGTAATCGGTACTCGGTCAATGTCGTTTCAAATTACAACTTTATTTGATTTAAATTAAGGTACAGAATTATTTTAATTAATGTTATAAAAGATTTTGTGGATTTCTTTTGTGATTACCAAGCAAATTAATGCAATGGAAAGTTACGTACCCCGTTACATTTCAAAATATTTTTAGTTATTTGTTGAAAATGAAATTTTTTGTCTTCCCGACGACTAATAAATATATGATAATAATATACAATTTAGGGTATAAGACATGAATAATATTTAAACATATTTCCATTTCGCTTTTTCGCATTTGTCTATGAATAGAAAATTTAAAATCATCAGAATTTTTGTGACATTTAAAAATAATGACTTTTTAGTTAGCTATTGCATTGTTAATTTTACTTGGAATTAAAATTTAGTTCATATTAAAGAAGTTAAAAAATAATTTTAGAATGCGGTAGGAAGGACCATATTTCGATGGCACCAAAGTAATTATGTAATGCAGACTATATAGTTGTTTTGTATTGTCGTATAAGACTTTGAGGCAATCAGAGTCATTTTGGCCTAATACTTTTTAAATACTGAGAAGGTTCTAAAACAGGGAGTGAAGTGGGCACCATTAATTTTGTTGTTTGTTGTGAAATAAGTTGTAAGACTAAGCATTGCGGTATTTCTAGTTTTTTATTTAATTATAAAGTTACAATGTAAATAGGAAATTTATGCGTATTGCACCTAGTATGTATTAAATGAATAGCGCGTTCACAATTTGTAAATAATTTGTTTTCTATAGAAATTTGCGCTTGTCGACTGGTTAAAATTTTTTTTCGAGATTTTGTACTTAAAACATGTTTAAAAAATATTACAATTAAAAACCACGCTATCAAAAGCTTACAGTCTCATAAATATAAATAGTCTTGGTAATCCAAAACTACTTCATCTACAAAAATTTTATTTCGACTATATTCGATGATTGAATTTCTGTTAAATCAAAAAATCAAAATGTGTAAATTTAGTTAGATATGACATTTAATTAATATGTTGACAAATTGGATGACAGCTATCAAAATGACAATATCTCATTGATAAGCAGCGTTATGTCGACAAGCGTACCACGTTGGTTGTCAAATATAAGTTGTTATAATTATTTATTTATTATTGTAGTCTCAAGATCTAATAATCTCTCATCACACACACTCACACACTTAGTATTATTATTTTTATAAAATATTGATTATGCACGTTTTCTTTTGTTGACTGTACTTTTTGTTAATTTCTTATGACCTATGTATTTTGAAAGGAGTAAGCTTAAGAGTAACAGTTTATTATGTTAAGTAAACATTAATAATTATGAGTTAAATATAATTGATAGTAAATTCGCGACATTGTGGTAAATGCTAATTTAGTTAATGGCAAGTCGATTAAAAAAGGTTACGACGAAGGGATATTTAAACTTTTTGAAAGAATTTAGAACGCGTAAAAAATCTCAAACGTTAACAAAAATGAATATTTTGTTCACTCGGTTGCAATTGATTAGCAAGTATTTCCTAATGTTTTTGCGGGATTTAAAATCACGCTATTGGTGAAATTTGAGTTCTTAGATTAGTCAAACTTTAAAATATCAACATTTTTTAAATATTAATTACATCATGTCATTAAAACATACAAAACACAATTTTAAAAACTCGTACAATCCTTTAAATACATGAAAAGTTTGTAAATTTGAAGCATCGCTATAGGAATCTTACATGTGTTGCCGTGTGTAAAAGAGCAGTAACAAATGCATTTATTACTATATTTTTGTATGCGATATTTAATATGCTCTCTAGAGTTAGACATTCTGGTGACTTGTTGGGTTTGAATGATTAATTACCTATATAATTTAAAACTCAATTTGTATTTAGCTAATATCTGGTTTGTCTGATACCGCATTTTATTTCTTATAGGCATTAAAATAAAAAAATATTCGACCCATGTAACTGTAAAATAAAAATATGTTTTAATGTATAAACAAGTGAAAATGAATTTTAATTAAACGAACACAAGTGGACAATAATCATTGAATTGAGTTTGTTAGATATTTAAAAGTGAATTGGGATTCTGCTAAAACGTCTAAAAATATTGTTACTAGGACGGCGTATTGACGCAATGTAATGAAATGATGAGAAGCTCTGCCAAGGTGAAGAGGTTCTTTAAGTTTGCGGTCATTGATAGTAAGAACTTGGCTTGGCTGTACCGCTAAATGACTAGTCTTGTTTCGCATAAATGAATTTTGATGCTTTTATTGATGAGCTTATTCGATCAGTTTTAGACTAACTAAAACACTTTACTGAAACGAAGAAATTAAAAAACAAAGAACTAGTCTTCTCGCCCGCTCGCAGCTGTCCAAATGTGTTATGGAGAAATACCGCAAATTAGAAATTAGAGTTAAATTTATAAAGGCCGTAGAGCCCATCTAGAAGTATGATAAAAAAATAGTGTTCAGAGTATTGTCTTAACTTCTTTCGCGAAAATACGTCGTCCATGTACTTTATTGTATTCAAAGGATTAGTAATAAAGAATTTTAAAACAAGTACTTCCAAAAATAATTGTGCATTTTTCTATAATACATTTTACGAGGTAAGGTAGTCGAAAAAATAGTTAATAATGAATTTCAACACTATGGAAATTAAACATTATGGAAGCCATTTATAAATTGTATGAGTGACTTCTATTGGATGAGTAAAAATTTCAAAATTAAAATATTTTTTCGATTTCCTCATCTCTACAAATAACAGACTGTGACTCTGCCAAATAAATATCATGTAGACTATTTCCCCATTTTGTAAACCCCTTTTAAAACGTAATATTTATAATAACTACCAGCTCTGTAACATACCTAACTCATTGTATGCGATTTTCAGATTAAATATTTGTAACTGTAAGTACCTTTGTAAAATATTATATACCTAACTTGCACAGAAGCGGGACCGTGTTGGGATCATTTTAAGTATATTTTTAAAATATAATACCTCATCGTATTCATATTGTTACATTGTCATCCGAATTCGAGCTATATTCAAAATTTCAAGTCTAGCTCATCGGGAAGTTAGTTTAACATCGTTTACTAACCACCCGTGCAGACATATACGAAAGCGAGTTAATAAAAACGTGGTAAATCAAGACGATTGAATAATGGGTTACTATGAGGTCAATCTGTGTTTAATATCCGAAACTGTTTATCGATCTAAAAACGTCAGTTATTGCAGTGTCGATCTTTTTTTATTATGTTGAAAAGTTGTCTAATATCTGGAGACAATAGAGTTGCCATATTTAAGCTATGTTACATATAAGTGGTCTTATTTTTCATGAAAGCTATAATTTTTTAAAAGGCACAGTCCTGAATACGGTCCCGTGTTACAATTGTAAAAATGAGCTTTAAGCGAATGTGGACGAAGTGTCGCCACAGCCCGGCTTGTGACGTAGTGTAGCTGCGGGATAAGTGATTATACACAATAAAAAGTATTATCAAATCTGTGCGGTGTTTATTTCTGCGCCATTTGTCCGTTGAAAATAGAATAGAATTGAATAATTTTTATTCAATATATATAACATGTAATTCTTATTGAGTCATTTTTACTTTTACCACTGGTACGGAAGAAACCTCTGTCCCGGGAAGAACCAGCAAGGAACCCAGCGGGACTTTTTTTTTCAAAGTAAATTATACAATAAGAAAGGTTGTACAAACAATTTGCAAAAATTTATTTTAAAATCAGAAACGATCACCTTTAGCGACCATTTATTATACAGGGTATTTTTAAACGCTCCCGAAAACGAAGACAGATGATAGTATTAAGGATACCTTTGAGGATGAGATAAAAAGAAATTTGATCCCGATGAAAAAAAGTCATTTTTAAACGTTTAATTACCTTTATTAACTAAAAAAACGATAATTTCATAAAAAAATCATGAAAATACCTAAACATAAAGCCAGCAGTGAAACTTCAATACCTCAATACCTGAAACTTAAATCAGCTGATAAAGTGTCAAAAAACGCGCGACGCCGAACGCCGGCACGCAGCGCACGATCGTACCAGTACCTAATAATTTACAACACTAATTGTCTACATAGAGTATCTTTTCTTATCTAAATACCTAACTTATCTACTTAACTTACTGTTTTGCCACTGTGCTAGTCTCCACATAGCCACTTTAATTCGAATTCACAGGTTAAATAAATCAAATAGGTACCTGGTTCGATTCCCCACTAATGAAAAATTTACTTAAATGAAATTTACTACACTACACACCCCTGTTTATTATTCTGATAAATTCAGTTACGTACCTATTCACATCAGTGTATTTCTTCAGTTCCACAGGCTGTTTCTTGTAAATGTGAACTCGTTCGTCCAGATGACGTGCTCTATGAAACCAGGCACACGTTGCTGGTCTAATAGCCAACGGCAGAAAACTGAAACTAAAGCTTGCACTTTGTGCATTTTGTATGGTCGCATTCGGTTACGCTTTAACACTTTTTGAACTTTACAGTACGACACACTTATTCCATCCCGACGCCTTAACAATTTGGCGATACTTCGTGTACCTAAATTCCTCTATGCGATTCCTAATGCGCTCCTCAGAGTGAACAGGCACTTGACTTCCACCGCATGCCGCTACCAGAGCAATGGGCCGGTTTTTCAACACTCGCTGAAATGCTGCTGTTCAGTTCTGTATCAGACGAGAGTCAGTTGGGTGTCAAGCGGTCGGAAATTTTTCTCGATTAATTCGTAATGCACGCGAAGCATTCCTGTGAGCGTGTCCAAGGCACATTTTAACATGTTGCCGTATTCACGAGCACTATAAACGTATGCGTTAGGCAGTTTTAAAACAAAACAATAAACACTAAACGTAACAACAAAAGTAATAACAAGAATTTAATAAAAAAAAACAACTGAACTGATCACGCGCACGTCAATACGGAACTGTCTCAAAAATTAAAATTAATAATCAATTACCGCCGAAACAAATGCCTACTGCGTAGTTGTGTCCTTGTAGTGAGCACTGATCATTTCCACAGATCGTTAAACCGTTACGACATTCCCAACTTTTATTTTATAACTTTAATGATACCTGCGACTAGTCTTCAAATGGAATTTAGAAGTTATAGTTGTCATTTTTTAATACAATTAGACAATCAATTGTATTCTGACGTAACAAGCAGTCCGTGACTACAAAATTGATATTGAAATCAATAAACGTACCTAATGGGGTAACTCACACAATTATAAACACAATTTTATCGTTCTCAAGAAAATAGAAATGAAATGGTACTGAATAATTTAATAGTTAAAATCAATTGCAATTATGATCGACGGTTAATTAATCTATCAGAATTAATGTAAAAAATTATTATTTTACTTTATTTTAATTGATTTTCCGTTTTTAATCCCTCCAAATACTTTGAATTTGAAAAGAAGTACGTCAAAACTATTAACAGTTACTTGCAGGTTTTATTTCTCTAATTGTTACGTTGCGTGCAAATCTAAGTAGGTAAAGGAGGTTGGCCAAATCGTACCAGATGACGGTACGATGACGTTCCAATATGACATATTTATGAAAAATACCCATATTGTTTAAGATCTTAAAACACACACGAAATACCTCTCTAAGTAGCCACAAAAGACATGATTAAAACTACTTTTACGGATTGTATCGCGTTTATTTTTGCTTTTAATTACTTTTTATTTTAATTCCCGACGTTTCGGGCGCTTTCCAGCACCCATGGTCACGGTGGACTGAGATGACTGACGTCCCGATGTCATTGTTAAACCCGGAGTAACTTTAGCTTTTTAATTATTGTTTATGGTCCGATCTATGCAAAATGAACTGACTATGTCTTGAGGTCTTGCAGTGGTATGCTTGGGTTTAGTTTTAATTTTATTGATTATAGGATCCCAAGCAGGTGGTAATACCCAGCCTCCTTCTCTATTGAAATTAGGATGTTTTTTAATTTCAATAGCCTCACGTATCATCCTTGGTAGGAATCGGTGTTCTTTCGCGAGGATTTGTGGTCTATCAAATCTGATGTAATGTTTGGGGCCGTCTAGGATATGATCACACACTGCAGACTTCCCGGAACGTTGATGCTTCACATCAGCTATATGTTCTTTTACGCGGGTTCTAATTGATCTTTTTGTTTGTCCTATATAAGAGAGACCAGTCCACCGTGACCTTGGGTGCTGGAAAGCGCCCGAAACGTCGAGAATTAAAAATAAAATTAAAAGCAAAAATAAACGCGATAAAATCCGTAAAAGTAGTTTTAATCATGTGTAGTGTTCGCGTAAATATAAGAAATCATGATAGCCACAAAAGAGTTGTATATTTATTTCCGTTTTTGTAACTGTTTTGAAATTATTTCAAATAGTAGTGTCACAAAGCACCTAATAACGTCTCATTTCGTGTATGAAAAGGACTTGGTATTCAAGGACTATAATTATTCACGTTTTTTCTAAATAGTTGTTAATTTTAATTCAATTCAATTAGTATGTAGACATCTCATTGATCTGACTGAATTATTATGTACTGGATTCTTGTCATAAAAATAATTATGTGGGTCATAGTAAGCTAAACGTTTTTTAAATGGAACGGAACGTCATTTGTCATCGCTTAATCTGTGATCATCGATCCGCGCCATTGACTGAGGGAGTTTTGGCGGGAACTTGGCCGTAGACGGATTTTCGCTCCTGTTTTGTCGCTTGAATAACGGTTTGAAGTGGATTTTAATCCATACAAGGGATGCGATTTTGTGAATTAAGTGTCCGCGCGTGTGAACTATTAGAGAAAACGACGAAACAAGTGCTTTGATGTCGATATAAACCTCAAGTTATTTTGATCGCTTGGGCGCCTTATGAACTTGAGTGGCTGTCGTCATCAACTGTCCGCTGGGTTGAGCTGTCGTCAAAATCTCCCAAGGGCTTCGCAATGTGACTCATCAGCATATTGTGAAGAAAAAGAACATAAAATGAAGATTCCCGAAGAAATAGGCTCAGAAGTTCTAGAAACCAGAGCCGTAAAGCCAGTTAATAAGGAAGAAAAAGAAAGCCATTGACTAACATTTCCTTTTGTTTCGACCTTGGTATTGTTTTACGGACTGATTTCGGGATACCTATTTCACATCTTGAATATTTGTAAGAGACATCATGCAAACTACACAACAAAGACAACTAGGCGTGCGATTGCTATGTTTTAATTGTTACATATGCATTGATATACTTCGCCGCTATCTCGTTTTTGAGCTTGATACCAGAGTAATTTCTAAGATCTGCGAGTGGAATTCTTCAATAATAGTACCTACGTATTTACATTCCTACTTATTTTATTACACTAACATAAACCATCATCATAATACAACTCTAATCAATCGTACATCATAATACAACTCTAATTCTTATTTTAGATCACTGAAGAAGATTACGTATGAGATGCGTGTCAGCAATTGGCAATACAGCATGTCAACTCCGGGTTACCTAATGAACCTGGTGCCTCATCTTGCCGTGGCCACAAGCATTTTGCTACTTTGTGGAAGTTCTCTGAGGAACCATAAAGGTGACCTTATTTGTCAAATTCCCCGAAAATCCATGTCGAATTCCCCAATTTAGGGACAAAACTTCAATAGATTTCCTACAAATTCCCCTCAATTTTATTTTAAGAAATAAAACAATTTTCAACTAATTTTATATGATTTATTTCTTAAGTAACATTTTTTTAATTTTTTACCGAATTTTTTTTACACTTTCCATTTTTAATTTTTTTTTAAATTTATTCGTGACCATGGTTGCGAGGACCTTCAGTCGAAAACATTACAGTATAACACAAATCATACATCAAATTAAGAATATTTAACTTTAGCAATAACAATTTAGAATGGTTTTCCATCATTTTGCTACTTTTTTCCCTATTATATAAATACAGAACAGACTAAATTACAAACTGAATTAAGAAGCTATTTACAAACATTATCAATTAACTAAGGACACATAAATAATTAAAGTTTTCCTACAGTATTAAGTATAAATTTAAATAGAGGCGTGAAAAAAACTTCATCAGTTAACCTGTAAACCAAGCCATGCGCACTTTTGATCGTACAATACCTACCTTACGTCCGCCAAGTAGTGATCTAATTTGATCAGAATTATGTAAACGTGTGTACCTATGAAAAAACTATTTTTTCGTTTTAAACAAAACCAAGGACACTATGCAATAGATAATAGTATCAAAGACAAAGATATGCTCTTTTATTTTAAACCATAACCTGGCAATGTTTCTTAGAAAAAAAAAAAGATCCTGAACGCGGCGGGGAACACTTATAGAATTTTCTTCAGCGACATCACTAATTTCACTGACAAGTGCTCCATTTTTAATTTCTTCCCTTGTTGCCATCAAAAAGTACTAAATTATACACAAAAGTTGCCGAAATAAATCCGAAAATTAAATGCGATGCAATGAAGATATTAAAAAAAAGGTGGGTCAATCGATATTCATGAGTAACCTAACAAAAATGTTAAGATAAAGGTTTAGATTTCTTGAAAAAAGGTTCTGTCTTGGCTGGGGTATCGATTTTCAAAATCCCAACATTTTCCCCGCATAGTACCAATCCCCAACCAAATTTAAAATCCCCGCAAATTGAGGAATTCCCCACATGTTGGCAAATTGCACAGCGCGAGGTGTCACTAGTCGGCCAGGCGGCGGCAGCGCATGGGTGAAAGGGAAAGGTAGAGTGAGCGAAGTACAATAATACCTACTATGCATTGTTTCGTATCGAGCTAAATAAAAGAGTTCAGTGTCCGCGCGTTTATTGACCCTATAATTAGCTGGTATCATTTTAATTTTCACTGCTTGTTTTATTTTTCAGTATTTTCATGATTTTTCTATTTTTTTTTTTTTTGAAATTATTGTTTAATTTAGCTTAATATAACTAGAACGCAAGGATCTCTCATATATTCTTGTGGCTGTGCGCCTATATTTCGAAGTTTCTTTCTTTTTACTATTGTCCACGTGTCCATGTTTCTTTGTCTTTTTCTTGACTTGTGGTTACCCTCAGTCACTATTAAAGGCTAAGACTCAGTTGCTTCTATTTCCGGAGCTACGACTATTATTTTCTAAGGTAATGGGAGGCGTCGGAAGGTTAATTATATTATCTGAAACGACAGATATATAGCCACATGGAAGAAGTGGAGCAATAATTTTTCCTCATGGTTGTTATTGGATATCAGCTCTAGCACGATTTCATTTGGCAAATGTGCAAGACCGTCTATGTAAGGCTCTTCTAAATTATAAAATTGGTTGATACGTTTCATTTAGTTGTACTAACTTGATGGATCGTGTATAAAGCTAATAAAACTTTGTGAAAAGATGTTTTTTTTTCATCGGGATCGAATTTCTTTTTATCTTATCCTTAAAGATATGCTTAATACTATCGCCTGTCTTCGTTTACGGGAGCGTTTCTTTTTTTTTTTTGATGCGGTTCAAAAATAATCTGTATAATAACTTCTCATATATACAGTTTTTGATTAATAATATATTATATTTGGTAATAGAGACCTTGTATAATTTCTGAGACTTTGTTATAATAGCGTATACCTTGCCCCATGAGTGAATTACTGACTTTGTGGAAAACTGGCTAGGTTAAATAATGTTACTGAAGCAGATAACATGTCATATTCTAAAGCAAGATTATCTTCAGAATTCACTACCTCATAAACCCGCGACTTTCATAAGCTCATAAGCGACCACAGAGGCAAATGAAACAGGTGAAACAGAAAACATGAACCCGCTCGCCAAGCGTAGAAATTTTGGCAAATATTTGGAGGATCTCCTATGTGGCAATCAGTGGGGGAGACCTGTGTTCAGCTGGGCGTCAGCTTACTACCAGCTTCACAGCCGTAAAAAAGTAATGTCTGGTGATAGGTAAGTTCCTCTTCCGTTCTGGCCGTGTAGTGGCGGTTGAGAATATCCACTACCCCATATCTTCCCGTGGGTGTCGTAAGAGGCGACAGAGGGAGACAGAAAGAAGATGGGCAGCAGCATCTTCCTGATAACAACTGTGACGTAATAAAAAACTGCGGTTGCCAACCCGCTCGCCAAGCGTGGCAACTATGGCAAATACCCCCCAATGAATAAATACACAAACAGACGGCCCCCAGTCCCCGGCGGCCCCGCTATTCCTGGCTACGGTGGCGACCATGGTAACGGCGGGGCAGGGGGTGCTAAGAATCTCCGGTGGAGGTTCGGTTGCCACCTACGACGACTCGACCTGGCAACATATAACGCACGCACCCTGAGGACTGACGAGAAGATACTGGAGCTGGAAGAAGAGGTAGACAAGTTGCGCTGGCATATTATTGGATTATCCGAGGTCCGAAGAGAGGGGGAGGACACGGCAATCCTCGAGTCCGGCAACTTGTTCTATCACCGGGAGGGCGACCATCTGTCCCAAGGAGGTGTCGGATTTATCGTCCACAAGTCTCTCGTCAACAACGTTGTAAAGATTGGGAGTGTGTCGACGAGGGTCGCGTACCTGATACTCAGAATCACCAAACGGTATTCGCTGAAGGTCATACAGGTTTACGCACCAACCTCGGCACATCCCGATGAGGAGGTGGAGGAAATGTATGAGGATATTTCCAGAGCCATACATTCCTCCAAAACCCACTACACGGTGTTGATGGGAGACTTCAACGCAAAACTAGGCACAAGAGAAAGCGGTGAGCTGAAGGTAGGGAAATTTGGAGTAGGGCAACGGAACCGAAGGAGCCAGCAGCTGGCCGACTTTATGGAGAAAGAGGGACTCTTTATGATGAACTCTTTCTTCCAGAAGCGGCCCCACAGGAAGTGGACCTGGTTGAGCCCCGACGGTTTGACAAAAAATGAGATTGACTTCATTATGACGACCAGACGCCAACTGTTCAGTGATGTCTCAGTGATCGCAAGGGTGAAAACTGGCAGCGATCACCGAATGGTTAGAGGCACACTGAACCTAAACGTTAAGTTGGAGAGGTCTCGTCTAATGAAGTCAACGCTCCGTCCCCCTCGTGCTCTAATCCAGAATCCCGAAACCTTTCAGCTCGAGTTACGTAACCGCTTCCAGTGCCTAGAAGATTGCAATGCAGTGGACGATATGAACGACAAGCTCGTGGAAACTGTCCATGCGGTCGGAGCTAAGTTCTGCAAGACTCGCCGCAGAAGAACACAAAAACTCTCCGATCACACTCTTAATCTCATGGCTGTTAGACGGGAGATGAGGCTGCAATCGTCAACAGATTTGACAGCATACAGGCAACTGAACAGACTGATCTCCAAATGCATGCGGCGAGACTTACGCAACTTTAATACTTCTCGTATTAAAGAAGCGATCGAGCGGAACCAGGGCTCCAAAGTCTTTGCCAGAGATCTGTCTGCCAGAAAGAGCCAACTGTCAAAGCTGAAGACTGAGTGTGGCAACATCGTTTCCGAGACACCTGAGATTCTGAGTGAGATTGAGAGGTTCTATGGGCAGCTGTACACATCATCGTTGGAACCACACGCAAGTGTGAGTAACGATCCAAGAGCAAGTCTTATCCGACACTATTCCGATGATATCCCGGACGTCAGTCTGAGCGAGATTAGAATGGCTCTCCACCACCTTAAAAACGGCAAGGCCCCGGGCGAGGATGGAATTACAGCGGAGCTTCTGAAAGCGGGTGGAACACCGGTACTTGAAGTCCTTCAGAAGCTCTTCAATTCCGTCCTCCATGGTGGCACTACTCCGGAGGCGTGGAGCAGAAGTGCGGTGGTTTTGTTCTTTAAGAAAGGCGACAACGCTCTCTTGAAGAACTACAGACCGATTTCCCTTCTGAGCCGCGTCTACATGCTATTTTCGAGAGTCATTACGAATCGTCTCGCACGCAGACTCGACGACTTCCAGCCTCCCGAACAAGCCTGTTTCCGAAAAGGCTTCAGTACCATAGACCACATACATACCCTGCGGCAGATTGTACAGAAGACCGAAGAGTACAATCTGCCACTTTGCCTGGCATATGTGGACTATGAGAAAGCCTTTGATTCCGTCGAAATTTGGGCGATCCTATAGTCCCTTCAGCGGTGCCAAGTTGACTGCCGGTATATCCAAGTGCTGAAGTGTTGGTACAGTAGGGCTACGATGGCTATCCGAGTACAGAACCAGAGTTCGAAACCTATCCAACTGCAGAGAGGTGTAAGACAGGGTGATGTTATATCTCCGAAACTCTTCACCGCTGCGTTGGAAGACGTTTTCAAGCTACTGGACTGGAAAGGATACGGTATTAACATCAATGGCGAGTACATCGCTCACCTTCGATTTGCCGACGATATAGTCCTTATGGCAGAATCGCTGGAGGACTTAAGCATTATGCTCAATGACCTCAATAGTGCCTCCCAACGGATAGGTCTTAAGATGAACATGGACAAAACAAAGATCATGTTTAATGTCCATGTCACACCTGTGCCGGTAGTTGTTGGGAGCACTATGCTCGAAGTTGTTGACGAGTACGTTTACCTGGGACAAATAGTCCGACTAGGTAAGTCCAACTTCGACCGAGAGGTCAATCGACGGATTCAACTCGGCTGGGCAGCGTTCGGGAAATTACGACATATCTTTTCGTCAGGTATACCTCAATCTCTAAAAACTAGATTGTACAACCAGTGCGTGTTGCCAGTGATGACTGAGACGTGGTCCTTCACTGCTGGCCGTATGAGGACGCTTAAGGTAGATCAGCGAGCTATGGAGAGGGCTATGCTCGGAGTTTCTCTGCGTGATAGAATTAGAAATGAGGATATCCGCAGTAAAACCAGAGTGACGGACATAGCCCAACGGATTAGTAAGCTGAAGTGGCAATGGGCCGGCCATATAGCTCGAAGAACCGATAACGATGGGGAAGAAAGGTTCTCGAGTGGCAGCCTCGTACCGGTAGGCGTAGTGTAGGGCGACCCCCCACTAGATGGAGTGACGACCTGGTAAGACATGCAGGAAATCGATGGATGTAGGTGGCTCAGGAGCGTGCTTTGTGGCATTACTTGGGGGAGGCCTATGTTCAGCAGTGGACTTGTGAAGGGCTGTAATGATGATGATGATGATGAAGTTCCTCTTCTGCGTAAGAGTCCGGCTTGTGTTAGTAAATACCCTAATACTCATTCCTGCTGCCACAAAGCATAGTCTACTCGGTATAGAGATCAAATAAAAAATTTGTAATACAATTTTATCAAAAAAATAGCTTAAAGGCAACTCCTTTAAGCTATTTTTAGCCTCCGTCCTCGCTTGCCGCAGGGACAATCTGGGATGTAGGAGTGGGGATGACCATTAATTGTGATGTGTGTATGAAAGCAGGGGCAATATCCTAAGTCGGCCCTGCGAAGCAGGACCGCAGGGGCGCAAGACTTTCCTCGCTCTCTAGATCATAGATGCCGCTGCCGCGTGTGTAGCACGATTAGGATAATTTCAATCAGTTCGTTGGCGACTTTAGCTCGGAGCACACGTGTGAGTACATGTCACAATGGAAACCAATAAAGAGTGTGAAATTCAAACACAGATGATAAAAGTAAAAGTGTATAAAGAGCGGGTTCTTTACCCAGTATCTTTTTCTCTTTTTTGCGGTAGCACCGCAGAAAGAACGTTATTTTAACGTGGTAACGTTTTTAAACGTATTAAAGACATGCTGCAGCTTCTAAGCACTATATTATGGTTGTAATTATTTATTAATTAGTTGGTTTATCGATAAATGTGGATGTCTATGGGCCACAGCATCCACTTATTATCAGGTGGTCCGTGTGCTCGTTTGTCACCTGTATTCTGTATTAAAAAAAGAACCAAGCCTATATATACCGATTTATTGACATTTCGATAAAAATGGCGTCATTCTCAACGCGTATGTCCTATGAGACGTACACTCACATACTGAACGGCAGGCATGTGTGTCGAGACAGTGCCGATATTTCCCCGATCGCTGTACACCCTAGATTGCCCCTGCGGCAGGCAAGTGAGTAGCCGCCTTTATATGAACTAATAATCTCTCCAGATGCCGCTAGCTGGAATTAAGGTGAACTTATACGTTACGCATATAATATGGACACACTGAACACACTCATTTCAGTCGTTATTATTATTCTGACGATCTAAAAATAAACCCTCGACATTTCAAGTCCAACATCAGTTATCTCTTTCACCTCTCATAACTTTTAGATTTTTTTTCATTCTAATTCTAAATTATGTGTTATGTTAGTGCTGTTATTCTAAAATGACTGATGATGACGATGACTCGGTTCGTGGCTCACACGAATCGGTGCACAGGTGAGTATATTACCACCATCCAAAAAGGATGTACCAACCCAGACTCTGTCGGTCAAACTTGTATCAGTCGATGTTCAGGGCGCTGAAACTGCGTAGACATACAGGTGTACGATTTGTACGCGCTATCTTCACACGTGTCGCAATAAGTGAGTGGTCATTGCGATGGACCTGTTGATTTGGGGTCGTCGGAACCGAGCAGAACTGGAGGTCCAATCATAAAGTAATGTAAATAAGGCTCAATGTTGGCTAATAATCTTGTGCTCCCGATGAGTGTCGCTAGTTATGACTGAGGTGAAATTTTAGTAACATAATGTAATTGGAAAGTTTATTTTAAATAAAAGTTTACCAGTTTATTATAAACAAAACAATACCTCCGTGGTTTGCTCTTTCTATTTTGGCACATTTTTAAGTCTTTTTTTAATTCTTCTAGTTCGAGAAGTATTCGTAGTTTGATTTTTCATTTCTAATTCAAATTAATATTACAGGAAGAAACATTAAACCTTACATTTTCCTCATAAATCAATTTCCCTGCTACGTATACGTAATCCCTCAAATATTTCACCTCATACTAGTGGCGCCACCCTGGTGGCAAAATTCGTAGATGCTCTCATTGTTACGGGGTTCACGGATACTGGCTGCAACGTAGTAAGCTGCGTTTCCTACTAGAGGGCACTTACTAAGCAGAGAGAGAGAGAGAGAGAGAGAGAGAGACGCATTACCGTTATCATTGCACCATATCAAGTCTACTGCTGATCATGATATGTTTTCCGCCATAGATTGCCTCATATTTGCCATAGATGCCACGCTTAACAAGCGCAGTTTTGTATTTTTATATCGCTACTACACGGTTTTGCTAGACTTTAAATATTTCGTTAAGGATCATGATACAGTAGGACAGTGATCTGCACAACACAACGATACAAAATTTTAATTACCAATTTTTCCAGCACGTTAAGATGTGTAAATAAAACATCTACATATTGGAGCAGAAAAGGAAATTTCAAACAAAGTTTTTTGTTTTTAAGAATACATTTTTATTTACACAGTTAATTATTGTCTAATCTAACGTTATAATAATTACATTTTGATAAAACTTAAGTAACAACATATTCAATATATTTTTGCTGAAATTAATAATAATATATTAGTTTTAACTATGAGACTGATTGGGCGATACAAGACACTCGAGTCACCAGTCGTATCAGTCGACGTTTGTTGGGAATAAGAAGGAAGCCACATGGGCGGTTTTTTGTTGGTACTTTGCTGCTCTCTTCGTCATATCTCTTTGATATCGACGCATGGAGTGCTACATGGTTCAAATGGGTGTAGCAACGCACCAATGCTTACTACGACGTCGACGACGTTAAACTAGAGACGTTGTTGACATATTTACGTTGGCTCACATAACAAACTAGGCACTGCCGAAATCAAATTAAAATGTAGTTACAAGTGTGAAAATATCCACCATCCCATATTATCCCGTGGGTGTCGTAAGACTACAGCGGGAAATTGAAACAGTAGAGGGGCAGCAGTGTCCTGATAACAACTCGCAATAATAAAACAACTGCGGTTGTGACGCAATCTATGGGGGTGGCTTATGTTCAGCAGTTGACTTTCACTGTAGGCTGTAATGAATGGATGGATGGGTGGGTGGAAATGAAAATGAAATCTCAATATTATTAAGACATTAAAATGTCGTTAGTCAAACGTCAATACCCAACATGTTTTGTAATCTACTCGTATATTTTATAATCTAGTCGCAGTGCCGATCAACCCGTTATCTGTTCCAAGTGTGACATATCACGTGATTTATATAATATGAAACACAACATAACGTCTTACTCAGGAGTCGCAACACACCGTGTGATATGTCACTGTGATTTATATATCATGGGTATGTTCCAAAATAGAACCCAGTGTACTGTCCAATGCAAATCAAGTCATGAATCGACGCCATACTGGTGATACGTTCCAAAACATAGGACAGGATGTGACGTCATACATTTGCGACATGTTGGAAGTGTTGGCGATTATTTTTTCATTTTGTGGTCCAAAATCATTATATGCTCCTAATGGAAATACCAGCAATTATCCTATAATTTTTTTGTATTTGAATAAATAAAAACAAATTCTGGCATGCTTCATTCAGCGTACACACAATTAAAAAATTGTTTTAATATTGCCGGATATCCGACACAATATGGCAGCGGCACGCCAGTACAATGGGTGCGTTTGGCAGAAAAAAGCGCTAGCAAGCGCTTACAAGCTCTGAAATAGTTTTCGGCCAGGACACGATTGCTACTTCAGTAGCGCTGACACAATCCGCCATTTTGCTTATTTCATTGTTTGTTTTGAAGTAAATTTTATAAGTTTTTTTTGTGCAATATTAGTTTTAAGTAATATAATGACATGAATAGACATATAGATGTCATTAAAAATTCATGATTGGTAAGTTTTTAATATGAATACTTTACAAATATATATTTAAATTAGGTTAGGTTCCACGGTTAAAACTGACTTCGTGTCCTAGAGGAAAATAGCTACTTACGATTTGACAGCGTTTACCGCTTACGATCGCCATTTTGCTTACAAGCGCTTGCTAGCGCTTTTTTCTGCCGAACGCACCCAATATGTCGTTAATTGATGAAGTCATTTGTATTCGGCAGTATACTGGAAACGTTTCGGAACATACCCCTTGTCTTACTCAGGCGTCGCAACACACCGTGTGATATGTCACTGTGATTTATATATTATGTAGAACGACGAAGTCACCGCTCAAGCGCTGTATACAAAACGTACGACAAATCACTGTGACATGTAACTGTGATTTATATACTAAGTAGAACGACGTAACGTCAACGCCCAGGCATTGTAACGCATCACCACACATCACAGGCCTCACTCTATGTGTCACTTAAAATAAAATAAAAATAGAAAAAAAGAATAGATAAGTTACTAAGCACGATACTCTCCTAACTATAATATAGCAAAAAAAGTGACTATCTTAAATATGGGCTCTCCAGCTTATACATAATACTTTCCTCAAACGTTCATTGATTATAGTTCAAATAATCGCAACACATTTCATTATACGAATTAAAATAACAAGAAAGTTTATTTCCTATGTTACAAATCAATTCTTTGGTCTTTAAAACTTTAGTAGCTGGTTTGATATAATTCAATATGAAGCATATATCACATAGACCACAGTTGTAAACCGTAAAATAAAACTTTAACAATATATTACACAAAATTTCGAAAATGTTTTTATTGGCAGGAATGATTACAATCAATTCAATACACAAATATTACTACAGTGAGGGCTAATAATATTTAGTTTACCAGATATCGCTAGTTCACGCTTAGGTCACAGTGTCATAATTATTGAAAAGTAGAGTTTTAAATACATAAAAGCTTTTTGGTTTCTTGTACGTAAATACACAAAAATATGCCTCAGTGGTGTGCTCTTAATTTTTTTTTACACATTTCAACTTTTTTTATGTCCTACTTTTAGGATTTTAAGAAATTGCAGGTGCATTGACAGCCTACATTTATATAATTATGTTTTAACCAATAAATTGTCATAGTATTATAGTCATTAAATATATAGTATCTGGGCGACCAAGCTTTGCTAGGCGTTAAAAAAATTATTTTCTAAAAACAACTCCTATAACATTTAGATATAAATATATCCTATAAGATAAAATTAATATAGTAAATTTCAAATATATAATTACATAATATTTAAACGATCAATTATTGTATATTCATTTGTGTAATTGCCATCATATTTTGCTAATTTATAAAAGCTTAAATATTAAATTATAGCAACAGCAACTTATTGAGTATGTATTGCGAACTAAATGAATTAGTGGGAACCTCCATTTGACTACTATCATGAACTATTCATGCTACAATCTTCAAAAATGATGATATTAATATATTATTTTACTGTAAAATTTAATAACAATATTTTTTTAACTACAATGTTTTTGCTTTTTTGCGTCTGCAAATTATTTCGTAAATATTTTATTTGGCTATATTAGTTTAAACGTCGTCCTGTACCTTATCATTAAGAGAGCGCAGGCGGCTTTAGGAGATCAGTAACGACTAAATTCCTTGTAAAAAATGACATGTAACTTAATATACGATTAAAATATCTAAACAATGTAACAATAAAATGTCAAAGTAATACATAACGTTAAGCATAAGACACGTTAATAGTTAATAAAATGTTTCGTTTATTGCACATTAATACAAATTTAAAAAAAGTTAGTATAATTAAAATTATCTCATTACGTCTTAAGTAGCGTCCTAGTACAAAAAGGTCCTAGTACCATTAGTGAATAAAAACATTTTAAAGTAATTAAAAAAATATACAATATAGATGAATTCTGGACTCCAAATTAAATTATTAATTCATTGATTCCTGTAACCAATCATAAACAAAAAAATTACAAATATCACTTCTTAAAATTACTTTATCACAATGCTAGCGTTAACATTCCCTTCTAAGTGTAACTCTAATAGCATCGCAGTGTATTCAAAAATATTATCGATTATTGGAATCTCACTTAAAGTTAAACTTTTTTATTAGTCGATAAGAAAGTGTTTGAGTCATGTTTTTTTTTTTATTTTAATACTTATAATGTTATTACGAAAGAGGGCAAAACGTTTTACTTTAAGGGATACAATAAAAACCTTAATCTTAAAAATAAAATAAACCAATTTTTACATTTGGAGGAACATCTTAATACCAGTTATTATTCCCAGTTCTTTTTCTTAGTGAATCCCTTTGGCGCCAAGGTCGTTGTGGCGATTAGCCAATAAAGGCAGGCAAAGGTCTTATACCATACAGGCTTGTGTGATGTGTATTTTACTTACTAAATTCTTTAAAATACGCTGATGCGTCATATTGTAGTTTTTGGAAGATTCTGACGAAAGCTTGACCCAGCGCACATGTTAACTATAATATGTTTTACTAATAGTTCGTATGCACACACAATTTATACACAAAATCGCAACCAATTTTACGTATTAAAATCCACTTAATACTATTATTTAAACGATAATACACGAGCAACAACTTTCTTTTTCAACTTTTTTATTTCATTTATTGCGGCATTGGCTACGAGGCCATCAGCCAAAAAATACATCAAATGCTATAATATATTTATAGGACATGAATATATTTACACATTTCTTAACCATATGATGACGGTATCTCAAGTTCTCAAGACACCAAAGCGGACGAATTAGTTTGAAGGTTTATACAATATTGGAACACTTGTTACATCTTTTTTTCCACTACTATTCATATGCGTAGCACATTTAATATACAAAATCGCATAACTTTTACTAGTCCTATTCTAACCATTACTTAAACAATAAAATAAAGGCAAAAATCCGCGATCGGTCAAGTTCCCGCCAAAACCCTTTTAATTTAACATGATCAAATATTTAAGACGAAAATAATTTCACATTTTGGATGATTGAATTTTTTACGAGTTTGTGTTGCAAAAATGCAAATTTTAGTAATTGTCTCTAAAATAAAGCATTATCTACGACTATTTGGATTAGAAGACCATGATTTGGGTACGTGGCACGTTGGCCAGGTTGTCGTCGATGGTGAGATACATGTTGAAGGAGAAGAACATGGCGGTGGCGGAGAGGAAGTGCCAGACGTCGTGCGAGTCGTACAGCTGCAGCAGCGAGCACTCGCGGTTGCTCTGGCGGGACTGCGCCGGGGTCAGCTGTGGGGAACCAACTCCCACTTTATACATGCGGGGGCAAACGCTTCTATGTTCACTACTTAAAGGACACTACACTACTAATACATTGTACACTAAGTTACGATCAATTCTCCCTAATTTCTTTAGTCGATTGCGAGCGGCCGTAATTACTAGATCTTTTTAAGTAAGCCGCGAACGTTATATTTGATTTAATATATATGATAAAATATGATTTGATTTAATATGACTATGAAAACTGTCATTTTTATGTGTATTTTGTCAATGTGATTTGAAGTTGTTTTAAGATATGTAGCTTTGTTTCGTATCTGTCTAAAAGCAGTAACTTTCGTAAATTAAAATACAACTGCGTGGCATCTATACCTCGCCAGACGGCGCCTGCGCGATTCTCAACTGTAACACTTAAAAGCTGTAAACACTGACTTTGAAGGTGACTGCCAAAGGTGACAATTGTGGTGAATCACAAAGCACAAGTCCAACACGTACACTCACCATACGAAACACTACAGCATTAGTCCGCTATATCACGCTGGTATTCTGCGAGAGCGCGGTCCTGCCCTGATCGGGCCGACATATTCGTACTTCAGGCATTATACACCGCAGCGTGCTTTCACGTTATAATTAAGTCCTTTCGACAACTTGGATAGGAGCAACTTCGCGAGTAATATTATAGTGTATACCAGTTGTTAGTGGTATTATGTATATTAGCTCAGCTTCAACCATCAGCTCGAAGACTCGACTAAAACGTAACACAAAGGAATACCAGTGTGACAGTTTTGTACGTTTTCATACGAAAACGTAGACCCTTTTACTTTATCTGCATTTTGATTCTTAATCGAGGATATATGTGTCTTACGTCCACAGCATTCATTCACCATCAGGAGGACTGTATGCCCGTATTTTACCCTAACTTCTCAAAGATGTTAAAAATTAATTTCCTAAGATCAGCAAATTAAAATAAAATGATGTGTGTTTATTACATATTTGATGTGTGTATCTCAATTGCGTGCACTATCACCACTACTCCCAAAACCACTACACTAGAAAAGAAACCATAGTAGTTAATACAACATTTCGCCTATAACGTGGTATCCTTAGGTGAAATAGACTCTGCGGTAGTTAACCTCTAAGTATTCAGGAGGTGCTCTTCAAACAAGGTAAGGGACATCATTTTTTTTATAGAATAAGGGTGACAAACGAGCACACAGTCCACCTGATGGTAAGTGTATGCTGTGGCCCATATACATCCACATTTATCCTCTATTAATAATTAAAACGCAGATGCGTTGTCACCCCTGAGAACTAAGATGGAATGCCTCGTTTCCAGTAAAAAAGGGTCTCGGGTTCTCTACACTCACCGTACGAAACACAAAAAGTATTAAGCTGCTATTTTTTATTTATTTTATTACTCTAAAATAGGCACATAGACATCTACATCAATCCTCGATTACAAATCAAAATGCAGATGCGTTGTCACCCGTGAGGACTAAGATGGAATGCCTCATTTCCAGTAAAAAAGGGTCTCTGGTTCTCTACACTCACCGTACGAAACACAGCAGCTTCAAGCTACTATTTCACGCTGGTATTCTGTGAGGGCGTGGTCCTTCCCCGGTCGAGCCGACCCATTCGTGCTACACTATACTACTGATATAACTGTAGCATGGCTCTACCACGTATAACACTTACTTACTACGCTTGAACGTAATAAAATCATAAAACTTACCGCCCAGTTGGTGCTGAGGTCCAGGTAGAAGTAGCTGGAGCCGAACCACACCGAGTACGTCAGAGCTATGAACACCCAGCTGCAACATCAAACAACACAAACACGTGCTTGTAAAAGTCTCATAATTAGAAACTATCCGTTGTAGAGATTTAAGTTTAAACTCAAAGAGGTGTGAATTAGATTAAGGTGCCAGTGATGACCTACAGAACCGAGACGTGGTCCTTCACTGTTGACCGTATGAGGACGCTCAAAGTCGTTCAGCGAGCTATGGAGAGGGCTATGCTCGGAGTTTCTCTGAGCGATAAACTTAGAAATGAGGATATCCGAAGTAGAACCAGAGTGACCGACATAGCCCAACGGATTAGTAAGCTGAAGTGGCAATGGGCCGGCCATATAGCTCGAAGAACCGACAACCGATGGGGAAAAAAGGTTCTCGAGTGGCAGCCACGTACCGGTAGGCGCAATGTAGGGCGCCCCCCCACTAGATGGAGTGACGACCTGGTAAGACATGCAGGAAGTCGATGGATGCAGGTGGCTCAGGACCGTGCTTTGTGGCGTACCTTGGGGGAGGCCTATGTTCAGCAGTGGACTTGTGAAGGGCTGTAATGATGATGATGATGATGATATATATACCTGTACCAGCGGATGGACTCCCTATGCAGCAGCTTCATGACGATGTAGAACAGCGTATACAGGAACAGGTTGCTCATCAGCACCAACAGCAGGTGAGACGCAAAGTCTCGCCCGTGCCGCGCCACACTGCGGGCGAATTTATGAGTGTTAATTAAAACTAGCAATCGTCCTGTAGCTCAAAATGAACTGTAATTTGTTCAATTTTTTTTAAGCCAACTGTATTTCACTTTCAACCGCACATAAAAACACCGACATCTAAAATATAAAATAAACGTTTTTTTGCCAGGACATACATAACACAGAATATTGAAAAAGGAACATTTGAAATCAGAGACTTATGTGTTGGACATTGACAGTATGAACGTAAACAATAAATATTTTATTCTAATTTAATTTAACGTATTTGTACACAAATTATATAAACTCTCGATTTCTGCACAAAAGGTTAAAAACAAAGTTTTCCCTTTACGTATTATTATTATATAGAAATGTTATAATAGGTCCTTACATATGAAATTGGCGTTTTGTACGGGAGGAATATAAAGTCAATTTTTTTTGTAAAATAAATTTAATTAATCAAAGTATGCACCGTTGTTATCTATGCACTTTTGCCATCTCATAGATAGTTCATTGATCCCTTTACTAAAAAAAACCATGGGGGCGAGAATCAATAAACTCTTTGAAGATGGTTTGAAGTGCTTTGTGATGGATCCGCTTCCATAATAGCCTTTAATTCTTTATTTTCCTCTTTGGTCTCCGGCCGTCCATGGGGTTGGTTCTGAATGTCCAAATTTCCAGAACGAAAACGTTTAAACCAAAAACATAACGTGTTTTTTTGCGACACCAGTGCCGACACATCATTAATACTTCGAGCTGTTTCTGCAGCACTGGTGCCACGGTAGAACTCGTACTCGTAAATATACCGATATTTCATGTTTTCCATTGTGCGGATTACCGCCTATTAAGGCACATATAAAAAAATAATAAAAAACAAATGAATGACATTTTTCAAAATCCAAATGTACCAGCTAAATGAATTTATAAATTTGAATTCGGAATTCTTAACCAAAGATAAGATATTTCAGATCAAAGTGGTCAGTACGACAAAACGGTAACTTCATATGTAAGGACCCAATATTTTATTAACATAAATGACTGCAAACTAATAAAAATTAAAATATTAAGAACGAGTAATGTTATAACAGATTATTAATAATTTGGGTTTTTGTTTTTATTTTTATTTTTATTTTTTTTTTTTTTTTGGGTTTTTGTGGGGGGGGCGGGGGGGGGGGGGGGAAGCGAAAAAAAGGGAGTAAAAAAAATAAAAAAAAAAATATTTTTTTTTTTTTTTTTTTTTTTTTTTTTTTTTGTGTATTTTGGGGGGGGGGGGGGGGGGGGGGGGGGGGAAAGAGAGGAAAGGAGGGGGGGGGGGGGGGGGGGGGGGGAGGGGGTGGTTGGGGGTTGAGGGGGGGGGGGGGGGGGGGAGGTGGGGGGGGGGGGGGGGGGGTGGGGGGGTTTTTTGAGACAAAAGGGGATTGGGGGGAAGGGGTTGGGTAACCAAACAAAAGGGATGTATGTTGGAAAAATGGATAAGGAGGAAGAGTATGGTTTCCCGGGGAACCGCTTTCTATAAAACTGCCCTCCAGAATAAATTTTGGTCACGGTGGACAGTCTCAATAGAGGCTAGCTAACTGCGCAGGACAGGATTATAGTGCACGAGTGTATGCGTAAGCATATGTTCACTTTCTATTTCTTATTTGTTTTATATTGTTATTGTGTAACATCATATAAGGGGTACAAAAGCAAAGGCACCACTGTCCATTTTTTATCAAAACGTAACAATGAAAAGTTACAAGTTAATAGATGGCATCTATTAGATCTTTTTGTAAACTTTAATAACATTCTGATGATTTCAAAGCAATGTTCCCACTGTCCCATAGAAAAACACGTTTTAAAACTATGTTATGGTGCAAAAACGCTACCGTCCATAAACATTCAATTACAAGAACGCCATTGTCCACATCAGCCAATCACAAGGCGCTAACATTTCGATAAACAATATGGCCGCTGATGAGTTTTGTATGACAAATCGCTGCTGTATTTTATTGAGTTTATAGCTTAATTAATTGGAAAAACGTTTACAAAATGGAGAAAAATGTTCAAGAGTGTTTACCGGAAAAGGCAAGAAAACGGAGAAGAGCACCGGGAACCTGGAAACGTGCGAAAGCAAAGGAAGAAAGGTAAGCGTGTTTGTACCGTCAGATCAAAAATCGTATTTGAATATTTTTTGTCGTTATGATTCCATAATGACGTCAGCCTACTCAAATGCAAAACTGCCACTGTCCAAACCTTTAGATGCATACTTACCACAGTCCATTACTATGATGCAAAGTCGCCACTGTCCTAATGATTTTGTTTTGTTTGCGTTAAAATGCTATGTGTATGTGTAAATTACACTGCAGGATAAGAAATAAATTACATTAAACAAACACAGCAAAACAAGTATAGTTAAATAGTTAATTTACAAACCCGCACTACATCTTTCACTCCTACTCCATGGACAGTGGTGCCTTTGCTTTTATACCCCTTAAAAACACGCTCACACGTTTTTTTTTTTTCAAAATAATAGTATCGCTGGGTTTCTTGCTGGTTTTTTTCAGGATCGATGTTTTTTTTCCGAACGGTAAATTCTTTTAAAAACTTAAAACTTTTTATTATATATTTCAACACTTCTCTGACTCACACAATTATAAAATTGGCAACAGTTTCTATTCTAAGTGTCTATATTAAATCTATTCTATATTAAATAAAAGTTTCTGTTTCTGTTTTTCAATTCACTCACTGTCATTATCCGACAGGACGGCAAAGCAACACGATCAAATGTAGATCAGGTGTAAAATCGGCTTCACGTGCTTTCAGTGGCAAGGGGATCGAACACTGCCGACTGCTAAAGAGAATGGCCAGCAGTAGCAGCACGCTGGCGTCACGTCACGTCACGTGCGCAGTACGAGGTAGATACTCACCCTAGTGCAGCGACGGCCCAGTTGGCGAGGTTGGCCAGCAGCAGCAGCACGCTGGCGTCAATCATGTCACGTGCGCAGTACGAGGTAGATACTCACCCTAGTGCAGCGACGGCCCAGTTGGCGAGGTTGGCCAGCAGCAGCAGCACGCTGGCGTCAATCATGTCACGTGCGCAGTACGAGGTAGATACTCACCCTAGTGCAGCGACGGCTCAGTTGGCGAGGTTGGCCAGCAGCAACAGCACGCTGGCGTCAATCACGTCACGTGCGCAGTGCGAGGTAGATACTAACCCTAGTGCAGCGACGGCCCAGTTGGCGAGGTTGGCCAGCAGCAGCAGCACGCTGGCGTCAATCATGTCACGTGCGCAGTACGAGGTAGATACTCACCCTAGTGCAGCGACGGCTCAGTTGGCGAGGTTGGCCAGCAGCAGCAGCGCGCCGACGTCACTTCACGTCACGTGCGCAGTATGAGGTAGATACTCACCCTAGTGCAGCGACGGCTCAGTTGGCGAGGTTGGCCAGCAGCAGCAACACGCTGGCGTCACGTCACGTCACGTGCGCAGTACGAGGTAGATACTCACCCTAGTGCAGCGACGGCTCAGTTGGCGAGGTTGGCCAGCAGCAGCAGCGCGCCGACGTCACTTCACGTCACATGCGCAGTACGAGGTAGATACTCACCCTAGTGCAGCGACGGCTCAGTTGGCGAGGTTGGCCAGCAGCAGCAGCGCGCCGACGTCACTTCACGTCACGTGCGCAGTACGAGGTAGATACTCACCCTAGTGCAGCGACGGCTCAGTTGGCGAGGTTGGCCAGCAGCAGCAGCAAGCCGGCGTCACGTCACGTCACGTGCGCAGTACGAGGTAGATACTCACCCTAGTGCAGCGACGGCTCAGTTGGCGAGGTTGGCCAGCAGCAGCAACACGCTGGCGTCACGTCACGTCACGTGCGCAGTACGAGGTAGATACTCACCCTAGTGCAGCGACGGCTCAGTTGGCGAGGTTGGCCAGCAGCAGCAGCGCGCCGGCGTCACGTCACGTCACGTGCGCAGTACGAGGTAGATACTCACCCTAGTGCAGCGACGGCTCGGTTGGCGAGGTTGGCCAGCAGCAGCAGCGCGCCGGCGTCACGTCACGTCACGTGCGCAGTACGAGGTAGATACTCACCCTAGTGCAGCGACGGCCCAGTTGGCGAGGTTGGCCAGCAGCAGCAGCACGCTGGCGTCACGTCACGTCACGTGCGCAGTACGAGGTAGATACTCACCCTAGTGCAGCGACGGCTCAGTTGGCGAGGTTGGCCAGCAGCAGCAGCGCGCCGGCGTCACGTCACGTCACGTGCGCAGTATGAGGTAGATACTCACCCTAGTGCAGCGACGGCTCAATTGGCGAGGTTGGCCAGCAGCAGCAACACGCTGGCGTCACGTCACGTCACGTGCGCAGTACGAGGTAGATACTCACCCTAGTGCAGCGACGGCTCAATTGGCGAGGTTGGCCAGCAGCAGCAACGCGCTGGCGTCACGTCACGTCACGTGCGCAGTACGAGGTAGATACTCACTCTAGTGCAGCGACGGCTCGGTTGGCGAGGTTGGCCAGCAGCAGCAGCGCGCTGGCGTCACGTCACCTCACGTGCGCAGTATGAGGTAGATACTCACCCTAGTGCAGCGACGGCTCAATTGGCGAGGTTGGCCAGCAGCAGCAACACGCTGGCGTCACGTCACGTCACATGCGCAGTACGAGGTAGATACTCACTCTAGTGCAGCGACGGCTCAGTTGGCGAGGTTGGCCAGCAGCAGCAGCGCGCCGACGTCACTTCACGTCACGTGCGCAGTATGAGGTAGATACTCACCCTAGTGCAGCGACGGCTCAGTTGGCGAGGTTGGCCAGCAGCAGCAGCGCGCCGGCGTCACGTCACGTCACGTGCGCAGTACGAGGTAGATACTCACCCTAGTGCAGCGACGGCTCAGTTGGCGAGGTTGGCCAGCAGCAGCAGCGCGCCGACGTCACTTCACGTCACATGCGCAGTATGAGGTAGATACTCACCCTAGTGCAGCGACGGCTCAGTTGGCGAGGTTGTCCAGCAGCAGCAGCGCGCCGGCGTCACGTCACATCACGTGCGCAGTATGAGGTAGATACTCACCCTAGTGCAGCGACGGCTCAGTTGGCGAGGTTGGCCAGCAGCAGCAGCGCGCCGACGTCACTTCACGTCACATGCGCAGTATGAGGTAGATACTCACCCTAGTGCAGCGACGGCTCGGTTGGCGAGGTTGGCCAGCAGCAGCAGCGCGCCGGCGTCACGTCACGTCACGTGCGCAGTATGAGGTAGATACTCACCCTAGTGCAGCGACGGCTCGGTTGGCGAGGTTGGCCAGCAGCAGCAGCGCGCCGGCGTCACGTCACGTCACGTGCGCAGTATGAGGTAGATACTCACCCTAGTGCAGCGACGGCTCAGTTGGCGAGGTTGGCCAGCAGCAGCAGCACGCTGGCGTCACGTCACGTCACGTGCGCAGTATGAGGTAGATACTCACCCTAGTGCAGCGACGGCTCGGTTGGCGAGGTTGGCCAGCAGCAGCAGCGCGCCGACGTCACTTCACGTCACGTGCGCAGTATGAGGTAGATACTCACCCTAGTGCAGCGACGGCTCGGTTGGCGAGGTTGGCCAGCAGCAGCAGCGACGCTGGCGTCACGTCACGTCACGTGCGCAGTACGAGGTAGATACTCACCCTAGTGCAGCGACGGCTCGGTTGGCGAGGTTGGCCAGCAGCAGCAACACGCTGGCGTCACGTCACGTCACGTGCGCAGTACGAGGTAGATACTCACCCTAGTGCAGCGACGGCTCAGTTGGCGAGGTTGGCCAGCAGCAGCAGCGCGCCGACGTCACTTCACGTCACGTGCGCAGTACGAGGTAGATACTCACCCTAGTGCAGCGACGGCTCAGTTGGCGAGGTTGGCCAGCAGCAGCAACACGCTGGCGTCACGTCACGTCACGTGCGCAGTACGAGGTAGATACTCACCCTAGTGCAGCGACGGCTCGGTTGGCGAGGTTGGCCAGCAGCAGCAGCAAGCCGGCGTCACGTCACGTCACGTGCGCAGTACGAGGTAGATACTCACCCTAGTGCAGCGACGGCTCGGTTGGCGAGGTTGGCCAGCAGCAGCAGCGCGCTGGCGTCACTTCACGTCACGTGCGCAGTATGAGGTAGATACTCACCCTAGTGCAGCGACGGCTCAGTTGGCGAGGTTGGCCAGCAGCAGCAGCACGCTGGCGTCACGTCACGTCACGTGCGCAGTACGAGGTAGATACTCACCCTAGTGCAGCGACGGCTCGGTTGGCGAGGTTGGCCAGCAGCAGCAGCGCGCCGGCGTCACTTCACGTCACGTGCGCAGTACGAGGTAGATACTCACCCTAGTGCAGCGACGGCTCAGTTGGCGAGGTTGGCCAGCAGCAGCAGCGCGCCGGCGTCACTTCACGTCACGTGCGCAGTATGAGGTAGATACTCACCCTAGTGCAGCGACGGCTCGGTTGGCGAGGTTGGCCAGCAGCAGCAGCGCGCCGGCGTCACGTCACGTCACGTGCGCAGTATGAGGTAGATACTCACCCTAGTGCAGCGACGGCTCAGTTGGCGAGGTTGGCCAGCAGCAGCAGCGCGCTGGCGTCACGTCACGTCACGTGCGCAGTACGAGGTAGATACTCACCCTAGTGCAGCGACGGCTCGGTTGGCGAGGTTGGCCAGCAGCAGCAGCGCGCCGACGTCACTTCACGTCACGTGCGCAGTATGAGGTAGATACTCACCCTAGTGCAGCGACGGCTCAGTTGGCGAGGTTGGCCAGCAGCAGCAGCGCGCTGGCGGCGTCACGTCACGTCACGTGCGCAGTATGAGGTAGATACTCACCCTAGTGCAGCGACGGCTCAGTTGGCGAGGTTGGCCAGCAGCAGCAGCGCGCCGGCGTCACTTCACGTCACATGCGCAGTACGAGGTAGATACTCACCCTAGTGCAGCGAGGGCTCAGTTGGCGAGGTTGGCCAGCAGCAGCAGCGCGCGCGGCGTCACGTCACATCACGTGCGCAGTATGAGGTAGATACTCACCCTAGTGCAGCGACGGCTCAGTTGGCGAGGTTGGCCAGCAGCAGCAACACGCTGGCGTCACGTCACGTCACGTGCGCAGTACGAGGTAGATACTCACCCTAGTGCAGCGACGGCTCGGTTGGCGAGGTTGGCCAGCAGCAGCAGCAAGCCGGCGTCACGTCACGTCACGTGCGCAGTATGAGGTAGATACTCACCCTAGTGCAGCGACGGCTCAGTTGGCGAGGTTGGCCAGCAGCAGCAGCAAGCCGGCGTCACGTCACGTCACGTGCGCAGTACGAGGTAGATACTCACCCTAGTGCAGCGACGGCTCAGTTGGCGAGGTTGGCCAGCAGCAGCAACACGCTGGCGTCACGTCACGTCACGTGCGCAGTACGAGGTAGATACTCACCCTAGTGCAGCGACGGCTCAGTTGGCGAGGTTGGCCAGCAGCAGCAGCGCGCCGGCGTCACGTCACGTCACGTGCGCAGTATGAGGTAGATACTCACCCTAGTGCAGCGACGGCTCAGTTGGCGAGGTTGGCCAGCAGCAGCAGCTCGCTGGCGTCACGTCACGTCACGTGCGCAGTACGAGGTAGATACTCACTCTAGTGCAGCGACGGCTCAGTTGGCGAGGTTGGCCAGCAGCAGCAGCGCGCCGGCGTCACGTCACGTCACGTGCGCAGTACGAGGTAGATACTCACCCTAGTGCAGCGACGGCTCAGTTGGCGAGGTTGGCCAGCAGCAGCAGCGCGCCGACGTCACTTTACGTCACGTGCGCAGTATGAGGTAGATACTCACCCTAGTGCAGCGACGGCTCAGTTGGCGAGGTTGGCCAGCAGCAGCAGCGCGCCGGCGTCACGTTACGTCACGTGCGCAGTGTGAGGTAGATACTCACCCTAGTGCAGCGACGGCTCAGTTGGCGAGGTTGGCCAGCAGCAGCAGCGCGCCGACGTCACTTCACGTCACGTGCGCAGTATGAGGTAGATACTCACCCTAGTGCAGCGACGGCTCAGTTGGCGAGGTTGGCCAGCAGCAGCAGCGCGCCGGCGTCACGTTACGTCACGTGCGCAGTGTGAGGTAGATACTCACCCTAGTGCAGCGACGGCTCAGTTGGCGAGGTTGGCCAGCAGCAGCAGCGCGCCGGCGTCACTTCACGTCACGTGCGCAGTATGAGGTAGATACTCACCCTAGTGCAGCGACGGCTCAGTTGGCGAGGTTGGCCAGCAGCAGCAGCAAGCCGGCGTCACGTTACGTCACGTGCGCAGTATGAGGTAGATACTCACCCTAGTGCAGCGACGGCTCAGTTGGCGAGGTTGGCCAGCAGCAGCAACACGCTGGCGTCACGTCACGTCACGTGCGCAGTACGAGGTAGATACTCACCCTAGTGCAGCGACGGCTCAGTTGGAGGTGTGCCCTGCTTGGGCGGAGCACCGCCGTGTCCTCGTAGCGGCGATAGGCGGCGGCGACCTCTCGCGTCCGGCCCTGGTCGAAGCCATGGTCCGGAGCGAGACGGAATGGGATGCCGTCACCACCTTCTGCGAAGCAGTGATGCTAGCGAAGGAGGTGGCGGAGCGGGAGAAGGAAAGAGCAGCAGCTTTCCTCCCAGGCCGCCGCGGGAGACGCCCCGGGCGTCGGGGGCTACGTCGTGGCCCCCGGCCACCGTAGGCGCGGGCCTGTGGACGGCGAGCAATGGGTAGCTCGTCGTCCGTCCGTCTAACGACGACAGGCCGTGTCGACGGCGCGTTTTGTTCCACGCGCGCCTCAAAGAGCTGTCAGCAGCGTGATGGGGCCCGCAAGGGCCGACGCCTGCCGGGGCTGCGGGCTATTCGAAAGAGATACCGCGGCTCCGGAACGTAAGGGCACTGAAGGAACACGGATGGTTTTTAGTCAGTAAAAGTCTGACACTCCCTTACGCTCCACCCAGAGCGAAAGGGGTCATTAGATGATTTTCCATCCGCAAAAAAAAAAAAAAAAAAAAAAAAAAGTGCAGCGACGGCTCAGTTGGCGAGGTTGGCCAGCAGCAGCAGCAAGCCGGCGTCACGTCACATCACGTGCGCAGTATGAGGTAGATACTCACCCTAGTGCAGCGACGGCTCAGTTGGCGAGGTTGGCCAGCAGCAGCAGCGCGCCGACGTCACTTCACGTCACGTGCGCAGTATGAGGTAGATACTCACCCTAGTGCAGCGACGGCTCAGTTGGCGAGGTTGGCCAGCAGCAGCAACACGCTGGCGTCACGTTACGCCACGTGCGCAGTACGAGGTAGATACTCACCCTAGTGCAGCGACGGCTCAGTTGGCGAGGTTGGCCAGCAGCAGCAGCGCGCCGGCGTCACGTCACGTCACGTGCGCAGTACGAGGTAGATACTCACCCTAGTGCAGCGACGGCTCAGTTGGCGAGGTTGGCCAGCAGCAGCAACACGCTGGCGTCACGTTACGTCACGTGCGCAGTACGAGGTAGATACTCACTCTAGTGCAGCGACGGCTCAGTTGGCGAGGTTGGCCAGCAGCAGCAGCGCGCTGGCGTCACGTCATCTCACGTGCGCAGTACGAGGTAGATACTCACCCTAGTGCAGCGACGGCTCAGTTGGCGAGGTTGGCCAGCAGCAGCAACACGCTGGCGTCACGTTACGTCACGTGCGCAGTACGAGGTAGATACTCACCCTAGTGCAGCGACGGCTCAGTTGGCGAGGTTGGCCAGCAGCAGCAGCGCGCTGGCGTCACGTTACGTCACGTGCGCAGTACGAGGTAGATACTCACCCTAGTGCAGCGACGGCTCAGTTGGCGAGGTTGGCCAGCAGCAGCAGCAAGCCGGCGTCACGTTACGTCACGTGCGCAGTATGAGGTAGATACTCACCCTAGTGCAGCGACGGCTCAGTTGGCTAGGTTGGCCAGCAGCAGCAGCGCGCTGGCGTCACGTTACGCCACGTGCGCAGTGCGAGGTAGATACTCACCCTAGTGCAGCGACGGCTCAGTTGGCTAGGTTGGCCAGCAGCAGCAGCACGCTGGCGTCACGTCACGTCACGAGCGCAGTACGAGGTAGATACTCACCCTAGTGCAGCGACGGCTCAGTTGGCTAGGTTGGCCAGCAGCAGCAGCACGCTGGCGTCACGTCACGTCACGAGCGCAGTACGAGGTAGATACTCACCCTAGTGCAGCGACGGCTCAGTTGGCGAGGTTGGCCAGCAGCAGCAGCACGCTGGCGTCACGTCACGTCACGAGCGCAGTACGAGGTAGATACTCACCCTAGTGCAGCGACGGCTCAGTTGGCGAGGTTGGCCAGCAACAGCAGCGCGCTGGCGTCACGTTACGCCACGTGCGCAGTGCGACGTAGATACTCACCCTAGTGCAGCGACGGCTCAGTTGGCGAGGTTGGCCAGCAGCAGCAGCGCGCTGGCGTCACGTTACGTCACGTGCGCAGTACGAGGTAGATACTCACCCTAGTGCAGCGACGGCTCAGTTGGCTAGGTTGGCCAGCAGCAGCAGCGCGCCGGCGTCACGTTACGCCACGTGCGCAGTACGAGGTAGATACTCACCCTAGTGCAGCGACGGCTCAGTTGGCGAGGTTGGCCAGCAGCAGCAACACGCTGGCGTCACGTTACGCCACGTGCGCAGTACGAGGTAGATACTCACCCTAGTGCAGCGACGGCTCAGTTGGCGAGGTTGGCCAGCAGCAGCAGCGCGCTGGCGTCACGTCATCTCACGTGCGCAGTATGAGGTAGATACTCACCCTAGTGCAGCGACGGCTCAATTGGCGAGGTTGGCCAGCAGCAGCAACACGCTGGCGTCACGTCACGTCACATGCGCAGTACGAGGTAGATACTCACTCTAGTGCAGCGACGGCTCAGTTGGCGAGGTTGGCCAGCAGCAGCAGCGCGCCGGCGTCACGTCACGTCACATGCGCAGTACGAGGTAGATACTCACCCTAGTGCAGCGACGGCTCAGTTGGCGAGGTTGGCCAGCAGCAGCAGCAAGCCGGCGTCACGTCACGTCACGTGCGCAGTATGAGGTAGATACTCACTCTAGTGCAGCGACGGCTCAGTTGGCGAGGTTGGCCAGCAGCAGCAGCGCGCCGGCGTCACGTCACGTCACGTGCGCAGTACGAGGTAGATACTCACCCTAGTGCAGCGACGGCTCAGTTGGCTAGGTTGGCCAGCAGCAGCAGCGCGCTGGCGTCACGTCACGTCACGAGCGCAGTACGAGGTAGATACTCACCCTAGTGCAGCGACGGCTCAGTTGGCTAGGTTGGCCAGCAGCAGCAGCACGCTGGCGTCACGTTACGTCACGAGCGCAGTACGAGGTAGATACTCACCCTAGTGCAGCGACGGCTCAGTTGGCTAGGTTGGCCAGCAGCAGCAGCACGCTGGCGTCACGTTACGTCACGAGCGCAGTACGAGGTAGATACTCACCCTAGTGCAGCGACGGCTCAGTTGGCGAGGTTGGCCAGCAGCAGCAGCGCGCTGGCGTCACGTTACGCCACGTGCGCAGTACGAGGTAGATACTCACCCTAGTGCAGCGACGGCCCAGTTGGCGAGGTTGGCCAGAAGCAGCAGCACTCCGCGCCCGCAGCGCGCCGGTGTTATCGCTGCACGTGGCGCCGCTGCTAACGCTCGTGCCGCTCGACACAGCACACCACCACCTGACAAAAGTAAATAATTTTAATGATTTTTAGGATTTAGAAAATCCAGATTGATGACGTAATTTCTGGTGGTTCTGTATTAAAAATGGGTGTGCCACAGGGGCCCTTCTTGGCCCCTTGTTGTTTCTTAACTACATTAACGATTTACCACACTCGGTTCAGAAGCTCACTAACATTCTATTGTATGCATGTTTATATTGTATGTATATGTATGTATTGTATGTATGTGAGTATGCGTGCGCCATATCTCTTTATTGGTTTTCATTAATTATAAATTCTTAATAATATTTATTATAAATTCTGTCACGAACTATGATGTTTCACATCTGCTGGGCGTTCCGTGACGGCTATTTTTTGCTTCATCATCATCGTCACCACAGGCCATCAAAAATCCACTACTGAACATAGGCATCCCCCATAGTTTGTTACCAAGAACTTTCCCCAATCACAGAAATACTGAACTTGTAGTATAATTTCAAAGTAGACAGGAAACTTCGATAGCGTGATTTGAGCTTCGGTGTCTGTTCAGATCGTTTTACACTATTGTAGTACGATGACAGTATTCTCAAACCAGTATTTCGCTACGACTCAAGAAATCTATTAATTATCGGTTCTTGGAACTATACGGCTGGTGATCAGTATGATCAGTAAACTACCTTAATTTTACGTTTTTAGGTGACACATCTCAGTATGTGACGGACTGGGTTATGTCATGCTCGCTCGTCTTTGTTTGCCTGTGCGTCGCATGGCAGGTCTTCCCTTTAATGTGGTCTTGAGGGCGATGGCTGCCACGTTCGTCATATTTGTAAACAAGCGCTGCTTGTGGAGCTCATCTGCTCGTGTTCTCTATATGCTTATTAGGGGGCGGTCAAGTATTACGTAACGCAATTTGGGGGGAGGGAGGTCTTGTAAAACATTATGATGCGTTACACGGGCGGCTTGTTGGAACAACGCGTTACGTGACATTGCTTTTTTTTGCTTGAATAAAACCCCTTTAGTTTATGTTTTATGGGGAATCCCTCGATTGTTTTGTACGTCATTTTTATTTTGTTCTCCCAAGTTAGTAACCCTTTCGTTTATGTTGTTGTGGAGTTTTCCGTTGTCCTCTAGGTTTTAAGCGGATGCCTTAAGATTTATTTTGCCTATCAGTATAATCCCACCTCATGAACAGAATATGTCCAAACTGTGGGATCGCTTTCACATCGCACAAGAGCGTGCAAGTGCACAGTCGTTACGTGCATGGCAAGACTGCCCAAGATCGTCGTGAAAGTAGAGTACGGCCACAGCTACTTGCTGCCAGCACGGCAAATGAGCTGCATTGTGCGCTGCTATGAAATATCGTCTGAAAATGCCGATTGGCTCAAGAAAGACAGAAGACGATGGAAGTAGTTTAGCAATTCCGGAACCCTCTTCAGCTGCTCTCCGGATGCCAGTAAGGAAAGTCTTGAGTGCCTGGCAAATCCTTCTATCCAGAAGAGCAGTAACTCCAATTGCATTGTTTTTTTACATACCTAGTTATTTGAATTTTTGGGACTGATTATATTTTAAAGTTTTTGTTAAGAATTTTATTATTTATTTATTTTTATAAATTTTATCATTTAGACTAAAATATTGTATTTCAGTTAGGTTTACGTTTCTAATAGCATTGTCAAAGGTTAAAGTAACGTAAAAATGGTCACTTGGGTGTTATGTAACGTTTAGGGAGGGAGAGGGGGTACAGAAAAACGTTAGGGCACTCTACATGGGGAGAAGGGAGGATCCAAAATCTTCAAAAATAGCTTTACGTAATACTTGAACGATGACTTATGAGCTCCAAAATTTTAATCGCCTTTTTTAAATACATCATAGAACATACTTCAGTAACTATGTCCATTCTGTATATATTATGATTTTTGAGTATGTGTGACAAATGAACACACATTCCACCTGACGATCCTCGATTAAGAATCACAATGCAGATGCGTTGACACACCTGAGGACTAAGATGGAATGCCTCGTTACCAGCAGAACGGGTCTCCGGTTACACTCACCATACGAAACACAGCAGCATTACTACACCCATAATTTAGCTGTAGCATGGCTCTAAAACAACGTTTAATATTAACTTAAAAAAATAACTAAAAAAGAGGATACCCGCGAAGTCTTTCACCATTTCTTCCGCGGTAAAAAGAACCTCATTTCGAAACGGCAGTAGATTTAAGCTTTTTTCAATAACATTTCACAAACGAAATTTATTTTTTAAGTCAAAGATATAAAGATACTTCATTTCATAGTTAATATTTACTCTTTCACTATCCGTTTTCTCTTTCACTATTTATTTATTTATTTATTATATCTTAAAAAATTTGGTCCTTTGAGCCAGATGTTAATAAATAAACGAAATAAAATTTCAAATTAATACCAACAATGTCTTACCAAGTCGGAACCTGCCCAAGTAATAGATTTGGAAAGTCATAACTAGGCACGTGACCAGGTGCAGCACGGTGAACGCCACCCAGAAGTAGATGTTAGCGTTCAGAACACCCACCAGACCTGTAAATGTTTAAAAATATGTTTTAACTATCTATTGGGTATATTGTTTGTATAATTTTATACGTACTGACGATGAAACATATTTTCGACGATTTAGATTATTAAAAATTAGATAACCCTGTCTCTGTATAATGAAATAAAGAAAATTAGAAAAGGTGAAAAAATAACACTTATTCCCTTTTATCGAGATTACCTTTAGCTTTATAATACAGATTATAAAAAGTCTACTAGAAGGCGGATGCAGATGCGCGGCATCAGCTTCCGTCATATTGACTCAAGCTTGGCAAGTATGAAAAATATCCCTCATAGTTGTCATAGGAAAAGGACGTCCTAGGCGAAAATTTATCGACCAAATTGGCGATTTATTGAAAACGGGCCAAATTAGGAGTACCCTTAACCGATGAGCATGTATGCTTAGGTATATGGATGTGAAGGAGGCGAGAGAGGTGTGTCAGGATCGTGCCAAATGGAAGTCTGTAGTCTCTGCCTACCCTTCTGGGTGACAGGCGTGAGTGTTTATGTATTATGTATGTATTGTATAGTTGTCATACTTGCCAAGCTTGGCAGGCACGTAGGCAACCTCAGTTTTTAAGTTTTAGTTGTTATTATAAAAGACGTGGTAGCTCAGCAGGCTATCGCTCGCCAATTGGTCGCTAAAGGAGATCGCTTTCGATCCTAAAACAATTTTTTACAAATAGTTTGTACAACCTTTCTTATTGTATAATTTACTTTAAAAAAAACATTCCCGCTGGGTTGTTTGCAGTGGTAGCTCAGTTGGTTAGCGCTCGCTGTAAATTTCACAGTACGCGAGCAAACCGGGTTCGAACTCTGCCGGCGCCAATGAAATTGTTAATTTCAATTTTAAGTGATGATTTACCACGTGCTCTGCGGTGAAGGAAAACATCGTGAGGAAACCTGTATGTCTGAGAAATAAGAAAAAAATATTTCGAAGACATGTGAAAATCGCCAACACGCATTGGGGCAGCGCGGCGGACACTTCCTTGCTCTAAAATCCTCTCAGAAATGAGCAGAGGCCTGTGCCCAGGAGTGGATCGTATATAGACTGTAATTTAAACTTTTTTTTTAACTATTATAATACGCTGCTGGTCAACTCCTGATTTGTTTCCCTCTGTCACATCCTACAACACCCACGGGATGATATGGGTTAGTGAATATTCATACACCTCCACTACACGGTCTCTATTAAGAATAGGATGCTTTAATAAGATAAGAGAACTAAATTAAAATTAAAAAGCAATCTTCAGCCGAGACTGTTTAAACTGCGAAATTATAAAAAGTAGTCCTGAAAGGCCACAATCAATTCTTCTTCTCCAGCAGACTATACAATATACTGAAATAAAAAAATTGGTCGCCTGTAAAGTCGGTTTACGGACGATAGTTTAATGTGACAACGTCATGACAAAACACTTTGTGGAACGGTGAGTGAATGAAACTTTGTGGAAGAGAGACAGCGAGCGGAACGTTACAATGCAGCGCTGCTTAACGTTACAATAAGTCATCCTTTTTCGTACGTGCAGCCGGCGTTCGCCGATTTATTAGACGTTATCACGTCATTAATGTTCGTGTTCAGAAGATGTGAACAATTGAAGAAGTGTACCTAAGAAGATGATCAGCGCCAGCACACCAAATGTGGCATGTGCTCGAGCGTTGATATCCGGATGTCTCGACTGATAGATCTTCACCATACATAACACGGCCGTTACGTACATGAACGACGTATCTGGTGAAAATAAACAAACATACTTATAGAAAAATCTGTGAAAAAATATTAACAGCTTATTAGGCTTCGTCTAGGTTGGATCTATTAATATAACGTCATTAAGGTTTAATATATCATCGAAGACCATTTATTATATTATTTTTTTCGTTTTGACAAAAAAGTTGTATATTTAATCTATAAAATCAAGTTTTTATAGATTAAATATACAACGAATCGCTCCTGGCATTGCTTTCTATCTGTTAGTGAAGAAGTCTCATTACAACTGGTTCAGCAGTTCCAAAAATAAAACCGGACAGAAATACAAACACAAATTAAAAAAAATGGTTACTCATGTCTTAATGGCGGGCAAACAACCCCTCAGCTCTATAAAGTTCAGTTATTTCGATAATACAGACAGATGCTTCAATTTTATTTATATGTAGGGATAATTTACTATAATCGCAAGTTTAGCATGTGGGTTGGTGTGTAAATAATAATAAAAGAAATTATTGCAAGTTGTTCAGATGACAAAAAAGCATTTTAAAATTATTATTAATGAATTTCTTTTTTCAAACCGGTACCTAGTCTAAGTAAAAAGTGACTTTAAATAAGAATTATTTGTCTATATTGAATTTAAAAAAATATATTGTATTCAATTCTTTTTTATCATGTTACACATTCCTTTAGACCTATGTTACGAATATTTTCAAGTTTTTGCGCATTTGGGCACGTACCAAACTGGAAGTTCATGCTGTTGGGGCAGACGTGGTAGGCTGCGGAGAGCAGACCCTCGCTAACCAGCGCCACGCCCATTGCGTACAGAAGCCCGAAATGCTGCGGGATTCCCATTTCCTTCTAGAAAGACAAAGAACTTATGGTGATGTGTGTTCTAATGGTGGTGAAGATTTGGCTGCTACTGAGAATTTCTTGACAGTAAAACTAATAACTGACGCTGGTACGACTCGGGATGCCCACCCGGTACAACATTATCAGCGTCTGCACTTAAAAACACTTGACCAGTGAGACAGACAGTTATATACTATCACCTATTAGTCACGAGGTTTTTTGGCGCTTCCCATAGTGTCTCTTACGTCACTTACGAGACAATATAGAGTGATAAACTATGTGATGATGAAATTTAAACTTTTCCATGCTCCATTAACTGTAGAAGTCAGTGTTTAACAAAAAACTCAATGTTGCTGTATTTAAATATCAGTAATGATTTCTTAAATTCCCTCATTAAAAAACTTTTTTCTTTTATTTTGTTTTAAATGCTCGATGCTGCTGTGTTTTGTATGGTGCGTGAAAAGAACCCCGAGACCTGTTTTCCTGGAAACGAGGCTATCCATTTTAGTCCTCGGAGAAGACAACACACCTGTATTTTGATTCTTAATCGAGGATAGATGTAGAAGTCTATAGGCCACTGTATCCACTTAACATCACTTGTTCTGTGAGCCCGTTTGTCACCCGTATTCTATAGAAAAAGTGTTACTCCAGTACCTCGAGGGCAGTTTTGCTGCGGTGCCACTGATGCCTTCTCCACACTTGCAGCAGGAACAATGTGCCCAGCAACACGTAGCCCAGGTTTGAATACACATGGTTGAAGTCCGACAGCATCATCAACGGGTGCGCGCACAAGAAGTTGAAGTAGCACAGGTCCTGGTTGCCGGACTGGTTCAACAACTAGATAAAAAATAGAACAGTAACAATGAGACTTACAATTTTCATTGCCTATATAAAGTCCAAAATTAATAAACACATCTTAATTAAGAAAAACATTAATACGTGGTAAAGCCACACTGCAGCCATATTATGGTTGTAAAATGAATGGGTACGCTCGACCGGAGAAGGACCACGCTCTTACAGAATACCAGCGTAAAATAGCAGCTCAATAATGCTGTGTTTCGTATGGTGAGTGTAAAGATCCAGAGACACTTTTTACTGGAATCGAGGTATTCCATCTAAGTCCTTAGGGGTGATTGATTACGCATTTGTATTTTGATCCTTAATTGAGGATAAATGTAGGTGTCTATGGGTCACAGCATCCACTTACCATCAGGTGGACTGTGTGCTCTTTTGCCTTTATTCTATTAAAAAATCGTTATATTGAAAACCGTGTAGTGGCTGTGTAAGAATATGTACTACTCCATATACGAGGGCGGCACTCGTATATGGAAAATTTCGGGAATCAAGGAAGTGACACAACATTACTATTTAAAATGTATTTATTGCTTTTCGAAGTATTCTCCGCGAAATTTGACATATTTTTCCATACGATGGAACCAATCATTGAAGAAACCATTCCATTCGGATGTTGGGGTCTCCAAAATGGTCGTTTTGTAGGCGTCCACAGCTTCTTCAGGTGATGAAAATCTCTGTCCACGCAATTTATTCTTTATTTTAGGGAAAGTATAGAAATCATTAGGGCTTAGGTCGGGGCTGTACGGCGGATGGTCTAATAATTCTATGTTTTCTTGCTCTAAAAACTCTTTTGTTCTGTGTGCGGTGTGAGAACTCGCATTGTCGTGATGGAGGATGATGCGACGGTTGCAGTTCTCTTTACGGAGTTCAGAAACGACCTGTGGCAAACAAATGCTAGCATACCATTCTGCATTAACCGTTCTTTGTCCCTCAAGAGGAATAGTCGTAACATGGCCGGTTTTGGAGACAAACGTGGCCACCATTTTTTTTGCAACACTCCGTGAACGAATAATTTTTTTTGGCTTTAACTCATTTTCGAACACCCAAACTCGTGACCGGTTTTTTGTTTCGAGTTCGTACGCATATATCCAGGATTCGTCACCTGATATAATGTTGTATACAACATTTGAGGATCCTGCGTGGAATCTTTCGAGAGTTCTGACGTACCAAGTAACGCGAGCCGCTTTTTTGCTCTTCACAGAGTGAATGCGGTATCCATCGGGAAAACAACTTTTTTTACACCTAATTGTTCATGCAAGATTATTTGTATTTGACTCATGCCAATGGGTGCGTTTGGCAGAAAAAAGCGCTAGCAAGCGCTTATAAGCGCTAAAATAGTTTTCGGCCAGGACACGATTGCTACTTCAGTAGCGCTGACACAATCCGCCATTTTGCTTATTTAATTTGTTTGTTTTGAAGTAGAGTTTATAAGTTGTTTTGTGCAATATTAGTTTTAAGTAATATAATGACATGAATAAACATATACATGCTATTAAAAACTCATGATTGGTAAGTTTTTTAATATGAATACTTTACAAACATATATTTAAATTAGGTTAGATTCCCCGGTTAAAACTAACATCGTGTCCTGGAGGAAAATAGCTACTTACGATTTGACAGCGCTTACCGCTTACGATCGCCATTTTGCTTACAAGCGCTTGCAAGCGCTTTTTTCTGCCAAACGCACCCAGTGTCTAAAGTTGCCTGAATTTCGCGGTATGTCACATGTCGATCTTCCTCAATCAGCTTACGCACAGCATCAACGTTTTCTTGGGTGACTGCAGTTTTTGGACGACCTTGACGGGTATCATCACTGAGCTTGACACGTCCACGTTGAAATTCAGCAAACCAGCGATTAATTGTGGTTTTGGATGGTGCTTCATCACCAAATGCAGAAATCATCCGGTCAACACACTGTTTTTGTGTTAAACCACTTCGAAAGTCATAATAAATCATCGCTCTTGAATTTTCTCGAGTCAATTCCATTTTCTCAACGACTAAACAAGTTTGACAAAAGCTTGTGACAAGACCGAGAATCTTTTTTTAAATAAATAAATGGTATTCGATTTTTAAAACCAAGGAGTTTTCAATTAAAAATATTTTAATATGACAGGAACAGTGGAAATATTCCATTCCCGATACTTTTAGTGCAGCCTAGGTAATCCCACGTGAGTCATAAGAGGCGACAGAGGGAAACTGAAAACGCAAATGAGCAGCAGCACCTTCCTGATAATAACCCAAAAATTAAAAAACCGCAGTTGCAAACTCTAACTATGGCAAAATTATTGGCAAATTATGGCAGGCTGTAATGGATGGAATGATGGATAAAGTGTTAGTATTACCACAGTTTAAAGACCTTACAGTTGGAAAACGTTTGTACTTGTGCAGAGCAATAGTGCGTATTGCGGGGCAGGGGGCGGGCCTCTTGTACTAGCGCACTTCACTGTGTCTGATACACAATACATGCGGTTTGCGCGAGCGTGTTTTATAGTACTTATTAATAATTCTCTCTCACTCGCACATGTATTATCATTACCTGGCATCTGGCATTCTGTTTCGGTGTCGGTCAGGCCTTTTTCGCCACCATTTTAGATTCGTTTCATTATTGGCGCGGGTTATACTAAGTAAAATTGAATTCCAATGATGGCCATTCTTATGTTTTTTTGTACCTTTCTTTTTTTTTTTTTTTTTTTTTTGATAAAATTGTTTATCCGAATGCGAATACACTACAAAATAAATTTAACAATCGAAAGCTGAAAACGTGTATTAATAGAAAGTGTCGCGATAATATTTGGCAGTGCAACACTTGTAAATGTGTTTTTTTCTTATAGTAATAAAAACTGATCTTGTTCGATAAATGTCTTTAAGTTATAAGTATTGTTACAGACTTGAGGTTCGTAAATAAAAATTGCCGATAGATTACTAAATAACTTTAATTTCTTTAAAAAATACATCAATAATACTGATGTATATAGGCTCTGCGTTGGGGAGGTAAATGTTAATAAACGATAACGAGTATTTTAATATCCAAAATTATTTTATTGTTGCGCGCCACAGTTCATGGCACTAGCGCCATCTATTATCGAACAGAGGAACTAAGCTTTCTAGATAAATCCACACTCGAATTTTCTACATCTAGTCGGTCGGGGCCGTTATTAGCTGGAACATTCTAGATGTTTCGGTGGAAAAGGCCTATATAAGGTCGTTTGAGGTCGTGACCGGGGCAGTATTGAATTGGCGATACAAGTGTAGGTTTCGGAGCGAAATAAAGTGAACTAGTTAGTGTGATTAATTATTAGTGTGATTTAAGTTTTAATTGGTATTCAGTATTTAAAGTGTCAATTTTGGTAGTTTAATCGGCAGTTTTTGTTGTCACGAACCCTAAGCTCAAGTCCTAGCATACACGCTGACTACGATAACTTTAGTTTGTTTATATTTTTATTGTTGTAAATTTTAATTAAATAATTAAATACAAAAAATATTTAGTTAATAAATCACTTTTTTTAAATAACAGGAAGTGGCATATTAAAGATACCTATGTAAATCCATGTTAAAGCAGCAGTGACGATGATCAAAATTTGCACGCCTTGGTAAGGCAGAATGTATAGGAACTTTTATGTTTTAATAATACTTTTGTAATATCTATCTACATTTTATGCAAATAAATAATTATGAATAATGATGATGACTACTCTGAAGATGAAGCAGAAAAGAGTGAAATTGAAGAACTAGATTTAGATGACGACTTTCTCGTTCGAGATAGTAAAATCATGGTCCTTTAGTAAATAGTTTACCTATTTGTCAAAAAAATCTGTTTTGCTCACCCTACCTAAATAAGTAAGAAGTCGAAATATGACTCTTACTTTGATGGCATTAACGTGAATTCTCCAATAAGAAGGGGTTCTGTGACAATAATCACACTTGGAAAATCGGTATTTTTCATAATTCAGATTAAATATTGGAATGTACAGTAAAAAAAGGTTAAAATAATAATAATTACTTACTCGCTGGTAGGTGACAACAAGTTGTATAACAGGCAGCGTGTAGAACACAGCTACAGTCAACACATTCCACAGATACATCTTGGACCGCGCTGAAAGCACTCGTGGGCGACATCTACAACGGACAATAAAACATAAAGTAGTAGCAGTATAAAAATCTCCACTACCCCATATCGTCCATGGGTCTCTTAAGAGGCAAGAGGTAAACCAGAAAGAACTTATTATATCTTGAAATCTTGCAGTGGTATAGGGTTGGGATTTCATTTAATTAATTATAGGATCCCAAGTACATGGTAGCACCCAGCTATCTTCTGTATTGAAATTAAGATGATTTTGGTTTCAATCATTCTTGGTAAGAATCGGTAATTCTTTTATGAGAATTTGTGATCTATCATACCCGATGTAATGGCGGGGCCATCCTATACGTGTTCACAGACTGCAGACTTATCGAAATGACGATTGATCAGCTGATGTAGAGACTATATTTCAATATATGAATGCATTTAATCCTAAATTTATCCCTTCGGTCCTTTCTACATTAAAAGAGTACTACCCATAGGAAATAATTTACATTACATTCATATTAACACTATTATACCGCAAAGCTAGGTATACATCAAGGTAAAATTTTAGGTCCACTCCCGTACATTTTATTAGTCTATTAATTTTACCTTACGATAACAATTTACAAACTTACTTACAAATAAAATAACTATATTAAAACAGTCCCAGATATCTTTTAATATAAATTAGATGCTATTGTTGCGAAGGTTCGTCGTTTTATGGCTCGCAACACTATTATAAATATAAGCATTATGAAACTGCATGAGGTTACTTATGATTTTCTAATAATTTACTAAGCAAAACTTACCTTGACAAGTTAGCCACACAAAGTTTACCACCTTGCATATAGTCGTCTTTTTCCACTTTTGCATCGTCGTCAAAGTCGTCGGATTCCGTGTCCGACATTGAACTTGGATCTGTGATAATTTTTTTAGAGAATTTATTTCTAAATATATATTTGTAAAAATTTGTATGGTTTATGCAAAGTAATTAATTAAAGTTAGTTAAAGTAATTAATTAAGTAATTAAATATTGATGTGTATTATTTACTAGTATATGAACAAAATCTCAATTATATACTCCAGACCGTATTTCGGCCTGTGAGAGCAAGGGTATGGGTAGCGCACACAATCGTGTACTATAATTCAGTCTTACGCGGTTAGGTAATGTCCGTTGAGAATGGCCGCTGTTACTTAAATTCGGTCTGGAGGACATTATTATTTCTATACTTATTATTTAATAGACTAAACATCTAAAGAGTAATTCTCACCTGTTTGATTAGGTTGTTCTTCACCCGCTAAACATTGTCTAGAACTTCCACTGGCATCTAACGTGCTTATGGTACGGCGTCGCCGTGGCAAAGTACCACTTTTATCACGTGGATCACCAGCCGTTGTCACTCGACCTTCTGAGATCATACGTAAGCAGTTGCTCAGTCGATATAATGTTTAAAAATGTTTCTTTTCAATTAGAATTACATAGAAAATTTGCATTTAGTTTGAAGTGGTAGAGCCACGCTGCAGAATGTGCCTGCGGTATGTATGGGTTGGCTCCGCCGGCCGTGATACCAACGTGAAACAAAAAAATAATGCTGCTGTGTTTCGTATACGTAATACTGTCCTTAAAATATATATGCCTTATAACAATATAGCTTCACACATTCAATATAAACGTAATTATGTACTGAGTACACTTTATGTAGTACTAGTACTTCACCGTTTTTACGTGGTAGTCAGGTTGCAGCTATACTAGCTATACACAGCTGCAGCACGAACGTGTTGGCTCTACCGGGGTAGAACCTAGTTCTCACGGAAAACCTTCATGAAGCAGAATAATATTGCTGGTTTCTTATGGTGAGTGTAGAGAACGGAGACCATTTTCACTGGTAAGGGGGCGTCCATTAATTACGTATAGCGATTTAGGCAATTTTTCTACCCTCCCCCTGGTGAGATATTGTGACATATGGATCGACCCCCCACTCCCCACCCATACATCTCACGTGATATTTTTCAAAATGTGTATTTTTATTGTAAATGCGTTACAAATTGCTCAATTATTTTTATATAATTTTTGGAGTTCGCATTACCACGATAAATATTATTGTGTAGTATTTAGCCATAGTTTACTTAATTTAACCCAATTTTCTCGAAAATTTTACAGTGGTTCTTGCTGAAAAAAGTAATATTTGCCGAGACCCTCCCCTCTCCCCTACGTGATATTGGGTAAGTTTCAGTTCGACACCGTCCACCCCCGCCCACTCAAACGAAATCAATGGACAACTCCTAAATGAGTATTCCATATGTCCTCAGGGGGGACAACGCGTCTGCATTTTGATGTTTTATCGAGGTTAGATGTAGATGTCTGTCAGCATCCATTTACCATCAGGTGTGTACTCGTTTGTCACATTGATTCTAAAATAATATTGAGAAAATAAAAGATTAAATATTAGAAAATTCTTATATCTTACATATTACAGTACCATATAAACGATTTACCACATTCTCACTAATAGTAAAAAAGTATTAAGTAAAAAAAGTATGAGAAAAATCGAGTCACGTACGCCATTTTTTCTTTACTTTAGCCTGAAAATAAAAAATAACGCTAGATTTCTAATCTTACCTTCAGTTTGACTGCTTTCCATAGAAGAGTCGCTTCGCTTTTTCCTTTGACACAAAACAGCGATTATGAAGGCTAAGTAGAATGAGAGGAAAAAAGCCAACGCAGCACCAGCCGCAATCATGTACTCCTGGTAGGATATTGTCGGTATAATCTTGAATCTGCAATAAAGCAGGGAAAGGTCAGCCTAACTCGTCATACATTTGTCATAGCCGTGGGTTCTTTTTATGGAAGAAAAGCATACGGCTCATCTGATGGTAACTGATCACTGTCTTCCATGAATATTCGCAACACCAGAGAAATCGCAGATACGTTGCCGGCCTTTAAAAAAAGGATAAGGCTCTTTTCTTGAAGGTCCGATACAAAAAACCGCTGGCAACAGTAAACTCTGGTACTTTAAAAACTGGTAGTGGAAAAGATAAGATAGTCCAAAATACCTAATATAATCATTAACGAATTTTATATCTAAACTCGAGAACCTTTCTTCCCCATCGGTTGTCGGTTCTTCGAGCTAAGATAGGTTCTAGAGTGGCAGCTTTGTACCGGCAGGCGATAAAGTGACGACCTGGTAGGAAATGCAGTAAATCGATGGATGAATGTGGCAATTCATAACTAAAAAAAATCAACATCAATATCGGTCAAACCGTTTAAGAAGAGAAGAATTACGAACACACATATACACACCCACACAAACACACACACATACACACACACACACACGCGAACGAACGTACGCACGAACGCACGTACGCACGCACGCAACACGCACGCACGCGCCTACACACCTACGTACCCATATAATATGTTAATCAATTTCATAATATGTTAGTGTACAAGAAAAACAAATGTAAAATATTTTTGCCGTAGGCTTCTATTCCGTTCACCTGTTACACCCTATTTTATCCAGACGGTAAAAAATATCATACAGTATAGATAGTCCAACTTCAGAAAGGCTAAGCTAGGCTTTGCTCACCTGAATTGTTTGAGCCTCCCATCAGGCGCCGTCACGTCTACACGGGTTTCGTCCCAGCCCAATATCCGCGCCATGCGAGGCAACGTGGAGTTTCCGCTTGTAGCCGTACAGTCTTCGTCAGAAGTTTTAACAATGAACACAATGTAGAAGCCCAGGGGGAATGTGTCTTGCTAAATGCCGACCAAAGAAATTAACTGTTGTAATATATCGAAAATTATCAGATAATCTACAGAAATAAAAATAGAAACTTTTTATTCAATATAGATTATAAATAAACGTTTTAAAAAGACAACGCCCACACTAGGTATTTCCCTGTATCGTGGAAGCATTTCATAAGGACTAACATCTGGACTAGGAACAATTACTTGTAGACCATATAAATACATGTTCCGTGCGGGATTCAAACCCGCGGCCCTCAGCGCCGTAACTCATTGCTAAGCCACTGTGCCACGTAGCCGTCAAATGTTCAATTTACCACTGGATCGGATGATACCACTGTCCTGGGAAAAACCCGTAGGAAACCTAGTGAAAAAAATACGTGTGGCACTCGGGGACTGCCGCGGTAAAGCTATTGCATAGCATTTTTGTCAACTTATGCGATAAAATAAATAAAATAACCTTTATTTCTACTACAATAAAAACGACTTATGATCAATCTAGGTAATAATAGTAAAGAATACTTAAGATGTATTTTTTACGTATAATTATGTATGTATATATATATTGACTTAGTTAATGTTAGTAGTAGTCGCCTCTGCGGCGTAGGCCTCTCCTAAACCTTTCCACATATCTCTTTCCCGAGCCACTCGCATGCAAAGGGGTGGTCCACATCTCTGATTAAAAATATCTCTCCACCTTTTGCTAGGTCTCCCTTTTTTTCTTTATCTGTATCTTGGTATCCATTCTGTTAAACGTTTGGTCCATCTGTTATAATTCATTCTACAGATGTGTCCTGCCCAGTGCCATTTCAGTGGTCTTGTTCTTTTTCTTATGTCTATTATTTTAGTTTTTTCCTGATGTGGACGTTGTTAACCTTATCTGATATTTTTAGACCAAGCATGCTTCTTTTCATTTGTAAAATACGTATAGCAATTTTTTCTTCGTCTCATTTTCTCAGTGACCACGTCTGGCAGCCATATGTCAGGCATGGCAATATCGCTACTTAGTAGAGTTTTTTCTTTATATTTATACCAATATCTTTATTTTTCATTATTTCTCTCAATCCCCAATATTTCTTCCAGGCTAGAGTTATCCTTCTTTCTTTCTGTATTGTTTACAAATGACACTAGCTGTCCTAAATATACATATTCTATTACATATTCAATTTTTTCATTTGCTATTCTAATGTCCTGAGGTAATCCGTTGGTTAAAATCTTTGTTTTCATCGTGTTCATTGACAATCCCACCTTTTTACTTTCCATTATGCGATTATAATTATTTATTTATTTTATTTATGCAGTAATTTTTTTCTTTGTTTTTTTCTTTGATATTAATTCAAGTTTTTTCTTTGATATTAATTCAAATTACACTTTTTGAGCCTGTGGACCGATAAGAAAAATATTTTTTTTCTTTTATTGAATAAATGAGAAGTTAATATTGTTTAAAATATTTTTATTATCTTACAATAGACTCTATAGGTTTTAGGTAATTAACGAGTTCTTCCGACAAACGATAATTTTCTATGAAGTCCGTGTTTATTAAATACTCTATATTCACGAAAGTTGCTAGCATGACGACGACTCATATAAATCCAAAGAATATGCTTCTTGCAATAAACTATATTATTGTTGAAAATATTTTTATTATCTAACAAAACATGCAACTAGTCTACACGCATACGTCTAGTAGCACGCACACTAACACCGTGCCGAAGTCTGCCGAAATTAAACGACATTAGACGATGTTAGGTTTTCGGGTCTCAGGTTTTTTTCGTTGCGGAATTTCTTGGTTTGGTCGCCGCGCTCAAAGCCCGCGATAAAAGCTATGCAATAGCTTAAAATACGAACGGTTTACAATCATGCATATTACACAATTAACAACACAAAACAAATTAGAAAAAAGCTTCGTAGCGACCGCCTCATTTCCAAGGGTTATTATCATCCATAAATTCCTTAATATTACAATAACTTTTTTATTCAAACCTTGTTTACTGACGTTAATAAATTTTCAGGTCAAATTATGTATATTTTCTGGGATTTTGTTATTAAAATCCCATATTTGTAGCCTTAACAAGAGTTGCCAATGCCAGGATTATAGTGCCCGAGTGTATGGGCAAGCACAGGTGCACTATACTCCCCCATTTTCATAGTCCGATGAGACGGCAATCCGACACGACCAGAGAGAGATCAGACGCAGGATAATAGCACAGGGGGTCAAACACCGCCAACTTACCGACTCTGGGCTACTAGCACACATATAATGATTTTGGGTGACCTTTTTACCGTCTGAAAAAAATAGGTTGTAACATATGAACAGAGTAGAAGCCTATGGCACTGATATTTTACAAAAAATAAAACCAAACATTTTGAATTAAATAAATTAAAAATAAAATCTATCGAAATCTAAATAATATCCATCTACACGGCAATAAAACAAATATTTAGTGTGCATCTTTGACTTGTCACTTGCAGGGTCACATCAAGGGGGGTAAAGTAATTGTTCAAAATTTTTTTTCAAATGTTTAGTTCAAAAATTTTCTTTTCTTCGGCTTCTACTCCGTTTACATGTTGCACCCTATTTTTTTCCAGACGGTAAATAAGTTCATCCAGTATATTAATTTCCTGAAATAAAAACCTAATAACAGATTTTTGTCCTATCCGGGATTAGAACCTCGGACTCCATGATCAGCAGTAGCGCTTATGACCACTGGACTAAAGGGGCAGTCAATTATTTGAAGTTTACATTTTATGTAGGGAAATAGAGTAAATGGGGCCCTGCACTCTATTGTGAAGAGTCAAAATGTGTCAAAAAAGGCACGTATGGCAATTCACAATGCTGTGTTGGTCCCTACTTTAACGTATGGTAGTGAAAGTTGGGTGTGGCAGAAGAAGCATGAGAGTAGAATCAACGCAGTAGAAATGCGGTCCTTAAGGAGTATGTTAGGGCTGAATCTGAACGACAGGGTAAGAAATTGTGTAATAAGAGAAGAGTGTGGTTTGCAAGATGATGTTGTGACCAGGATTAAGAAAGGAATGCTTCGGTGGTTTGGTCATGTGGAAAGAATGAATGAGGAAAGAGTGACAAAGAAAATTTATGTTGCAGAAGTGAATGGCAGAGTCGGAAAGGGACGTCCTAGGCGAAAATTTATCGACCAAATTGGCGATTTATTGAAAACGGGCCAAATTAGGAGTACCCTTAACCTACGAGCATGTATGCGTAGGTGTATGGATGTGAAGGAGGCGAGGGAGGTGTGTCAGGATCGTGCCAAATGGAAGTCTGTAGTCTCTGCCTACCCCTCTGGGTGACAGGCGTGAGTGTTTATGTTATGTATGTTACTTGATTTCTTGATGACTGACTTCGGGCTGCTAAAAAAAACTAATATCGGATTTTAGCCCGACCCGACATTCGAACCCAAAACCACATGATCAGTGACATTTTGATCACAAAACTACTTTAAAAGGAATTAATTCGCGGCAAAGCCATGCTGCAGCTATATTATTGCTGTAACACGAATCGGTCGGCAGAATACCAGCGTAGAATAGCAGTTTGACGATGCTGTGTTTCGTATGGTGAGTGTAGAGAACCGGAGACACTTGTTACTGGAAACTAGACTTTCCATCTTAGTCCTCAGGGGTGACAACGCATCTGCGTTTTGATTCTTAATTGATGATAAATGTTGATGTCTATGGACCACAGCATCCACTTACCATCTAGTACTCAGCTCGTTTGCCTTATTCTATGAAATAAAAAAATAGTAAAATATCTTACCGTTAAAGTTATCCCACCCCGCCTCGTCATAGTTAAATAGTAACCATCGTAAAGTATATCTCTTTCATTGTCGAAAACGGGACACTAAAACAATAAATATTAATATTGTAATAATCGCTTATGAACTAAAAATCAATAATGTTATAACAATATTTTGATACTACAGTAGTGTTTAACCGTGGCTGGGGTTCCATTATATTAACTTTACTCAAGGAACGCTTTCGACAAATTATGCGATTTTAATTATAACTAGCGACCTGCGAAGTTACAGCCTATATACGTCCCACTGCTGGGCACAGGCCTCCTCTCATTCATGAGAGGGTTTAAGGGCAAGGAAGCGTCCGCCGCGCTGCCACAATGCGTGTTGGCGAACTTCACATGTTTTCTAAATATTATTTTTTTTATTTCCCAGACATGCAGTTTTCCTCACGATGTTTTCATTCACCGCCAAGTTTGTGGTAAATTAACAATTTAAATTGCAATTAACAATTTCAATGGTGGCCGGCAGGGATCCAACCCGGTTGCTCGCTTACTGTGAAATTTATAGCGAGTGATAACCATCTGAACTACCACGGCTTCGCTTGGGTGGGATCTATAAATACGCCACATTAGCCTTTAGATTTTTCGAAATAATTATCAATGACCATTTAGTAAAACAATTTTGCAATTAAACAAAAATAATTCCCAAGTTTTTCGGATAAAATATGGTCAAGATCACTCCTGGTACTGCTCTCTACCTTTTCGTGAAGTTTCATCACAATCAGTTCAGCCACTCAGAAGATTAGCGCGGACAGACACAATGTCTCTACCTCGAATCTGAATAACCATTTGTAGATTTTTTATTTTTTGCTGCTTGTGGCTGTCTGGTGGGTGGCGGTTGGGCGTAGATAAAATGTTTACAAATGGTTATTCATAGATTCGAGGTAGAGCCCCGTTGCAGGGTAGGTAGGGACAGTTATGGTCGTAGCACGAATGGGTCAGGTCGAGGTTGTTTGCCACTCTTATTGTATTAAAAAAAGTCATTTCATGAGCTCAATAAAGTGCAGTTATTTCGATAGTACAGACAGCCACTTCAATTTTATGTATATGTATATATTAAAGCGCTATTGCCACATTGAACTAACGCTACATTGTAGTACGATGTGTTGCTTTTGAAAATGTTACCATATGTAGGTACATCCAACCTTAAAGATATCTCTGCGGTTACTGACCAGAGCGGTCACGAGCGCTAGAAGCTCGAACTGTTTGTCTTGTTTTTTTTTTCATTAAAAAAAAAACATTTGTTAAGTGCTCTCCACATTCCTTAAAAAATAAAAATACGTGTGGCACTCGGTGACTGCCGCGGTAAAGCTATTGCATGGCATTTTTTTAGCAACTTATGCAATTATAATTATTTATTTATTTTATTTATGCAGTTAAGTCTTTGATATTAAATCAAGTTACACTTTTTGAGCGTGGTGACCGATAAGCAAAAACAATTTTTTTTCTCTTATTGAATAAATGAGAAGTTAATATTGTTTAAAATATTTTTAATACCTTACAATACTACATGTATTGTAAGGTATTAAAAATATTTTTTATATTTCAGGAATTATTTTTTTCAGGTTATTCAGGAATTTTTATCATTGAGTTAGCAGCTAGTGTACACGCATACGTCTAGTCGCACGCACACAAACACCGTGCCGAACTCTGCCGAGTGCCGAAGTCTGCCGAACTGAAACGACGTTAGACGATGCACGGCTTTCAACGCCACACCTCCGTGCCCGTCGGAGTGGGGAGCGTGAGGTTTTTTCGTTACGGAATTTCTGGATTCGGTCCCCTGCGCTCAAGGCCCGCGATAGAAGCTATGCAATAGCTTAACAAGCTTTTTCAATTTCTATCAATTACACACGATATTCTACTCGGATCTAGTATGGGATTCTCCAACGTACAACAGCGCAGTAAACGCAATTTACAGTTATCTTTATGATCTTTATTCATCGGGTCGATTATATTATCGATTCGCGTTTTTGTTTTTACAACAACCTTGTCCATATGTTTTTTTTATTTATTTTTAGAAATAATTACAATAAGTAGATTTACACAGTTTCAAAAATGTTTAAAATTATAATTACTAAAAATTTGATTTGGATTGGTGACCTTGAAAGGTATTGGGCACGCTCCATCAAACCCTTGATAGTATACTATTTACAGTTATAAGTTAGAACGGGGGAGTGGGTGGAGCCCGTTTAGCCACTCAGGCTAGCTGCGCATTTGTGATTTTTGTCACCGTGACTGTTTCGTCACTCATATCAAGTCCGTGGATATGTATGGAGATGCGTGCACGTTACGACATAACAACTGGGCGACATTTTTATTTTTGATTTGGAAAAGTGACGTGACGACAAAAAGTTTAATGTCACGGTGACAAAAAAATCCTCAGTGCGCCCAGTCTGTCAACTGAAACAGCGAATCGGATTTGTAGTAGTGATAATACGACGTATTTGCTTGTATGTGTGTACAAAATAAGGTTGACAGCCATTCTATTGCGTATTATAGTATTCTATGGTTACAATTCACGAAGTCGAGAGGGGTTTAATTGTGTTAAAAACGTGTCTGTATACGTGTCAAAGTGTGTGTGAGACTAAAAGCGGTATGTTTAGCGAGGGCACGCTCGAAACTGATCGCTCCATCAGACACGCACACTATCGCAATGTACATGTACACGTTCAACCACGAGTAAAGCCTGCCACCCGACTTCGTGAATTGAAGAACTACACTATATACATACATCAATGCCAGTAAGTAAGCAGGAAGTACATCTGTCGTTTGGAGTATTATATTAGGAAAAAGGAAGCTTCTCGAGTGGCAATTTCGTACCGGTAAACGAAGTGTAGAACGGCCTACCACTAGATGACGAGTGACGACCTGGTAAGAGATGCAGGAAGTCGATGGATGCAGGTGGCTCAGCACCGTGCTTTGTTTCATTCCTTGGGGGAAGCATATCTTCAGCAGTGGACTTAGGAAAGGTAATGATGGTGATGAATTACATTAATGCTTTAAATTTAAAGTATTTAATTTGAATGAATATACTATTACAATATGATCCTTGTTGATCGATATACCGTGCTTTGTGGCATTCCTTGGGTGAGGCCTATGTTGTGCAGTGGTAATGATAATGATGGTTATGATTACGAAATAAACGCAGAAATAGCTCACCGAGAAATTCTGGATAGAGATGACAGCACAAATATCGTCATCCGATTCTATCATAACGATAACACTCTTCGGTCTGGAGAACCATCCGTAGCTTCGTTCCATGTTACTCTGAACAAAGTACCTGTCCAGCGTTTTTTGTTCCGAATCATCCAGCTTCTTATTACAAATGTACTTTCGTTTAATACTTATGGCGTTCAAATCGACCATTTTATTAGGCTCCTGGTTGAATGGGTAGAAATAGTACTTGGGCTGGCTCGGTGTGGTTGTGAGGTTCGTCACAGTGTTTAGCTTTATGAAGAAATCCTGGACCGTCTCGACTGTAATTGTGACCATTATGGGATCTGGAGACGACGATGTCAAGTGGACTATGGGTGTGTTTAATGTTGACACATCTGCAATTAAATGCGACAAGGCAAATTTTAGGTACTTTAACACAAATTATGTTATTTCTTTACAGTTCTGTGTACCATTATCAGTTACTTGAAGTCGAAACTTAAAAATAAATTATAGTAAAGGAGTTAAAGCATGTAAATGATGTTGCTATTATAAAAATGAATAGAAAATTATCACGTTGTATTTTAAAATATTGTTACTAAAGTTTATAAACACTAAAAATCAATAGAAATAGAAAACAACAATTGAATAATATATATCCCATCGTTGAAAACTAGGTTGTAGACTCCGCTAGAGGTGTCTGTCTGAATACTCACCGCCACCCTATTATAGTTATTCTATTTCACGGTGAAGGTTTCGCCTTGATTCTAGTAGTGACGTGTACCGACAGGCATTTTTGTGTGTGTTACTGCCAATCGTTCGACTTACGAATGTGACTGAGCGCCCCCGAGGCCTTCGCACACTAACACAATGTATGTGCACGGCTTACAACAAACAAAGTCAAAACTTTACCGCGAAATAGAATATATTTCGCGGCACGTAACTCTAGCGCTGAACAAATCGTGGAGAGGATAGCTGCGAATGTCGTATCAGTACGGGGGACGGAATGCGACTGGAGAGACAATGAACGCCTGCGAACAATACGCACAGCCAATCATACGCAATAATGCGTAATACAACCAATTGTGCGCAATACGGTCACCGCTAGACTTTCGTGCCGCGAGTTTTAACTATACCTATTTCTGCTGTCATACTACAGTGCTTTTTGCTCTGCCGTGTTCCAGTCTGAAGGGTTCAAACTACAGTGCTTTTTGCTCTGCCGTGTTCCAGTCTGAAGGGTATAGATAGCCTGTATAATTACAGGCTGCGAGGCATTCCATTTTAGTGCTTTAAGTTGACATCGCATTTGCAGTCTTTTTCTTTTAGTAGCTACTTACCATCAGACGGACTGTAAGTTCGTCAGTCACTTAAAAAACCTTTTCTTTTAATTTTTTATTTATATAATAAGAGTGAAAGAAGAGCACACAGTCCACCTGATGGTAAGCGGTTGTTGTGACCCATAGACATCAACATTTATCCTCGTTTCAAAATGCTCGAAACGAATCAATATGCAGATGCGTTGTCACCCCTGGGGACTAAGATAGAACGCCTCGTTTCCAGTAAAAAGGGTCTCCAGTTCTATACACTCACCATACGAAACACAGCAGCACTACGCTGTATGCTATTTTACGCTGGTATTCTGTGAGAGCGTGGTCCTTCCCCGGTCGAACCGACCCATTCGTGCTACAACCAGAATATAGCTGCAGCGTGGCTCTACCACGTTTGAAATAGAGTATCGAGCTGTGATGAATATTTTTTGACAATAAAAACCGGCAAAATCAAACAACGTTTTGATGCTGTGTACGAGCATTCTTCCTCTTCGTACTCCACCGTAAAAGAATTCGTTTGAAAAGAGAATCAATTGATTATTACATTATTATTACAAATATAAATATATAATTCGGATGAACCTATATAGAAACGCGTGGAAACATAAGAGAAGAGTATTTACGTAACAAGGGGCCACAGTAGAAGCTTATCCGGTCTCCACTCTCTAAGCAGGCGTGAACAAAAAAAAAACAACATGGTTTAAAGCTCGAAAACTAACCGACGTGAAACTAATGAGGTCAAATTAGGAAGAACTTACAAAAAAATTATTATTTATATAGGTTGATCCCTACTAGTTGTACTGAAAGTGATTATTAAATTTATTTTTAATCTAGTTTCAATCTTAAATTATTATAACTGTGCCTCTAGAAATAAGCAGTAACAACAAATACGAAGAAACTGACAAATCTTGTGTTTTAAATTATTCGTTTTTAATTTATTCTGGTATTATTCAAACCAAACTGTAAATGATTACCAATTCTAAATAATCGATATCGATTTTTTTAAGAATCGAATATTGTACTTTCCCATTTTTGGTTGGCATGCTTGGTGCAACAAGTCTGACAGCTGTCAAAATGTATTTCTTAGATTTGGTTGACTATAGTACTCTATCAACCCGAGGTTCGATCCGCCGGTACCAAGTAATTTTAAGTGCGGATTTTCTACGTGAAGGTAAACACTATGAGAAAAGCTCAAAACCACCTGTCTGAGAAATATCAAAAAAATTATATATTTCGAAGACATGAAGTCTACTTACACATTTGGGCTGCGTGTACAAATGAAAGGAGTATATCCAAGAGGGTTTTGACTTTTGATGGGAGAAGGCATGTGCCTACTGGCACAGAATAAATAATAGTACTACGTACGAGCAGTGGGACATGTAAACTGTAATTTTACTTTCCATCACAGCCCAAGCAAGGCCACTGTTGAACATAGGTCTGCCCCATAAATTGCCTCATTAGGATTTCGCTATAGTTGCCACGTTTGGCGGGCGGGTGGCAACCGCAGTTTTTTTTATTGTTATCAGGAAGGTGCTGCTGCTCGATCTTCTGTTTCAGTTTCCTGCCATCGGCTCTTACAGACCACAGGACGATACGGGTAGTGGAGACTGAAACTTTTACCTTACAATAATGTATTTCTAAGGAACAGTGTTTTTAATCTCACCGCATGTGTCCTCATCTTCAGAGTACATATTATTGTGTGGACAAAGCGTGCGGGAGATGTTGGTGAACTGCTCCCGACTGTCGGGAGTTTGCACCAGCATCGGCAGCTGCCACGAGAATACACCTAGAAAATAAATCAATCTAATTAATAATATAATTATGAACACACAAACGCTATAAATTTCATAGTAAGCTAGCAATCCGGGTCCAATCCGCGCCGGCACCTATGAAATTGTTCATTGCAAATTTAAGTGCTGATTTACCACGTGCTCGGCGGTGAAGGGAAACATTGTAAGGAAACCTGCATGTCCGAGAGATTAAAAAAAATATTTCAAAGACATGTGAAATTGGCCAAAATGCATTGAGGCAGCGCGACGGACAGAGGAGGCCTGTGCCAAGCAGTGGGATGTACCTATATAGGCTGTAACTTTATATTGTGTGCAAATCGATTTAAATTATAATATTCTAGACACTTACTCTATTACACATGTGGCGGCGCTTCTCGCGCCACAAGCAAAACACGTCAAAGCCTAAATCGCGCTATCAAAGTTCCGAAGTTAAAATAGTATACATATACAGAATAGATCCGAATTACCACTCGGAGCGTTGGCCGTTCCCCGGGCCGAACACCTTGCCCGGTGGGAGATCTATACACATTAACATACCCCTTAATGTAAGTATTAACTATCTATATACCTTTCCCTTTCTATTGTCACTTTGTGAAAAGAGAGAGAACAACGTTAAATATTTCTTAATTGACTTAGTTTTATTTTTGTAAAGATATTAAGCTGTAGATGTGCAAATTTCGTAACAATAGAATTGGCATACCTTTCTGTTGTCTAGCCGTTATAAAAAGCGGGTAGGTGCGGTTGGCGAAGTCACTTGCTACTGTGACGCGTGCTGGAGTGTCGTATACGTCGTGGTCCTGAAAATCATTCATAGATTACTTAATTCATTTCTTAAAAACCTTTATTCATTCATTATAGTCTGTCAATAGCCCATTATGCTATACATAGGGCTCCCTACAGATTACCTCATAGTATCGCACCTAGGTATATATATACAAAAAAGGGAAATACATTAATAGCACGCCAAAACTGAAACGTCACTTACGTTACGTTAGCCACTGCGGTCCTTGGCTAACAAATATGACGCCATGATTACAATAGCTTTAAAGAAAAGGACAACAGTAAACGTTCCAGAACTGGTGCGACAAGAACACGAAGAGCAAGAGGTAATGTAGTGAAATGTAAGTAAAACATTAAAATATGTGTGTTTGGAGTAGGGTTGCCAACCGTACTATAATACATAGTTTCGTACTATATATCAGTCAATTGTACTATATATTATAGAGAAATAATATAGTACGAAAAATATAATATTGTTGCCCCTGATTCAATTGTAGCATTTTTTATGTTAACTGTGATTAGAAGCCTGAAACAAGTTTTACGGAAATAATTTTTCAGTCACGAATGCAAAATTGAACGAAGAAAGAAAGAGTATGTATCACGAAATTTAATTAAAAATTAATTGTCGATTTGTTTCAGTATGAATCAGAATTGCTCAGACTCCCATAATTATTTTAAATGGTATTGGCTAAAACAAAAAGCAATGACAATTATAGATATATATGGAAAAATACATGAAGATTAAAAATAAAATGTGTACCTTTTTTTCTTGAATTTCTCAAAAGTACTATATTTTTGGATCTTTTTTGGAAAAAATACAATATTAGTTCAAAAAAGATGGCAACCCTAGTTTGGAGTATTTTAAGCTGAAACAGCCGAGATTGGAACATTTTTATCTGTGATTTTGTGGGAATATAATAAAAAAACATCATTGTTGGCAGGCTGATTGACAACCACATTTTTTTTGTTTTTATTCGTTATTAGGAAAATACTGCCGGCCGTCTCTTGGGTAGTTTCCTTCTGTCGCCACTTACGATAGCAATGGGTCGATATGGAGTAGTGGATATTCTGACACAACCATATTAGGGATTTAAACGACATATAGAAACAAAAAAGAATTAAAATGGAAACAAAGAATATAGGCTTTTTTAATGTTAAAAACATTTCTGGTATTATTGCTGGTTTTGTAGATTATCAATAGCTAAATAATTTGGATGAATAAATAAAATAATTAGACAAAAACGTTAGATAAAAATCTCACCCCGGCAAATTCCATAATGTATTCAGTGTTCTTACTGACATACACCACATATGGCACGTTGTACATGTACCTAGAACAAAAAAAAAAACATAATTAAATGTCAACAATTACACTACTGAAAACATAGATCATCCGTTAGTGATCGTGTAACTTCTATACCTACTACTTTTTTTATAAACAAGAGGTAACAATCGAACACACAGTCTAATAAAAATATAAATTACTTCGCAACCTTCCGCTAACTAAATACAATGATGTGTCTTACCTGGATTGAAGAGCACCTCCCGCCCTCCCTCAATTGCATGCACTAACTCCATCACCACTATTCCAGTTAAGACACACCATCGACGATAATACGACACGTGTTTCGCCTCTACACGAGGCATCCTCAGGTGATGTAGACTCTTCGGCGGCTGACCGGCAAGTGAGCGGCGAGCCGAAACAGCTGCTATTTATACACGCCGACATAACCGCTCCCCACCAAAGTAGCGAGTGACCGCGCCGTGCGATAACAAACCTGCGACTAATTGTCATTATTGTTATGATTAATATTTTTAAATATTATTATTATTTTAGGGGGTATCAATATAGTTTTCTCATCTGGTTGGGTTCTATTAATATATAATTATAAATGGAAATGAAAAGATAAATATACATGTCTCCCGACCCCTCATTAACATTCCATTTATGGAGTGTAGAAGTAAGGAGTACCAACTCCCATAGTAGAATAGTTGAAAAAGTGGCCATCTTTAAGCGGTAAATAACGGTTCAAAAACTCTCCACAACAGCGCTGGAGTAGCTACTGGGATGAAATGAACTTAGCAGTTGTCGACGGTTTGAAGTGTGCTGCTAAACTGCTCAGTAGCTCTAAAATCTAAAATAATTTTATTTAGTAAGTCTATAAAGAAGACTCGAAAAAGTCGTCTATCCTACAAATATTTTTCGGCACGTTCTTTAAAATTTATCCCGTAGCTATAGTGGCGCCACCATTATTTAACGGTTTTCTACGGACACCTGTATATTCGGAAGGCGACGTTATTCGATACGCCTGTTGGCTCGCGACGTAAAGGAATTGCAAATTTTTTTGCTAACTTGCAAATTTTGCTATATTTTCACTTTGAGACAATATTTATGGATAAAACTTACAGGAATTCCTATTGAATGTATAAACTATCGAATAAAATTATTTTAGTTGCTAGAAATTGTAATAAAATTCATAAATTACCGTTTATAGCATAGTAGTAGTAGATTTGAATTCTACACGTTTGTTTTTGGAGAAATCTATATGAAAATGTTTGGAAATATGTATATTTTTATGTTTTATGTGTTTCTATTCGTTACTCATACCAAAATATAAAATAAAAAAATAAATAAAAAAAACAAAATTAATTTTTATCTGTATGTGATTTCGAACAATATTTCAAACATATTTTTGTGTGAATTTAAAATAAATACAACGTAAGTTATTTGAAATATGTTATAAAACTATTTTTTAGTTACATTTTACACTAAAAATAAATGAGAATTGGAAAAATAACACATTTTTGACCCAATCGCTAAAATGGGCCTTCTCGATTTCGAAGTACTTTTGGCACTTACTCTTCACTTTTTTATGCCACAAATTATATATCTACGTGTTCGTTTTATTACAAGGAATACACAAAAGTATAAAACTCACCTTTTTATTTCAAAAACACACAGAAAAACGGAGAAATCACTCAGCAATAGCTCACGCACAACAACGCCCCACTGGCGTAAGAAGCCATTACGTCAGAATGATTTTTACGTTTAATTTTAGTTCGAAATTGTCAGATTATGGTACCAAATTAAAGAGTATGTCTTTGTCTATGTCTATATTATACATTTCAGTATAACTTTGTTATTATTTTTGGGGTATCTATATAATTTTCTCATCTGGTTGGATTCTATAAATATATAATTTTAAGTTAAAATGAAAAGATAAATATACATAAATATCAATAAAATAAAATAAATACAATAAAATACATAAATAAATAAGATCCAACCAGATGGAAGCCCTCGGCAGGGGAGACCAAACGGCCGAGGGTTAGGAGGAAAGAAAACGGCGGACGATGCGGGCGGTATCGAGGAGCACCGCTTTCTGCATTTTGAGCTCGGAGCGGTCCGTCACGGAGTCCCAGTTGTCTCAGATGACCCGAGAGGCTGACTGGAATTAGCCCATTCGCAGAGACGACCACAGGAATAATTTCGGCTGGCAGACCACCCCACATGTCGGTTACCTCGTGAGCCAGGTCCAGATATTTTGTTCGTTTATCTGTTTCGGCTTTCACGAGGTTCACGTCATAAGGAATGGTAATGTCGATCAAAAATATCCTTGACTGTGCCCGGTCCATCAGCACAATATCAGGCTTATTCCTGTCTGTGATGATGGCCCGGTCCCAGTAGAGCCTGGCGCGGTCATTTTCAAGCACGGCTTCTGGCAAGTACATGTAATACGGCAAATTCCGGTCCACGAGACCGTATTTCAGAGCGAGCTCCTGGTGTAGAATGCTGGCTACTAGGTTGTGCCTGTGCAAGTACTGAGAGTTAGAAAGCGCCGAACAACCGGAGATACATGCCTAAATGACTCACCGGGATGGCGACAAGCTCGACAGACGTCGACGGTGCCATCCGTTAGGATGTATCTCCGATAGTTGTTGGTCTTAATAACCTGATCCTGTATTGCACAGACAAAACCCTCGGTTTCCCCGAAAAGGTCACCGAAACGTAGCCAGTTGAGGGAGGCGACTATATCTACGAAGGACTCATGTAGAGCCCTGTAGTACCTCCCGTGGAGCTCCTTCTCCTTCAATACGGTCTCCCGGTCGGAAATGCTTTGTACTGCCGGGTCCTGCCATTGCTCGTTGGCTAAGGATAGAGGGGTAAGCCCTTTATCACTAGAAATGACGTCATTATAGAATGGATTATCCGATCTCGCCAGGAAGTAATCACGGAGGCTGCACACTTCGCGATTATGCATGGTGAGCACGCTCAGGAAGCCACGCCCACCATGCTTTCGCGGCAAGTACAGCCTCATTACCGACGATCTTGGATGATGCATCCTATAGGACGTCATGGCAGTGCGGACTTTTCTATCCAGGGCGTTAAGTTCAGTCTGAGTCCACCTGAGTATGCCTAAGGTATACATGAGGACAGGCATGACCCAGCCGTTAGATGCGTGTGCCTTATTCACACCGGACAAAAGGCTGTTAAGCACTTTGGTCAAGCGTGCATAAAACATGTCGCAAACTGACTGTTTCATATCAGCCTCATCGATACCGATGTTCTATGACATACCCAGGTATCGGTATGTTTCAGCCTCGGAAAGGGTATTTAAGTTGACAGGCATAGATAAGTCTATGCCCTCAGAGTTAGCAACCCTTCCCCTTTCAACATGGAGGACCGAACACTTATCCGCCCCCAGCTCCATTCCAATAGAATTGCTAAATTCACAAGTGATGTTTACTAAACTACTAAAAAACTAACATTTGTCCCAGCAAACGCCATCCTGACGGTGCGCACAATTCTTGGCCTGGTATTGCCTGACCTGAAGCATATCAGTCTGCCGATGAGGGCCCTAGCCTTTGCGATACGTTCTCCAATTCTTATTCTCCAGGCTGGGATAGCACTACTTTGTCCAGTAGCGCGTCCAGCCGTGGAGAATTTGGCGCCTATAATACGGCAGACTGCCAGTGCGGCGCCAAAAAGAATTGAGCCCGTCTCGCAAAGGTCCCGGCTGGCTTTCAAATAGGTCACCAGCATTGGGTTCAGAGCCATCACGACAGCCCGATTCCGCTTGCTTAGGGCTATGCGGGGAAGTCGCGATCGATTTTCGAGAGGCGTACTGTGCGTTTCCACAATCGCCTCTTCCAATGTACTCCTCATTTGCTCCAGTTCCTAGGCGATTGCTCCATCATCGTTTGAATCAACCACAACTGGGGTATTCACGGCGGCATCCACGTTTGCCGTTTGTACTGCAAGTTGTGGCGCCGCATCCTCAGCCGTAGCATTTTCACCCGATGAAGGAACAGCCTCACGTCGTAGCCGTTCGAGTTCGGCAACATCAAATATATTTGAGCGCAAGATATACCGAACTGCCAGGTTTTGCTAGGTGACGGTTATAGATGGCTCCAGCTCAGCAAAAAGACGATGCATCCTAGCCCGATATGCCAAACCTCCAACTTCTCCCCCTTTCGCCCTAAAATACGCCCGCAGTGCGTTGGTATTCATTTTGATTGTCCATCGCATGCGGCGTACTCCACCAGTGGCGGGTGCCGATTGCTGGGCCCGCGAAGACCCTGCCGACACCAAGCCTGCTCACTATCCCTGCTACGATCTCACTTTTCTTGACATTATATCGTAGGTCATGAGCCGTTGCATACTTCTCACAGATACTGAGTAGTTTTCTTAGACCACTAATTGATGGGCTCAGCATCTCACTTTTCTTGACATTATATCGTAGGTCATGAGCCGTTGCATACTTCTCACAGATACTGAGTAGTATTCTTAGACCACTAATTGATGGGCTCAGCAGCACCATATCGTCGGCGTAACTTATGTTGTTATATGCAATATTATCAATAGAGCAGCCGACTCCACTACCACCGAGTTCGCCAATCAGACTGTTCACGTAGAGGATAAAAAGTGCAGGAGAAGATAGTCCGCCTTGTCCTACTCCGCACTCCAGCCCATACGCCTCAGATTGCACGCCTGCCCACCTCACCTGATTCTGTTGATTTCGTACTAATACTGGAACAGACTATACTTTGTAATGACAAACCTTTTTTTGTCGGGTTCGCCCTCGTAAATTATTAGTAGACATATGTGTACCATTGCCGAGCGGGCAGAGGGCGTTGTGTTAGTCACACGTGTACCACTGCCGAGCGTACGGGTCAGTCTGTACTCCTTACTTCTACACTCCATAATTCCATTACACTTACAAACATAGGGAGCGTTATTTATGTTTTCAAAGCATTTCGTCATCTTTTTATAAGAAAAAATATTTTATGAGTGTAAAAAATAATCTATGTGTTCAATTTAACTAAAGTTGAATTGAAGATTTTTATGACATTATATTCGTTTGCTTTAAAGTCCAAAACGCCTACTGCGTTAGTACTGACGATCTCTTTCTCTTCTCTAGACACTGACAGCTGACAGACCGTCAACATGTGTTGTCCTTTTCTTGCTTTGACTAGAGAAAAAAGAAAGGACATGAAATACCTACGAAAAAAACGTGTATACATAAACTGAGTCTGGCACAAAGATGGCGGCTTGACGTAGTGCTGCGCACTATACTTAATATCGAAAATGTGGCGCTTATTTAGAAAAAAGAGTCTTTCGTGTGATTCGTCTCAAACACCCGTGTTTTCTTAGATAGTTTTTTTTTATCAATATGACGGGTTTTTGTCGCCAAATTCTGTCCTTAATTTTTTTTACTCAAGCTATCGATAGGGGAATCCAAATAAAGTAAATTAAAAGGAATTACCGAGGTATATATTAATTATACCTATGTTTTCAGTTCATTACTTTTAAGCAGTCGTTTTTTTGTTTTTATAATGTAACTATCTATTAATAGTGTTACAATTATTTCCCGGGAATTACTAAACTAATACTTAAGAAATACCAATTAAAGAATTTTTGTTTGATTGTTAGACAATAAATTAGACTCAGTCATAATACTCAAACTAATTAAACTATAATAAATGCAAAAGTTTGAATGTTTGTTTATTCCTCAATCATGCCAAAAGTATTAGACCAGTTTGAATGTAATAATTTGGCACGCAAATTATTATTATAAATTAAATTACCTAAATTAACATATAGGATACTTTTTATCCCGATTTAGAGGTCCCGAGGAATAGAATAAGAAATTTCGTAATAATCGAATTCCACGACAGAAACATATAAAAATAACACACTCCCTCACTAAAGTCGCAATGATAACTGATATAGTTGTCGTTGACTGTGACAAAACATGACGCCCGGCCGCAGCGATAAAACTGTTGCCATATTCGGTAATAATAAAACTACTGTTGTCCTTTTTTACATAAAGTAATTGATTTCGAATGTTTTGCGTTAAAAGAATGAGTTCAGTAAGTTATTACTGTTGTATTTTTATTAGATAAAATAAAGAGCCCGAACAAATTTTATTCGACTTCAAAAAAGATGTACCTATTCAATTCGGATGTATGTTTATTTATTTATTTTTTATGTTACCACATAACTTATCTCTGGGTGAACCGATTTTGATGATTCTATTTTTATCTGAAAGCGAGTGCTTCTCATGTGGTCTCAGTAGTTTTTGAGTCACCTTTAATAATGCGTATTTAACTGACTTCGAATACATTAAGCCATATTAAAGTTGGTTGTACTAAATTTTAAATTTTATCACTTGTACATTATCAATTTAAACAATTCGATTATTAGTAATTTGTAAATATTTGGAGAAAAATAGTCTACTCATGAGTTCCTTGTTACTTCATTTCATGAGGTACCTTGTGGGAAGAAAAATTGTTAAAATGTTAGTGTAGCTTTTTATTTTTCAAAAATTTACTATGATATAATAAACTAAGACATTGAGTTTATGGGCGGATTCAAAATTTTTTGCGTGTTGAGTTTTCGCTGTGTCCCATGACTTAAGATAGTTAGTACCTGCCTAGAATAACTTTATTTCACACTATGTATTGCTATTTGGGTAGCTTGGTATTTTCTAAAACTCGTACGCATAAAAAGTTGGGGTGAGGAGATAAATGGAGTTGTTAAAATAATTTTAAAACCTGTGATGATGATATAGCTCTGATGATACAGCTTTTTATGATATCCCATACCCAGGCTATGGAAATTAATACCGTTTTTCTTGTTTTTTTTACTCATAGGGAATACAATCTGATAATAGATAATAGATAATCTGGCCATGGTGGAAAACTCCATTCCGAAACCTTTTGTTACGTAGAAAAACTAAAATAAACTACCAAATTGGTTTTTATTTTATCGGTAGCAACACATATTTACAACGAAATAGCAACCGCCATTTTATTTTACGTCATTCGAGCGCTACGAATGTTGGAGTAGTGAGTGTCAGTCGATTGCATTTTAAAAGTTCCACGATCCGAAACCGAAATTAATGGTAAGTTTAACTTGTTTTAATTGTACTACGAGGGTGGATTGAAAAGTACTCGGCCTAACCAAGAAAATAAACACATACTAAATCAGTTATATTTTTATTTTTCTAGATAATCACCATCAAGTTCAATACACTTTTGCCACCTCCCCTTCCAAGCATTTAGACCGTTGAAAAAAAATGATTCTTCCTTAGAGTCAAAATATGCGTCTACAGCTGCTTTGACCTCGTCGTTTGTCGAAAATCTTTGACCTCCCAAGTGCTTTTTTAGGTTAGGGAACAGAAAGAAGTCTGATGGTGCCAGATTAGGTGAATACGGCGCATGCGGTAACAGTTCAAAGCCACAGTTGTGAATTTCAGCCATTGACTGTACTGACGTGTGAACACGGGCGTTATCTTGATGAAACAGGACTTTTCTTCTGAGCATTCCTCGACGTTTTTCTTTTATTTCCTCTCGTAAACGACGTAGTAAGGTGCAGTAGTAATCAGAGTTTATAGTCTGACCCCTTTCAAGATAATCAATCATAATCACACCTTTCGAGTCCCAGAATACTGAAGCCATCACCTTATTTGTCGACAAAATCGACTTAGCCTTTTTATGGTGTGGTGAACCAGGTCTTCTCCACTGTTTTGATTGTTGTTTTGTTTCCGGTGTACAGTAATGAACCCATGTTTCGTCCATAGTAACAAAACGATTCAAAAAATCATCTGCATCGGCTTCAAATAACTCCAAACAGTCGCGTGAAATAGTCAATCGCGTCCTTTTTTGTTCAACTGAAAGCAGTCGCGGAACCCACCTCGCAGACACCTTGTGGAAACCCAACTCGTTGACAATGATGTTTTGAGTTCGTTCATAAGAGATGCCTATAATCTCGGCTATCTCTCTAATTTTTAATCTGCGGTCTCCCATTATTAAATCAAGTACTTTTTTAATATTTTCGTCAGTAGTTGACGTCGAAGGCCTTCCAGAGCGGGGTTCATCTTTCACACTCTCTCTACCACGCTTAAATTCTGCTATCCATTTTTTGACGGATGAATATGACAGAGCACAATCGCCTAATGTACTGACCATGTCATCATGGATGGCTTTTGATGATAGCCCCTTCTTATGGAGGTACTTAATGACGGCACGCTGCTCGATTTGCTCCATTCGCGGAAATTATGTCCGATTACTTCGTTAATAAATTTATAAAATCACAACTAATTATCGCACACGTTTCGAACTTCACACAATGAACTAGTCTGAACTGAACTAAATAATGTGGGTAGATTTGATTTTTAGAATTGAATGGATCTGTGTTAGGCCGAGTACTTTTCAATCCACCCTCGTATTATTTTACAAGAATATAGATATATTACTAAAACCAGTTTTCAAATTTAGAAATCAGAATAGTTAGTAGAATTGTAATGAAACTTTCATATGTTGTGCAAGTGTTGATACCGTTACCTCCACTCCGAAACTTTATTGACGGTTTCGTAGAAGCGGAACAAAACATATAACGGAATGGAAACCTAAAGCTTGGTTTACATACCTGCAGTAATTAATATATTTAGTTTATATAAGTACCTACCATTTTTTTACAATCTACTGGAACCGCTTTCAATAATTACATATTTAATTGTTCACTTGTTAAGCGAGGTTTATATTTTTCACGAATACAACTTTTGGAATAGACTCGCGCCATTAAAGTATAACGTTGACAAATAAAAATAATAACCGGCCAAGTGCGAGTCGGACTCGCGCATGGAGGGTTTCTGGTAGGAGAGTCCCCTTTAATTTTTAATTTATTTTTATTGTTATGCGGCAACAGAAATTCACATTCTGTGAAAACTGTCTACCCATTACGGATTATGAGATACAGCCCGCTGACAGACAGACGGACGGACGGATAGCGGGGGCTTAGTAATGGGGTCCCATTGGTTACCCTTTGGGTACGGACCCCAAAAACTATGTTTATACATTAAAATCGATGTCAGATATAAATTTTTGCTATTATTTTGTTTCTTAACCACGTGATCATTACCGGTTTTATGCTGACTCGATTCCGGCGAGCTATAACGTAACCAAATACTCAACTGTTATGGCACTGATTCCAATTTTGTAAACTTTTACACGGTGTTGAACACTTTGAACTATATTAAAATAATTATAAAAAGTCCACTTAATTTATAAATTAAATTTAGAAATATTTAAAAATAATCACGCAAATAAAGAGCATTATCATCTTTAATTAAATATTTAAATTACAACAAAGCGCTGACGCCCTTATATTATTTCTAATACTCATTAGTAACACGTGCTTTTTTTATAGATGGCTCTGACCCCGGCGGAAAAAATGAAAAGATACAGGGAGAAGTTGAAAAATATGAAGAGTATAAAAAGAAAGATTTGCAAAGAATTAAGATAAAGACAAAGAAAATTTTGGAGTTAACCGAACAAGAGAAAGAGCAAAGACGAAAATTGTGGCGAGAACAGAAAAGAAAACAAAAAGTATATAAAGAAGCTTTAAATTTGCCACAAGCATCCACATCTAATGAACCACCTACTAAACGCTGTAAAAATGAAACGAACAGAGAAACTCTCAAGAACAAATTAATAGTTCGTAAATACAATGCGCCTATAAAACGTATTCAAAAATTACATACTACATTAGAAACCTCTAGAAAGCGATACTACCGTTTGAAAAAGTACAGTTCTAAAATAATAGAAGAGTTAGAGAGCACAGTTTTAAAAATGAAAGCGCGAGAAGAAATTTTGGAGACTTCTTTGCGTAAGACGTTTAACAACTGTAAAACATTTAAAGACAAACGTATTTTAAAGAATTTGGCTTCAAACAAAAAAGTAAAGAAGAATAAGTCAGTAACCTACTTGTCTAAGTTATTGGGACTTCACGGTCCAGTCAGATCGAGAAAGCAATATGAGAAAAAAAAATAAGACTATTCAAGAGGAAATAAAACGTTTTTACATACGTGATGATATTAGCCGCTATACTGCCGGTAAGCGAGAATGTAAAACCGTTTAAAAAAAATAAACAACAAATTCGTTATTTGACGGATACACTAAAAAATATTTTTAAAATATACAAAAAAGTAAATACAATTTCATAAGCTTCTTTAACTACGAGGGTGGATTCAAAAGTACTCGGCCTAACACAGATCCATTCAATTCTAAAAATCAAATCCACCCACATTATTTAGTTTAGTTCAGACTAGTTCATTGTGTGAAGTTCGAAACGTGTGCGATAATTAGTTGTGATTTTATAAATTTATTAACAAAATAATCGGACATAATTTCCGCGAATGGAGCAAATCGAGCAGCGTGCCGTCATTAAGTACCTCCATAAGAAGGGGCTATCATCAAAAGCCATCCATGATGACATGGTCAGTACATTAGGCGATTGTGCTCTGTCATATTCATCTGTCAAAAAATGGATAGCAGAATTTAAGCGTGGTAGAGAGAGTGTGAAAGATGAACCCCGCTCTGGAAGGCCTTCGACGTCAACTACTGACGAAAATATTAAAAAAGTACTTGATTTAATAATGGGAGACCGCAGATTAAAAATTAGAGAGATAGCCGAGATTATAGGCATCTCTTATGAACGAACTCAAAACATCATTGTCAACGAGTTGGGTTTCCACAAGGTGTCTGCGAGGTGGGTTCCGCGACTGCTTTCAGTTGAACAAAAAAGGACGCGATTGACTATTTCACGCGACTGTTTGGAGTTATTTGAAGCCGATGCAGATGATTTTTTGAATCGTTTTGTTACTATGGACGAAACATGGGTTCATTACTATACACCGGAAACAAAACAACAATCAAAACAGTGGAGAAGACCTGGTTCACCACCCCCTAAAAAGGCTAAATCGATTTGTCGGCAAATAAGGTGAATGCTTCAGTATTCTGGGACTCGAAAGGTGTGATTATGATTGATTATCTTGAAAGGGGTCAGACTATAAACTCTGATTACTACTGCATCTTACTACGTCGTTTACGAGAGGAAATAAAAGAAAAACGTCGAGGAATGCTCAGAAGAAAAGTCCTGTTTCATCAAGATAACGCCCGTGTTCACACGTCAGTACAGTCAATGGCTGAAATTCACAACTGCGGCTTTGAACTGTTACCGCATCCGCCGTATTCATCTGATCTGGCACCATCAGACTTCTTTCTGTTCCCTAACCTAAAAAATCACTTGGGAGGTCAAAGATTTTCGAAAAACGACGAGGTCAAAGCAGCTGTAGACGCATATTTTGACTCTAAGGAAGAATCATTTTTTTTCAACGGTCTAAATGCTTGGAAGGAGAGGTGGCAAAAGTGTATTGAACTTGATGGTGATTATGTAGAAAAATAAAAATATAACTGATTTAGTAGGTATGTGTTTATTTTCTTGGTTAGGCCGAGTACTTTTCAATCCACCCTCGTATAAACCTTTTTACGTCTTATCACCTAACATTCAAAACAGGGAGACTTGCATGTGCATCAAGCACAGCAATATGGAGATGTTGTTTACAGCTTTGAAAAAAAAATGGACTGGTGCCTCATCTTCGAAACATGACAGACTTGCTAACAAAGTTAACATGTGACATAAACTCATACAATTGTATGTATGGAATTTGTGATATGTAATGTAAGTCCTGTAAGGTTGATTACAAAATAGATTATGAAATCGAAGCTAAAAAAACAGAATGGTTACAATGGGGGAGAGTTGATCATTGTTATGATAAGATTGAAAAAGGTGAAGTAAAAGAGATGATTACAAAAAAACAGTGAAACGAAAGAAGGTTATGTTAGTCTGTTACTACAGAAATATAAGAGCAATTTATTATCATACAAAATTCATTATTTCAATTGGAAACACCAACAGCGAAAATATCAAGAGTGTGTAAGTAACTTGAAAAGCAATGAAGTTCTGATACTAGTTGATTTTTCCGAGAACTATGTTTGCAAAATGAGGGAGAAGGTTCAATCCATGCATTTTGGTGCTTCAAAGCACCAGATAACTTTGCATTGCGGTATGATATATTGGAAAAATAAGTCCAAATCATTCAGTACTATTTCAGACAGCAAATGCCATGAACCTTCAGGAATTTGGGCGCACCTTATGCCTATATTAGAGTTGATAAAAGAAACATCTTCAGAAATTGACACATTACATTTCTTCTCCGATGATCCAACCTCTCAGTACCGCCAAAAAAAGAATTTCTTTTTTGTTAAACTTTATTACACGCAAATTCGGATTTTCTTTAACTACGTGGTCATTTTCCGAGAATGGCCATGGTAAAGGAGTAGCAGATGGGATTGGAGGAGTAATCAAAAGAGGACTGGATAGGCAAGTTGCATACGGACATGATGTGACCAATGCTATGGAGGCGTTTGAGATTTTACGAAATTGTATGAAATCGGTAAAATGTGTCTACATAGAAGTAACAAAGATCGATGAAATAAGCAGGTTAATGTCAAAAGATTTGCGACCCATCGTTGGCACAATGTGTATTCATCAAGTAATAAGCTATGCTGATTCAGCGCAAATTCAGTATAGAGAACTCAGTTGCTTCTGCAAAATGATTCAAGAACAAGTATGCAATTGTTTTGTGCCAAAAAAACATAATTTTCTCATTATTACTGAAGAGAGTAACAGTTTACCATCTTGTATACCATGTCAAAGTGAAAATGTACTGGAATCGAAAAAGGACTCAATCAAGGAGAATTCAAAAGAACACAAAAATGAAACTATAGTATTCGCTAAAACAGAAATAAATTCAACCGGAGGTGACGTTTTAACTGGTTTTAATGTCAACTCAAACAAACGAAGATATTTAGTGCATCAAAATGATAGTCAAGATACACTAAATAGATGTGGTATTACTTGTAAAAGTGATAAGGAAAATCTTTCCGACACAAAATCCGTAAAGCAATCTACGATTAAATCAATAAGAACAGCAATAACGCGAACTTTACAATGTTTTTTCTGAAAGAAAAACTTTCCGTTTGCTTCAAATTGCATAGTACAATGCATGGTTTGTAAAAATAGATACTGCACTACTTGCACTGAAGGGCAAAATAGTTTTGATTACATTTGCAATAAATGCTTTGGTGATTAAGATCTCGTATTACTTGTAACAAGTCAGTCTACCACCACGATTTCAGTTTAATAATTTTATGAGATGATTATTTAAAACAAAAATTTTATATTGCTGTTATATTTATAAAACTTAAACTTTTAATTAATAACTTGGACACGATAACGATCTTAGTGCACATATAAGAGACTACAATGTAGGCATATACATGTTTTTTTTTTCTTCATTTTTTTATCCTACAAACTACTTTACTTGTCGTATTTTTGACACAAAAAACCGATATTTGAGGTGACCATAACTTTTGCAATATTACGATTTTAGAAAAAAAAATAAAAATAGAAGCATAGTTTCTTATTATATCAATAACGCACTATAAAATCATCTGAATCGGATAATTTTTAGGGGCACGTTTTCTTATTTTGTACGGACTTGTGCGTAGTAGACTTCCCTCGTAGACTTGTTACAAACTATGTGTATTTAAAGATTCCCCGATCTTTGCGGGTGGAATTGTAGGAAGTGTAAACGTAAAAAAATAGTTTGTTATTTTTGTTGAGTACATTTTTCTTCCTACATGTAAACTATTCTTTACAGTTCCATTCCGAAACTTTACTGTTCCTTTCGGTGACTGTCCTATTTTTCTTGATTACTTAATTTTATTTGTATTACTTTATTAACGTGGAGAGACATTTTTTTTGTTAATTTTAAGAAGACTAATATTTGTTGTTTATTTTAAAATAATAATAATTCTATTTTTTCGAAGTCGATAAAAATAGTGTGACAGCTGGTCAAATAGTAACGTAATGGAAATAAAGACTGAATTAATTAAAGTTTGTTAATTTTGTTTATTATAATTTTGTACTATTTTATACAAATACAGTTCTTAAGACACATTTAAACTGTTAACAAGTTCAAAGTGTGTTTGATTTGGTAAAACCACCATGCTTATTTGGTAACGGAATGGAGCGTTATTCATTATCTGGGCGCATAAATACTAATAAAATATTACTAAAAAGCAAATTATGAACCCAAAAATCTCCATATCATTTATTAAAATATGTAATGGATCGATCCTTTGCAAAAATTATACCGGATTCTAATAAAAATAAAATACTGTTATTTTTTATCACTGTCACATTTTTGTGAAACCACCCTTATAAGAATTGAAACCCCGACTTCAGAATGTGAAATTGTTTTATTCTTATTAAGTACCCGGATGACCGAGCTTTGTTCGTTTTTTTTTTTAAATTACATATATAAATTACATACTGATGAAACTTAAATAATATTTTTTGATCTTATTGACAGAATAGAAAAACTGAACTGATTATTTGAATAAAAAATCATGAGTGCAATTAGTTTCATTAAAATTTTCGTATTTTTAAAAAATACTAAAAAAAAACCGGCCAAGAGCGTGTCGGGCCACGCTCAGTGTAGGGTTCCGTAGTTTCCCGTTCGTCACAATAAGTGTTCCCACTTATGAGTTTAAAGGTGGGTATCCATTATGTTCGCGCTCCAGCAGCGCTCCGCGCTCCTGCAACTACTTACTCCCGGGAGTGGGTACTGTTGTTTCCTTCCAAATTCAAAATGATTTTCCTAGAAAGTCCTTATAAAGTTCTACTTTTCAGATTTTTTTCATATTTTCTAAACTTATGGTTCAAAAGTTAGAGGGGGGGGGGACACATTGTTTTTTACTTTTGGAGCGATTATTTCCGAAATTATTGACATTATCAAAAAATGATTTTAGTAAACCCCTATTCATTTTTAAATACCTTTCCAACAATATATCACACGTTAGGGTTGAAATTAAAAAACAAATCACTTTCCACTTTACATATAGGGGGGTTAGCCTAATAAAACATTTTTTTCCAATTTTTATTTTACCACTTTGTCGGCGTGATTGATACACATATTGGTACCAAATTTCAGCTTTCTAGTGCTAACGGTCACAGAGATTAAGCGAGGACGGACAGACGGACAGACAGACATGGCGAAACTATAAGAGTTCCTAGTTGACTACGGAACTCTAAAAAGGGAGTAAAATAATAGATTTTCTCACAAAAAATGGGAACTTGAAAAAAAAAGGAAAAAAGCTAGACCAGAGACAGGACGCGAACCTCGGAACTCCGATATCACGCCCGACCGACATATATCCCACCTGAGCTATAACGATCGTTAGTGATCTGTCGAAATTTACCTTCTTATATTGTAGCAGTTTTTTTATTGCCTGAAAACACGGACAAAAGGACATTTTCTAAAAATAAATGCTAGCGAGATCGATTTATTGCCCCCGAAACCCCTGGACACTAAATTTTATGAAAATCGTTGGAGCCGTTTCCCAGATTCCGATTATATATAATCAACATCACAAGAATTGCTCGTTTAAAGGTATAGGATAAGATTCTTTGAAGTGGGCTTTTACTTTTCATTATTTTCTTACCATTTTTAGTGGATTAAGTATTTTAGTGTGAAAGGGACATCACAATCTCAATGTTGAGAGGTAACATTAAAAACTTCATCCCCTGTGTTTCACACCCTTAGGGATGAAATCTTCTCCCAGATTTATATGGGACCACCCCTGTAGTACTTATAATCTCTTACGTAGTAGAGCCTTGCTGCAGTTATATCAGTAGTATAGTTATAGCAAGAATGGGTTGGCTCGACCAGAGAACGATCACACTTTCACAGAATACCAGTGTCAAATAGTAGCTCAATGCTGCTGTGTTTCGTATGGTGAGTATAGAGAACCAGAGACTCTTATGGTAACGAGGCATTCCATCTAAGTCCTCATGGGTGACAACGCATCTGCATTTTGATTCCTAATCGACGATACATGTAGATGTCTATGGGCCGCAGCAACCACTTACCATCAGGTGGACTGCTCGTTTGTCACCCTATTCTATAAAAAAATCTATTTAATAAAAAAGAATGTTTAAAATTGGGTCCCAATTGACAAATATATATTGTAACATGCATATAAAAACTAACATAAAATTAAATAATTATGAACCTACTCCTTTTTATGAAGGCTTATACTTTGTACTACGTAAAGGTCACTTTGAACAGAAATGTTTTAACTTTGTTCCACTAATTTCAGCAGAAAAGCATGCGTTTGACGAAAGGAGAAGTGATGCAGCTGTTGCAATTAGTGGAGGATAATCCAATTCCCATATTCAACAAAGTCACTAATGCAAGCAACAATCAGCTTAAGGAAGTAGCTTGGATCACAATAACAGACAGATTCAATGCCAAAACAGCTAGCGGAACACGGAAACCAGAGCAACTTAGACTCAGGTGGGAAAATTTAAAATTGGAAGGTTTATTACTTAACTCGTATTACATAAATATTACATCGGATATTATTCTCAGAAGATTTTAATTTTATTTTCAGATAGGAGGTGGAAAACTAAATTACATTTCACCAGACGAAGCACTGGATAAAGTGGCTTCTATTTTAAGTTCGAAATGCAGTGGCAACAGTGTCCAGTTCGGTAGTGATGCTCTGGTGGGTGTGGTAGAGCAGGAGATGAAAGTGGTGGAAAAGCTATCGGTTGTCAAAGTACCACACGAGCCTGTGAATGTTCTACCAACTGTTGTTCCACCTGCTTTCTCCCTGCACATCCCAAAATCCAAGTTTCGTTTTTCATCTGAATCAAGAAAAGGTACATTATATTTTGTCCTTTTTTATGTATATATTATATGATGGATCGGGTAGTATTCCTCATTTGGAAGTCTATCACGCAGAGAAAGTCCATTTGAGCAGTCCTCTCCATAGCTCATTGAGCTTTCTCATATGGCCAGCAGTAAAGGACAACGTCTCAGATCTATAATAATATCACTGGCAACATGCACTGGTTGTATACACATTTTCAAGTTTTTAATGCTTATATATTCTTTAGTTATTATATAGGTTGGTACCCAGCAATTTTTCAATTATGGTAAATATTAAGTGGGGATGGGATGATTGAAAGCACATTTCTATTACTTAACATTGAATCTACAACATGTATGGTGAAATATTGTTCATACATACAGAGGCTGATGTGATCATATTTTTTTCTAGGAAAACAGAAGCGCCAATCCGTAGTAGATGAGCTTAAAACTTCAATAAAAAATAGAAACCGGGCAATCCTCGATTATTATGTTTCCATGGGAAAACGGGAGAAAGAAATATTTGCGTTAAAAAAAAGAAAACGGGAATTAGAAACTTTGGAGAGGGAGATAAATTTAACATAAGATACCAAATTAAAATATATTAAAACAATTTTCTTTATCAAAAGTATTTTATTACAAGAAAATTCATTTAAAAAAATTCTTTATTGACAGTGCCAGAAGTGTCGCACCTATATACCTGCTGCCCCTCACTAGTCTGGGTATTTTAAGTTTGACGTAAACGAGACAGTTCTGTTGGGAACCAAAAGATTTTTCTGCCATTTCCCATGGTCGCCTCTGACTTCACCCACGGGACAAAATGAGACATTTTCTTTCGCACGGTGTTTCATCATCATATATTTCAACAATATGTAAAACGCAAAAAGGTTACAAAAAATTACAATCAGGGCAGAGACACATTCATATTTTATCCATAGAGTACTTCAAGTTAAACATTGCTAGTTTTAGTGATAATAGAATTAGTTAATAATTGCTGCTGAGAGTATTAACATTTAATTTATATAATATAAGTACTAACCCTCTCTGGCCCGGGTTCTACTCCCTCTCTTGGTTTCTACTAATGGGGCACTATTTAGATTATAGATATTTAAAGACCTCAATCAAATCATATCAAATATCATAACCTTGATAGGGGTTGATTCTGGAAGATAATATTTCACGATAGGGGTCAACATGTCAATTTTTTTTCATAGGTCTATGTTGGGTTGTTTTTTATGTTAAAATTTTATTATTATTGGCATGAAAATAACGCACCCAGCTTAATAAAAGTCAATTATTTTGAAATTACTTCAATTATATTTATATGTATAGATTATTTTTATTAGTGCCTGACATTCATAATTTTGATTAGATTGAGATTCCTTTTTCTGGTTGGTAATGGCTGAACTCATTATAATGAAACTTTTAATATAAAATTTTATCTGAAAAACTTAGGTAGATTTTTTTATGAGACATCAAAAAATTATTAAAATAAACGGTTTTTGATGTTTAACCAAGAGTGAATAGGCTTGTCTAACGCTAAGACAGTGTGATTTACCATCTAGGGCTAAATCACCACTTAACTGGCTTATAATAAGTTTAAAACAACTATAATCTAAATAATGGCACATTAATAGATCATACCCAGGTAAAGAAAGAACAGTTTATAAGTACATAATATGTCCTTTTAATCCATACTCAATATTTTATGACCATTGTCTTCGAGATATGTGATTATTATGCCAGAGTAGAATGTAAATATCATATGGATCTAAAACATAGGGCAATGCTCCTTGCTTATCTCTACAAATAAAAATACATATCACATTATTAATTGCATTGTTTTTCTTAATCTTTATTGTGTATTTTAATATTCAATGTTAGATTAATATTGACTCTTATGAATATTTAAGAAAAATTGCAACCGTATTAAGGCTGCAGAATGAATGGTTCCGCTTGACCAGGGTAAGACCTTACTCTCACAGAATACCAGAGTGAAACAGCAAAATAATGCTCTCTTTTGTATGATGAGTGTAGAGAACCTGAGACTTTTAGGATTTTTAGGATAGTATTTTTTTTGTGGCACGGGAGCGGTGCCACAGCACTGGGCGCCGTCTTCGGGGGAGGGGGGGGGTTGATGCTGCCGAAATCAACCAAATCACTACCACCGGGCACTGGTCCCCAATTCACTCACTTTTATCACTAACATTCAGTTTTGTTCCTCCTCTCTGGCTTCTTATTTGATTAAATTGTACAAGTGTTTGACTTAGACATGAATGATTTTCAAACATTTAAAAGTTTACCTACGTTTCTACTATGTGTCAGGAAAGACTGTCATATCTTGGAATCTTTTCTATAGAAAATTCTATTACCGAGAAGTTAAATTATTCCGAATAAATAAAAAAAAACTGCAAGCGCATAAGCCAGAAAGCTGACCATCGAGGCTTTTCATTAAGTATGTTGTTGGTAGTTATTTTATCAATTAATAGAGTCAGGCGTTACTTTACGGAAATCCATTATATTTAAAGTATTAATAGTTACTTTGCAACCATCTGCTCAATAAAATAAAACTCTACAAACTAGGTCAGACACATCATTTTACTTTATTGAGTGGATGGTTGCAAAGTAACTATTTAATATCTTTAGTTCTTTTATCTTTTTTAACACTGCCTGCAGAACACCAGTTTAAGTAAAAGTTGTCAAGACTATTAATTCTTATTATGAGAAATAATCTGTACAACTAGTCACCGCAGCAAGGCAAGCATCCGCACCTTCCCTGTTGGACCTTTAGCTGACCTCTCACCCGGACGGATATATCAGATTTCCGTCGACGCCCCTTTAGGCTTCTCGGACCATTGTCTTGTCCGGAGTGTGGTGCCACTCACGCTGAAATCACAGTTGCATTCTGCAGGCTGCCGTCGTTTGACACTATAGGTCAGCCAATCAGGATGGGATGCGGTCTTTCTTTGCATCTTACCCTTGGGGGCGGGTTTGCTTCTCGCCGGACGATCCTAACGTTGTTGCGGATTCTGTCGCTGATGTGGCACTTCAGGGTATGGAACTTTTTATTCCTTCCTCTGTGGTGCCCATTGGAGGCAAATCTCAGCCACGGTTTGGTCTCTCCTGTAAAATAGCATCATGCTATAAGCAGGAGTGCTACCAAGGCTGGGCTGACGCATCAGCGTCCCGGGATGTAAACACCAGCGCTCTAAAAAAGAAGTATAATTTCGCCTCTAGGTCTTTCAAAAGAGTCATTGCCAAAGCAAAGTCAGAGCACATAGGCAGAATTGGCGAGAAACTAGTTCGCCTTCCTTCTGGAACCAGTGCATTCTGGTCTCTCGCCAAGGCTGTCCAGGGGAATTTCTGTCAGCCATCTCTTCCATCTCTGCACAGGGAGGACGACTCACTGGCCCATACCGCAAAGGAGAAAGCCGATCTTCTAGGCTCTTGCGTTTTTTTTTGCGTCCAATTCGACTCTCGATCACGGGGAGAGTACGCCGCCAACCATCCCGCGATGTGAGTGCTCCATGCCGGAAGTGCAGTTCACACAGCGCTCGGTTCGCAAAGCACTCCTCTCCCTGGACATCTACAAGTCGAATGGGCCTGATGGAATCCCCCCAATTGTGCTGAGGACGTGTGTTCCAGAGTTGGCACCGGTTTTAACGCGTCTTTTCCGGTACTCCTACTCCCTAGGCGTAGTCCCAAAATCATGGAAGACGGCTTTCGTCCACCCGATCCCTAAAAAAGGCGACCGCTCAGACCCGTCCAACTACCGGCCTATCGCCATCACCTCCTTGTTCTCCAAAAAAATGGAGTCCATTGTAAACTGCCAGCTCATGAGGTACCTTGAGGATCACCAGCTGATTAGTGACCGCCAATACGGTTTTCGCCGTGGTCGGTCGGCTGGTGATCTTCTGGTCTACCTAACTCACAGATGGGCGGAGGCAGCAGAGTCCAAGGGGGAGGCATTGGCCGTTAGTTTGGACATTGCGAAGGCCTTCGATCGGGTTTGGCACAAAGTGCTTCTTTCGAAGCTTCCTTCCTATGGGCTTCCCGAGAAATTGTGCGATTGGATCACCAGTTTTCTTGCAGATCGGAGCATCAAGGTCGTTGTAGACGGTGCAAGCTCCGATTGCAAGCCTATTAATGCTGGTGTTCCACTAAGCTGCCTGCTATCGCCAACGCTGTTTCTTCTGCATATCAATGATATGTTGCAAACCCATAACATTCATTGCTATGACAGCACTGGTGATGCTCTTTACACCGGCCGAGCCAATATTTCTCGGGAAAACGTCTCCGAGTGCCGGGACAAACTTGTGTCTGAAGTCGAGTCTTTGCTGAACAGAGTCTCGGATTGGGGGCGACTAAATCTAGTCCAGTTTAACCCCCAGAAGACACAAGTTTGCGCGTTAACCGCTAAAAAGAACCCCTTTGTCGTATCTCCTCAGTTTCAAGGCACTCCCCTTGTTGCCTCAGCCAGTATCGGAATCCTCGGCGTCGACATATCGAGTGACGTGCAGTTTCGGCCGCACATGGAATACTGTTCCCATTTCTGGGCTGGGGCTCCCCAATACCAGCTCCTTCCACTTGACCGTATCCAGCGCAGAGCGGCTCGAATCGTCGACGACCGAGTGCTTTCTGATCGGCTCGATTCACTGGCACTGCGAAGAGATGTTGCATCTCTTTGCATTTTCTTTCGTATATACCATGGAGAGTGCTCTGAGGAATTGTTCGTATTAATCCCAGCCGCCAAATTTCGTGAACGCACTACGCGGAAAAAGTCATCCACACCATCTGGATGCTTGGCGGGCCACCACTGTACGTTTCAAAAGGAGTTTTCTTCCGCGTACAACCTCTCTGTGGAATAGTTTACCACCGGCGATTTTTCCGGACCGATACGACCTGGGGACCTTCAAGAAAAGAGCTTACTCCTTTCTAAAGGGCCGGCAACGCACCTGCCATTCCCCTGGTGTTGCGGTTGATCATGGACGGCGGTAGTCACTTAACATCAGGTGAGCGGCATGCTCGTTTGCCCCCTTTTCTATAAAAAAAATAGTGGCGTTGTTGAGCGCAACGCAATAAGTTAAGTATATTTCAATCTGGATTCCCGCCGGTCATAGTACAACAACTGCTCTTCTTCAGGTAATTGATATCTGTCGAGCCATAGATCAAAAACAATTAATAGTACTCATTTTATTAGATTTCAGCAGTGCCTTTCATTCATTTAATATCCTCTTAAATACTCTCCAGTCTATTAATGTTTCCCCTTCGGCCATACTCTGGTTTGATTCCTAACTTCGGGACGCTCACAATATATCTGCTCAAATGATACTTATTCCAACTGGTGTAATCTTATAAAGGGTGTACCCCAGGGTGGCATCTTGTCTCCTTTACTCATCACTGTTTTTATCAATTCTATAACAAAAATAATATCCTCCAACTTCCATCTTTATGCAGACGATTTACAGTCACTTTGTGGCATCTGAAGCTAAATTGGCGATAGAAGCACTGAAAGCAACTGACTTGGAGAGAATAAGTCGTAGGTCCAGATCCCATGGTTTAACTATAAATCCAAGTAAGTCGTTAAGTAATAATAGTAAGTAGCAGATATACTAGTAGCATAATGGATAAATGCACTCTGCCAGATGTGATTATCAATGGCACATCAATTGCTTATACTGAATCTGTGAAGAACTTGGGCTTAATAATTGACAATAGGTTGTCATGGGGTCCTCACATAACGGACTTAAGCCTAAAAAAAAATAACATAAACATTCACGCCTGTCACCCAGAGGGGTATTCAGAGACTACAGACTTCCATTTAGCACGATCCTGACATACCTTTCTCGCCTCTTCCACATCCATATACCTACGCATACATGCTCGTCGGTTAAGGGTACTCTTAATTTGGCCCATTTTTAGTATATCGCCAATTTGGTCGACAAACTTCCGCCTAGGATGTCCCTTTCTGACTCTTCCATTCACTTCTGCAACATATATTTGCTTTGTCAGTCTTTCCGCATTCATTCTTTCTACATGACCAAACCACCGAAGCATTCCTTTCATAATCCTGGTCACCGCATCATCTTGCAAACCACACTCTTCTTTTATCACACAATTTCTCACCCTGTCACTCAGATTTAGCCCTAACATACTCCTTAGCGACCGCATTTCTACTAAATTTATTCTACTCTCGTGCTTCTTCTGCCACACCCAACTTTCACTACCATACGTTAAAGTAGGGACTAATACAGCACTGTGAATTGCCATACGTGCCTTTTTTGACACATTAATTAGACTTAAGCAGAAAAGTTTATTATGATTTCCACTTGTTAAAAAAACTGAAGTTTTTATCCTTATCAACTAAAATCTCTCTGGTTCAAACCTTTGCATTTGGTATATTTTCGGACTCAAGAAGTTTGACCATGTCTCTAAATATAAAAAGCAGCTCAAGTGGCTCCCCATCTGAATTCGCAGGGACACTCTTATACTGTCTCCTTTTTAACATTCTACACAGTCCAAATTAATACATACCTCTGAAATCGATTTACCTTTTTTATATCCCCAGATACAGTTTGTAGATCTCACCTTAGAACCCTCTTAAAATTCCCATCCTTTAATGCTCATTCATATTCCCGTTCATTCTCCATACATGCAGTTAAACTGGAATTCACTTCTACTCCCATTCGAGAAATCAAAACAGTGACATTGTTCAAAAAACGAGTGAAAAAACATTATTTATCACTGTCTTCTATGTATGTTTCAAATCTTTGATATTTACTATACTGTTATAAATATTGCATATATTACATATATTACATATATATATATATATATATATATATATATATATATACTAGCTTGCCAGGCAGACAATGTCCTGCCCTTTTTCGACAACCCTTTGTCATGTCCTATTAAAAATCCTAAAATTCACAAAAAAAATGTGGGTCACTCATGGGCTAAAAAATTTACTATCTCTCAAGTTGAACCAAACTGCACATGGTGTGCAAATTTGATCAAAATCAGTTAAGTAGTTTAGGAGTCCATCGCGGACAAACAACATGACACATAATATATATATATATATATATATATATATACACTTTATTAATCATATATCTTGGAAACTGCCCTACTGGAAGAAATTGTTAAATAAATAAATGTAGATATCTATGGGTCACAGTATCGAATAACTATCTGGTTGATTATGTGCTTGTTTATCAATATTATTCTATAAAAAAATTAGAGCCCTTCACCAGTCCACTACTGAACATAGAACAAGGAATGCCACAGAGGGCCACCTGGCCCTATAGTTTAGTTTAGTTTGCGACGGGCTGTTTTCCGCAACTCCACGTCTATGCGCGTATTTTGCGTGTGGGCAGGAATAATGTGATTATTCGAGCCATAAGATCTCCCCAAAGAAGCTCAACAGTCCCTTGATGTTGCATGCAACTTCGGGGAGTGATCCTGGCGTGCCGAGATGTTTAGCCCTGTACGTAGCGACCTCCGGACATTTCAGTAGCACGTGGGCCGCCGTTTCTTCCTCCCCCATACATGCCCTGCACAGGGGACTATCTGTAACACCTATAGTAAATAAATGTTTGTTAAAGGTGCCGTGTCCTGTGATAGCACTTGTTACTATCCTGATCTGCGGCTTGTTCAGTCTCATTAAAACTTTGGTTAAGCGACTGTTTATTACAGGTAGGGCCTCCCTAGCTTGTCTACAGTCTACTAGATTTTTCCAAAGCTGAGCGTGTTGATTAGTGAAGTGTCTACGTACCAGTGAACGAACGTTACCAAAGGGGATTGGTATGATTGGTTCCGGCCCTATAGTGGCCAGAGCCGATCCTCTTCTGGCCAGTTCGTCCGCTGCATCGTTGCCTCTGGATCCACTGTTCCCTTTATCCATTGCAGAGCCACATTGTTGTTTTTACATACCTCATTTAATCGTTGATGGCATTCATATATTAGTCCCGAGTTCACCCCATTGCAACTCAGAGCTTGTAGTACCGCTCTACTGTCGGTCAGTATTCTGATGGGGAAGTCATTAACCTTTCTAGCATCTATTGCTATCGCCGCTTGAATGATACCCATACATTCCGCTTGAAAGACCGTGTTATAGGTACCCAGCGGTGTGCATATGTGAATATCGAGGTCTTCAGAGAAGGCTCCAGAACCTACACCTTCATTTGTTTTAGAACCATCGGTGAAAACTCTAAGCTCTTTTGGGCTTAATCCTTCCGGCTGGCTGTTTTCATTTAATTGTATCTTGTATTTCTTATCGATAACAAATTGTTTAGGAATCTTATCGTATTTGGCTTGTAGGATAGGAATTTCTGAGTGAATTCTATCAATTATGCCTGTATGAGGGACACTATTCTTACTCCAAAGATTTAGGGTCTTGAGTCTGATGGCAGCTAAAGTCGCTTCTTGTTGTATATGTAGATGAAGCGGAGTTAGCTCCAGCATCGCTTCCAAGGCTGCTGTTGCTGTAGTTCTTATGCTGCCTGTGGCATCCATACATGCCAGTCTCTGGTAGCGCTGAAACTTCTTAATTGTGGTGGCTTCATTTGTCTTGGTCCACCATACCGTAGCGCCGTATGTGATCATGGGCCGAATTACATTTTTGTAAAGCCACAGTATGATTTTTGGCGTCAGTCCCCATCTTTTGCCAATCATGTTTCTGCATTGCCAGAAAGTTATACTAGCTTTGTTGATTTTGTTTTCTATGTGTTTATTCCAGTTAAGTTTGCTGTCCAAGGTAAGACCTAAATATTTTACCTCAGAGGATAGCTGGAGTTTTGTGCTGAAAAGACTTGGAAGATGATAGTTATTCAGCATTCATTTTTGTGTGAACATTACTAAAACCGTTTTATTTGTGCAACACCTGGCCCTATATTCTATTAAAAGCCATTAATTTCTATGAATAAAAAATTAGTAAACATACATATTACAGAAATCTTTGAAGTTATTTTAACTTCTAAAATAAAATAATATATTCCCTCGCAAATTACATTATCAAATTATCATTGTTGCCTAATACTTGCACAATAACTATTAGCAGATGGAACTTTAATTCTAGAAACTTTATCGTACTTCACTAATCAACATGCTCAGCTTTGGAAAATTGAGCAGACTGTAGACAGACTAGGGAGGCCTGCCTGAAATAAACAGTTGTTTAACCAAGGTTCTAATGAGACTGCACAAGCAGACCACAGATCAGGATAGTATCAAGTGCTATCACAGGACATTTACAACACCTTTAACAAACATTTATTTACCATAGGTGTTACAGTTAGTCTCCTGTGCAGAACATGTATGGGGAAGGAAGAAACAGCGGCCCACGTATTGCTACATGTCCGGAGGTCGCTGCACAGGGCTAAATATTTCGGCACACCGGGATCACTCCCCGAAGTTGCTCGCAACATCAAAGGGGTTGGGTTTACAATTCGGTCGCCTGAATTTGAAGATTCTGTCACTGTGGGGGAGTCAAGGGGGTTTATCTGAAGCAACCCCCACTCGATTTTTTCTGCCGGAGCAGCGTCGAAGTATTTTTAATTATTTTTTAAAAATATTGGTAAATGACTAATTGGGAGGCCTGCCTGAAATAAACAGTTGTTTAACCAAGGTTCTAATGAGACTGCACAAGCAGACCACAGATCAGGATAGTATCAAGTGCTATCACAGGACATTTACAACACCTTTAACAAACATTTATTTACCATAGGTGTTACAGTTAGTCTCCTGTGCAGAACATGTATGGGAAAGGACGAAACATCGGCCCACGTATTGCTACATGTCCGGAGGTCGCTGCACAGGGCTAAACATTTCGGCACACCGGGATCACTCCCCGAAGTTGCTCGCAACATCAAAGGGGTTGGGTTTACAATTCGGTCGCCTGAATTTGAAGATTCTGTCACTGTGGGGGAGTCAAGGGGGTTTATCTGAAGCACCCCCACTCGATTTTTTCTGCCAGAGCAGCGTTGAAGTATTTTTAATAATTTTTTAAAAATATTGGTAAATGACTAACTTAATTACGTTTTTGATGTTTCATCTGTCAATGTCATATCGATATATAGTACTGAATCGATCAAGTGAATCGATATTTCACCCTAGAGAATCGAGATCGAATCTTTTTCTGTTTTATTAAGATTTGTAAAATTATTTACAATTAGTTTAATGTACCCCAACTCTTAAAGAATGACAGTTTTTAATTTAATTATTCAATGTTATCTGTACTTTATTGTATCTTTTTATATCGTAAATATAAACTTTTAACGCAAATCAAAAAAAGATTTAAGATTTTGATTTTTTGTGAATCGATTCATCCAATTTAGATTTGAATCGATTTAAAAATATGTAAAATTAAAACGCTATGCCGGCCACGGCCATTTTGTTGACAGCTTTTCCTCATGGCGTTGCTTCCGAGTTTCAGAATTTTGGTGAATAGTGAAATATTTGTGGCGGCGGAATACTGCTAAATATCTCAAAGATCTTTTCTTACAAATGGTGGCAGCCATAAATTATGTTTATAAATTAAGTAGTTATGAAAGTTAATAATTTGGTGTTATATCGAGTGCAATAGCGAGCGAAGCGAGCTTGGGACGTGAAGCACCCCCGACTGACAGGTTAGGTTAGAAGAGGATGACGGGGTCGTGTGAGCGCGAAGCGGGCGAATGAACCCCGTCATCCTCTTCGTGTTATTTTTTTTGTAAACCACTCAGAAGTAGAAGCCCCGCGAAGCGGGGCTCCGTCGACCGGACTTCTCTCGACTGCACCACGTTAAGTGGCGTGGGGCTTCCGTCCCCCAACTCTCTCTCTCCATAAATCAGGTTAAAATTGTCAAAAATTACGAAACATAACCTCAAAATGAGATTTTTAAAAATTAATAAAAAAAAAACTAAACACGTCCGGCAGAAAGTGGAAGTAGGGGTGACTCTACAACTCCTCCCCCTCCCCCAACGCCACCCCCCACCCCCAAATTCAGGTAAACCTTACCCCATCAAAGGGCTGTTGAACTTTTTTGGGAGATTTCATGGCCCGAATAATTGCATTATTCTAGCTCACACGCAAAATACGCCCTTAGACGTGGAGTTGAGGAAAACAGCCTGTTGTTATCTTATCTTATCTTTATCATAGAAAAATTGGTGAATACTTACGTATTGTTGTAATGAAATATAATCCCATCATTCTTAACTTGTTGGCAAAAGTAAAGGGGAATACTAAAAACTAAACTTAATAATAACATCATTGCTAGCTCCATGTTGCACTTTATTATGTCCATTGTCTACACATTATATGAAAAGTTTGTGATTAAAACAAATCTTTACTAAATTAGAAACTTTTTAAACTTTATGTAACAAGACAATAGCTGTAAAACACAACACAATTACAGTACTTGTATTCTAAAGGCATATGACCACAGAACACCATTACTCCTAGCGGAGACATATGACGTTCACTTTTACTGTTTTTTTTTTTCTTTCAGTATTTGACAACTCGATGTTTTGACTTTTTGTTTTTGATTTGACATTTTAATCTTTATGCCGGCCGTACACGCTCGTCGAGACACCACGAAACTGGCCGAATACGAGTGAGCCGAATACATGGTGCCCTCGTCGCGTCTCGTGGGTCGTGGCCCTCGTGCGCTCTCGGAAGCGTGTCGGTTTTTTGCGCTCGAGTCAAAGTTTCTTGTGAGTCTTGCGATGGAAACGACAGCGTACTTTATTCTATTCACCATACATGGTTTTCTTACGGTAAATATAAGCCGTCCACCGTATCCTTCTTCGCAATGGCTTATTAATTTTATTTTTTAGTAAATGTGTAAAAAATAATAATAGCTCAAAGGCAAAACGCAGCAACAGTTTCATCTAGGTTCATCTCAGCGGGCATACGAAGTTCAAATGATACAACGAGTGTGTACATGGTTCTCATATCGAGAAACAACACGACGAGAGGCACGCGAGGCGACGAGACGAGCATGTACATCCGGAATTACGTTCAGAATTCAGATTATGGAGTGTAGAAGTAAGGAGTACAGACTGTGTTAAAAAGTGTCCATAGAAAACCGTTAAATAAGGATGGCGCCACTATAACTACGGGGTAAATTTTAAAGAACGCACCGAAAAATATTAGTGGGATAGACGACTTTTTCGAGGTTATATTTACTAAATAAAGTTATTTTAGATTTTAGGGCTACTGAGCTGTTTAGCAGCACACTTAAATCGCTGACAACTGCTAAGTTCATTTCATCCCAATAGCTACTCCAGTGCTGTTGTGGAGAGTTTTTGAACTGTTATTTACTGCTTACAGATGGCCACTTTTTCAACTATTCCACTATGGGAGTTAGTACTCCTTACTTCTACACTCCATAGTTCAGATCCTACGATTTTGTTTGCTTATGGACTCGTATAGCTATACTTTTGCCAGTGTTGAAATCAACCTCCAAGAGATTTTGTTTAACTTTTTCACAATTTGCTGCATAAATAAATAAATATTCGATTTGCTGATGCCTTACATTGCGAAATTTTTGGGAGATCTTGACGATAATTTAACCCCGCTGAAAGCAAATGTTGATCACGAAAGTATCTCAAATTCTTAAAGCACCTTAGTGAACGAAATAACATGAGGTTTAACTCAACATTGCCTAGACTGATATGTACTTAGTCGACAAAAGTCTTCACATTATACTATATATATATACAGAATAGAATAACCCGGTGTACGGTTGAAGACGGTAATACATCTAAGCTCCTAAACGGATATGATTTCTTCGGATATCCGATCCACTATTTTTTGGCACAAGAGGATGACTCCTTTCTATAACATATGCAATAGAAGTTACCACAAAAACACCTAAATAAATTCTGTTCTGAGCGTAGGTGCCAGTGCCGTCTTACGACAGAGTCACAGCATATAAAAATAATAAGCAATTTTTTTGGAAAATAGCTTGGAATGATTACCATAGTAAACATTAAAAGATACTTCGTTTAACAGTCTTAACAGTCTATGTTAAGAAAAAGAACTAGGGGTCTATGTGAACCTACAATCTTTTAACGATTGTTTTTGTTATAAGTACGTACGGTCGTACTTTTTTATCAACGGCAACAGCTAAATCACGGTAATATTATCTATACAGTATTGTAACTCGGCTGCATCTTTGAAATAAATGCCTACAGCCGCGCTGTACGTAAACATACGATAGGGCTGCCTGCCTCCAGCATTTTAATTACATTTGTCTACTTTGGGTTTCTATTTAGTTTTATGATTGTAAATATACTTTTATTATATAAACAATTAAAATAGGTACTTTGTGAATTAAATAGGAACTGTTCAATAAAAATGCGCGTCGTGTTTTGATTGGTAGATCTAATTAAAAAACCATCTTTATGTTTGATTAACAAACGGTCTTATAAATTTGCGACCGAAAAATATTTGCTCGGCTGAGACGTACGAAATGCTTTATTATTAAAATTTTAAGTTTAAAAAAAGGAGCAAGGTGGAGAAAATGAATATATTTTACTTGGTTATGGATACCTGCAGCTACTTTCCAATTTATATGTTTGGTTTTAAATGAAGTTTGGATTTATTGTTTATTTATTTCTATTCTATTATTTATTTCCTCCATTTTTTTATATATTCCACAAAATCATCACTGCGGCACAGTCATGACTGTCTGCATGCCGAGCGCATGCAGAGATCGAGGCGCGTAGGCATAGCTCTCGCTTCGTCCACTTGTATGGAGTTGGAATACTGTATAGATAAAATTACCGTGGCTAAATTATCAAAATCTTAACTAAAGCTTTCATTTTTATTAGAAAAAAAGTACCGCAAGAACTAATCAACGCAAGATAGATAAAGATAAAGATACACATACAAGTACATATACACACACACACGTACACACACACACACACCGTACACACACACACACACGTACACACACACACACACACACACGTACACACACACGTACACACACACACACACGTACACACACACGACACACACACACACACACGTACACACACACACACGTACACACACACGTACACACACACACACACGTACACACACACACACGTACACACACACACGTACACACACACACATACACACACACACGTACACACACACACCGTACACACACACACACACACACACACACACACGACACACACACACGTACACACACACACGTACACACACACAGTACACACACACACACACACACACACACACACACACACACACACACACACACACACACACACACACACACACTACACACGTACACACTACACACTACACACACACACACACACACACACACACACACACGACACACGTACACACGTACACACACACACACACACAGACACACACACACACGTACACACTACACACACACACACACACACACACGTGTACACACACACAGAAAGTGTCACGTTCAATAACCCTGTGATGTAAATATCATAATAAATATATTATTATACTAATGTAAGTAAGTCTCTGCCCGTGCTGCAATAAAATGGGGAAACAGAAATTCTCTGCCAATCTTATGGGCCTTACGACAGGTATAAAAAAGTAAAGAATGCAAAATAAAAAGAAAGCTATTACAATACGTACGTACGTACGGAAAATAGTACTTAGACTTAATAAAATTAATAAAAATTCGAAAAATGTATACAATAATAAGGGTAAATTAAAAATTGTTTTATTGTGGCCGGATATCCGACGCAATATGGCGGTGGCACGCCAGTACAATATAGTGTCAATTGATGACGTTAAGACCCATAACGTCAATCGACAAAACATTGGACCTGTGACCGAAGTTTTCATCAACTGCTAAACACAAAACCGAAAGAGGCACCCTAAGGTAACGCCCTAGGAAAACTTGATTAGACCTTAAACTCATTCGCTATGAATCAATTTGTAATATTTGAATTACTCGCCAATTATAGTCCAATTTAAATGAAATGATTCAAATACGCACGATTAAAAAAGGTCCGTTTATGCTCACATTCAAATTACGATTATCGATTCACGCTAACCAAGTAACGTAATTCACAAAGATCAAATTCCAATTCCAAATTTCAATTTTATTTTTATAGCACTAAAGGTGACCAACGAGCGCACACTCCACCTGAAGTTTGCGTTTGCCAGTGTATTGAGTTGTATTTCGGAACATAACCTTATGCCCCTATTACACCACCATGAATCAGGGCACTGAATGAAGGGTGGGCGTGGCTCCTAGTTAGGGACGTCAGTTATTACACTACCCTGATTTTACGCATTTTCTCAGTCATAGGGATGGACAAGTGAAAAAAGTATATATATTTATTTTTGCAGGGAATAGAGTGAATGGGGCACTACACTATTATGCAGAACCAGAATGTGTCAAAAAAGGCACGTATGGTAATTCATAATGCTGTGTTAGTCCCTACTTTAATGTATGGTAGTGAAAGCTAGGTGTGGCAGAAGAAGCACGAAAGTAGAATAAATGCTGTAGAAATGCGGTCATTAAGGAATGTTAATGAATGTGTGTTATTTACCAATTTGTATGAAAAGTTTAAAAAAATATATCTCATGAACCGTAAGTTTCCGCAACCTAAAACTTTGCAAAACGCTTTCTTTTAGCGAGTACTATCTACAAAAAAAAATATGGGCTTTGAAATCGATGGTCCATATTGGAAATATTAGCCGAATATACTAGGGTTGAATCTGAATGACAAGGTGAGAAATCGCGTGATAAGAGATAAATGTGGTATGCAAGATGATGTTGTGACCAGGATTAAGAAAGGAATGCTTCGGCGGTTTGGTGGAATTAATGAGGAAAGAGTGACAAAACAAGTTTATATGGCAGATGTGAACGGCCGAGTCGGGAAGGGACGCCCTAGAAAAAACACATTTAACTTTATCGAATAATTATCAGAAAAGAAGAATTAATTAAATATTTCTTTTACGTTTATTTCTTTCGAATAGAATTTTAAAATAACAATTTTGACAACCTGGTGCGTGATTGTGAATCCAGCCTCTGAAAATAACCGCTCACGGGATACCAAGTTGCCACGATAGGCAAATAGATTTTATCAAGGCTATGAATCCCGGGAAATAACCCTTTCATGATATCCCACATGTAACATATGAAACTCGTCTTCTGCTTTAATTTTATTTCTTATGATGTGGTACGTTAATTTTTTATGGTAATTCCATATGTTACCTTCAGTATTACGCATTTTCTGAATACATCTACGAAACTATACTGAAATACAAACAGGTGAATAACCGTTTATCCATAAAAATCAATATTTCAGGAAAATGATTGTAACGAAATACGAAGTAACGTAAGCCGATAAAATAATTTCCATTACAAAATAACTATTAACTTATAAGACTGTACTTAAACTATTCATTTAGTTAAAGCTGAAACAATATAATTATTAATAAGAAAATGAATAAAACAATTTCGATCCATTTTCAATATTTGTAAACTTATCTTAATTAATTATCACAATAAAAATAACTACAAGTTTATATCGAAACTGGAATTACTGGTAGAAGACAATTGTACTTCTGAAGTTCAAGTATATTTGTTTTCGGCTGAAAGACTATTCGCTGTTTGTTAATTCGTAGTTAAAATTTTCGGGATTGAATTATTTTTGCGAAATACTCTTAAACCTTCTTACTTTAAAAATTTAGACGTTATCTAACTTTGGCAACATAAAATTCGTGGTAATCATCATTCGCGACTTTTAACATACGGAATTTTATACCTTCGAACAGTTAGTTACTTCGTAACCTTTGACGGCAAAACATCGTTCATAATCACCTCGGCTCATGAACCATGTTTATATATCGTATATACCGATAGATATATCGATGTTTGAAAGAATTGATGTATCGTGATTCGTGACGTATCCCTAGTTGCGCATCGAATAAGTGCCCTAACTCCCTTAGTGTTATTACACTGCACGATGGAAGGGCACTGCAGACAGGGTACACTTTGATGCCCTAATTAGGGACCCTTACTCCCTTTCTCTTATTACACCACCCTGAATCGGGGCCTAGGGAGCCTGATTCAGGGTAGTGTAATAGGGGTATTAATCTTCGTCCGAGTCAGTCTGTTGCCATCATCAAATTATTATTATCCACACTTGTTAATAAATTACCGCGCGCCAGTGAACACTACTCTTCATCCTTCTGTATAATAATATAATATATTTTATTATATAATATGATTATTTATATTTATTTTTATAATTATTTTGTCGACTATAACAAACGAAGGTATGAATAGTAGTTTGACAATACCGCAGTATGTCCCCATCACAATTACACACCAGTGCAATGTGAAGGACACAACTACATGATAACACCAAATTATGCAAACCAACAGCAACCTTACCCATTTCAACGCAACACATCACAGCCTCTCAGTAACACTATCCTCCTTGACTGCACAAGAGGAATCACCACAATGGACAGAACAACGACTATCTTAGCACACGTAGAATGACTTCACTCGTGAAACGACTCAAGCGGAATTTCCCGCGCTCTGCACCTACACTGAGCTTTAAACTGCACAAACGAGTGGTAGGGTTTCTCGATCTACCCTCAATTATATCCAACCAGCGCCTTTTATAGATGCGCCTACATAAACTTTTTACGTGTTGTTGGTTCTATGATCAATAAATAGCGTAAAGAAAAAAGAAAAAATAAATCATGAAATAAAAATACTATACCCATTTTGTGTTTAAATATGAACGCATCTTTCAGCCTACCAATGAGAAACGATGAAGCTACTACGTTATTTAAAAAAAATAACTGCAGCCAATAGGATTTAAGTATTCATCTCACCGGTCAAAAACCTTGCCGTGATTGGTCGAGGAATTAAACAGGTGCTATGCGTCATCCGCCATAACGTTGAAATTGTGAAAGTGCGCTTTGTTTGCTTTATCGAAATTCACCAAATTTCGTTTTATTTAATTGTAGAAGTGAGTTAAATGTGTTTTAAATAATGAGTGAGTGGTACAGAATGAAGAATGGTTATAATAACAAGCATAATTCATCGGAATTGTCAGTGGAAACTTCTTGTGAGATGTCAGAGTCATTCAACATATTTTCGGACAATTTGAGCCCCATACCGGGTTCAATAGTGCCTAGAAAGTTAGATTTTAGTAGCATGGATGATGACGATGGTTTACGGGATGCAAGTCCAGCTCCGGTGTCCCACAGTCCTCCATATAAAAGAGTTAGGGCTCTGAGGTAAGTCTTGGTACTGTCATTAGTCTTACATAAAACACCACGATTTGATTAGATGATTACGGCTGGTACGAAACTTATTGTTGTTGAAATGCATAAACCGGCAGTTAATTTGTTAGTGTTTTGGTAGTTGTAATAACTTTTAGTCATCAATTTGGTTTTGATTATACCACAGTTTTTGTGTTTCAAAATAATTGCTACTATTTATTTGGAACAATCTAGAAATTCATGGAACTTACCATTATGTAAGTGGTTTAAGATATGGTGCTGTAAGATGCTTCATTTATTTATTTTATTGGTTTGAATATGAAGATTAATGATTTGTCTGTGTGAATGTCTGCCCTGCATCAGCTATTTAATGAAATTTGAGTCCTTTATTTTTGTGTTGGTTTAGAAAAATTTGAAAAAAGTATTAGTACAGTAGGAGCTTGATAATCTGGCGCTCGCCAATCCGGCACACTCAGTAGTCTGGCACTTTGGGACTCAGGTAGTCTACTCTATAATCCGGCATTTTACACAGCTGAATGCCGGACTACTAAGCGGTTGGGTTGCATTGTTTGAGAAGTTTCTCTCTTCTCTCGCTCGGCAGTTCGTACTTAACATAAACACAAATATATTCATATTTGTGTTTATGTTAAGTACATAATTTTATTTTTATAATAAATTCACCTAACCATATTAAAATAGTATTTTACTGTGTATCTATTTTACTTCCTATGCAAATTCGATAATCCAGCAGTTACGACAATCCGGCATAAAGGGAAAAAATCGGGTGCCGGATTATCGAGCGCCTACTGTAGTGTAAGTAGTAAATAAGAGTTTCTGGTATTACAAGAGGTTTCTTTTCCCCTTAAGTTTAGGTACATCTAAGAGATGAATTACTTAGAACAGATTGATATAAATAGCCAATAATAAAAAGCCATAACCATATTAGTAAGTTATAAGTCTCAAAGTTTTAGGTAGTATTAATAAAATTCACACAAAAGGATTATTTGTGTATGTTAAATGTTCAGCTTTTACATATGAGCTGGCATTCCGGCTTGCAATGGGGGATTTTTGGATTTCGACAATAGTGCCACCTTTCGGGTCTAATTTTGAATCTAAACAATTATTGACTAAACTTAATCACATGCACAAAATTTCATCAAAATCAGTCTAGCTTTTTAGGAGTTTAGTCACATACTTCTACTACATCACTTACGTGGTAGAGCCATGCTGCAGTTATGCTAATTGTACAGTTGTAGCACGAATGGGTCGGCTTGATCAGGGAAGGACCATGCTCTCACAGAATATCAGCGTGAAATAGTAGCTTAACGCTGCTGTGTTTCGTATGGTGAGTGTAGAGAACCGGAGACCCTTTTTACTGGAAAAGAGGCATTCCATCTTAGTCCTCAAGGCTGACAATGCATCTTCATTTTGATTCGTAATCGAGGATAGATGTAGATGTCTATGGGTCGCAGCATCCACTTACCATCAGGTGGACTGTGTGCTCTTTTGTCACGTTTTTCCTATAAAAAAATACACATGGATAGAAGAACTATTATATACAAAGATTTATGCAGTCAAATGCTTAAGTATCATTTGACAAGTAGTTCCAGCTGGTCTGAAGTTAGGCTAGCCCCATTGTTATAATTACAACTTTTACTGTTATAATAAAACACATAACATTAAAAATTATTTTATTTTATTTAATTTGTAAAGTGTTTATTTTAATTAACATTAATTATTAATTGAGTCTTAAACTTATGGTTTTTTTTCATAGTATTATTTTATTATTATTATTTATACATAAACACACTAACAGCTAAAAAAGCTGATGCGTGTGCATCTTAATGTTTGGAGATTTTATCCAATCTGTTCTTGAAGGCGTTCAATGTAGGAGCATCAATCACATTTTGTGGTAGCTTATTCCACTCGGTGACAACACGGTTTGTTATAAAATTCTTCATGGGATGGTTGAAAAATGAGCACATAGTCCATTTAATATTAAGTAGTTGATGTGACCCATAGCCATCTACATCTGTTATGAAAAGAAACTAAATCTACTAATCTAACTAAACAATATCATCTCTGAAGACTAAATGGAAAGCCTCATTGTACAAACAAAACTATTATGCCTAGCAATACAAAATGCCAGCTTAAAGTAGCAACTTTAGCAGCATTTTGTGCAAGCATAGTCCTTATCTTGGGTATGTTCCGAAACATTTCCAGTATACTGCTGAATATAAATGACGTCATCAATTGACGCCATATTGTACTGGCATGCCGCCATCATATTGTGTCGGATATCTGGATATATATAAAACAATTTTTAATTGTGTGTACTCTGAATGAAGCATGCCAGAATTTGTTTTTATTTATTCAAATACTAAAAATTATAGAATATTTGTTGGTATTTCCATTAAGAGGATGTAATGGTTTTTGGAGCACAAAATGACAAAATAATCTCCAACACTTTGTTGCGACAATCCATTAAATCTGAATAAAAAAGATTTTTGACAGATTTAACTATTTATTTTTTGAAAGCTTAGTTTGATTTTTATAACACTTTTGTTTGATTTTATAATTGCTAGCAACCTATGCATTTGATGTTTGCTTGTTTAACGTTCCTTATCAAGATTGTTTCATATAAGACATTAAAAATAAGAAATTTACTACCATTGATATATTTACCGCCTTGTTGATCTAGTAGTTGTAGTAGTGCGACTGTTAATCACAAGATCCTGGGTCGAAACCCGGGTCAGGTCAAAAAAAATCAGTTATTGAGTTTTTCCATCCAGAAATTCTCAATAGCTGCTTGGAGTCAGAAAGTTGGCGGTGTCTTAACCCCGTGCCTTGAAAATCACGTAAAGCCATTGGTCCTGCACCTGATCTCTCTCCGATCATGTCTTTACTGTCCCATGGGACTATGAGAGTGCACCTGTGCTTGTGCATACATTTGGGCACTATAATCCTGTCTTCGCCGATGGCTTGTCTCCGTTAAATCTGGCCTCTGTGACTGAAATCTGAAGGACATGTTCATATAAGTTTCGATACTACTCATGCCAAAGAAAAATCTGGTTTGCTATAGATATCTGGTACTTGAATTTAATTATGTTTTCAGTTTAGGAGGCTTGTCAGGGTTAAGCTTGAACCTTTTACACTGTTTTTGGATGTGGGAAATGCATTTTGAATTAATTACGATAAAAACAAATTTCACTAAAAATTGCTTATAACAAAATGCAAATATGTCAATTTGTTCTTGTATTATGAAGTATGTGTCCGATACTTGATTTTTTAAATTTATTTTCAATTTAGGAGGTTTGTCAGGGTTAAGTTCGAACCTTTTACACTGTTTTTGGATTTCGGAAATGCCTTTTGGATTAATTACGGTACAAATAAATTTCACTAAAAATTGCATGTAATGAAACGCAAATGAGTCAACTTGTTTTTTTTAACACAGATACACTCATAAAAAAATTAATCACTCGGACCCAGATAATTTTATGGCTGGACTGATATACAATAAATGGATTCGCAATGAAGAGCAGTCAAGAGATTTTTCAGAAAACAAAATAAAACAATTCACATTAAATTGTTTCATTTACTAATATCATAGCAGAGTTTAGGGTAACCTCACTTTATAGATACGATTGGTCAAATCGGTTCTAAAACCGAATTAACATGCTCAGACTTTACATAGTCTTGTCTGCCCTACCCCTAGTGTTTTTGTAAAACCGTAGGCATGGAGGGAGAGTAGCGCCCGCCGGTTGTAGCAAATCGCAGGCCCCTGAGTGAGCCGTAGCGGCCGAGGCTGGTCCCCCTCCTACTCTTACCACCGTATGCGAGTACCGGATGTCTATACTTTAACCTAAAAATTTATCACAGCTATAGATATATGGGTTCTATTGTAAATACAAGTAATTAATTACCAAAAATGGATGTGGAAAAGGGACTTTTTGGGATGTATATATTAATTTCCTTAAATTTTTGTCTCAGTGACTCTTTTGGTTTTAAATTATATATTGCTCTAATGGCCCTCTTCTGTAAAATAAAAATAAATATAATTTCAGTCGTGTGTGCCCATAGCAAAATACCATATGACATGATGCTATGGAAATAACTAAAGTAAACTATTCTAGCTGTTTGACTGGTAAGAGTCAATCTTTTTTACAGCATATTCTGCAAAACTAAGTCTGCTAGCTAGTTTTGATATATGGGAGAGCCTTTGAAACTTTGTGTCTAGTGTGATTCCAAGAAATATGGTTTTGCTATAAATTACATTTGTATTAACATGTTTGACATTAGGAGTTACAAATTTCATTCATTTAGTTTTAGTTTCATTTAAATGCAAATTATTAACATTAAACCAATTGACTAACTTAGCTATAGCATTTTTTACTTTGTCGTAATTTAATAACTGTCGTTTTAAATTGAAAATTAATGAAGTATCATCAGAAAATAATACTATATCATGGTTATCCCCTACTATGTAAGGTAGGTCATTAATATATACAAGAAACAGAAAGGGACCGAGAATTGAGCCCTGAGGCACGCCCATTTGTACAATTGACCTGGAAGAACTCATACTATTAATGACAACTTTTTACGTTCTGTCACTTAAATATGAAATAATTAATTTAAGAGCATCACTTCTTACACCATAGTGTTGAAGTTTCCTGAATAATGTTTCTTGGTGAACACAATCGAAGGTCTTGAATAGGTCACAGAATATACCCAAAGCATCATGTGAATTCTCCCAGGCATTAAAGATATATTTAATAAGCTCGACACCAGCATCAGTTGTGTATTATAATAAAACGTGACTGCAGTAGTTAAGTAAAGTTTAAAGTAAAGTTTCAGCCTATATATGTCCCACTGCTGGGCTCAGGCCTCCCCTCATTTCTGAGAGGGTTTAGGGCAAGGAAGTGTCCGCCACGCTGCCCAAATGCGTGTTGACGAACTTCACATGTCTTTGAAATATTTTTTTTTCTTACTCCTCAGACATGCAGGTTTCCTCACGATGTTTTCCTTCACCGCCGAGCACGTGGTAAATCAGCACTTAAAATTGCAATTAACAATTTCATTGGTGCCAGCGGGGATCGAACCCGGGTTACTCGCGTTCTGTTATATTTACAGCGAGCGTTAACCACTGAGCTACCACGGCTCTTTAGCTTTAGCAGTAGTTTAAGTGTTAAATAAAAAATATATATTTTGTTGGATGCATTTTTGTGGAATGACAACACAATGACAGCTATTCTATGAAACGAGACATGTTTTACATAGATTACTTTCGATGACATCCCATAAAAGTCATGTTACAACTTGTCCCAAATTTGTGGACATGTATCATCAACATGTCACAGCAGGTTTTTCTCATACATTGTTCAAACTTGTCTTACAACATTTTTGACCTCATTGTGAGTTATCTGACTGGTTTCTTTTCATATGTGTTGTAAGTAATAAATTTAGAGTTATGTAATATTATATTTTTAGCAAATTTTTTAAAGTAACTAAACTGTGCTTACCATAAGTCTTTAAGGCGCAAATTAGGCGCGGCGCAGGCATGGTGCCAGTTCAAAACTTATTCATATAAAATGTATGAAAGCGGCGTGTCGTGAGCTCGTGAGTTATACTTAAGCGGCGTGGCACAGGTATGCCGCTTTTATCCGTTCCACTCTTGCGCCGCGCCTGTGTCGTGCTTTCACCTTATGCCGCTTCTGTGTAATTTATATATAAAGTTTACTTAGGTAGTTTAGTAAATCTAGGTAAATGTAATTGTAAAATAGATTTGCACTTGAATCATAGCCTATACTAATCAATGACATCTTTTAAGAATAATTATTGCCAATATTTTATTGAAAAAATGTGTTGTTAAATAAAACTAGTAGTTACCCCCTAGCAGTGGAAACTAGTACTTAATGATCCCACCATGACCACAGGTACTGTAAAGTACTCAAAACATCGGGAATATGAAATAAGTTAATAAAGCACAATAAAATCCTTGAAAACTAGTTTTTTTAATGCAGTGTTCCTGTAAACAGGAATAGATATGTATTGTTAAATTAAATGTGCCTAATATTTCTGGCCATAGTCATATTCATATTTTTTGCCACACTTTGTCTACTTGAATATTCAAATTTAAATAAGTTCATGATGTTACAGTACATCTAAATAACAGAACGAAGAGAAAGAAAAAAAGAGATAGGTAGGCTAATTTTTAAGGGCGATATGAAGGGATTTGAAAACTAAAATAATTTGAATTCAAATTCATTATTCGACTTCTCTTAAAATACCGCTAACACAAGCATTCTTAGCTGAGTTCTAACGGTTAACAGGAATACCTGCCCGTAATGTTTAATTGCATAGCTAATAGTCTTTTTTTAACCAAACAATAGTGATTATCTCAGTTACTATGACTAATATGTCCAATGTGTATGGCTTTTGGGCTACAAATTTTTTGTAAAGAATCAAACTCATTAGCCTTAAAGCAGTTGCTGGTCATAAGCATCAACTTAGAAGTATTGTCAATATAATATGTCTAATGACTCATTTACACTGTAAGTTTCTTGTGTGAAACATAGCAATAATTGGATGCAATTAATTATGCATAATATTAACATTCAAGAATTGAAAGTAAATATTTGCATGTGGTTGTCATAAATGCTAGTATTGTACACAAACTTTGACAAGTAATTATTAGAAAAAGTGTTTTTAAATTACACCATGAACATTTTTAAAGTGAAAGATTTGCTTACAAGTTTTGAATTGTCTGAACAATAACTTGTACTATTTTAGATAAGTTGCTTCGAGTATTGCACATTTTTTTTAAAATAGGATTGGTGACAAATGAGCACACACTCCACCTGATGGTAAGTGATTGCTGTGGCCCATAGACATCTACATCTATCCTCGATTAAAAATCAAAATGCAGATGCGTTGTCACCCGTGAGGACTAAGATGGAATACTTCTTTTCCAGTAAAAAGGGGTTTCCTGTTCTCTACACTCACCATACAAAACACAGCAGCATTAAGCTACTATTTCACACTGGTCCTTCCCCGGTCGGGCCGACCCATTCGTGCTACAACTATGGCTCTACCATGTATAAAAATGTTGAGTGTAACTGTACATAACAAACTTCTATTTAATGAAAAACTCCTTAAAACATAGTAATTGATTGAGTTTGATAGGTTTATCTTATTTACTTGATACACTATGTAGTTTAACACCCATCTATCTTCATCATCTTAACAGCAATTTTGAAAATGGGCCACATTAGAAGTACCCTTAACTGACGAGCATGTATGCGTAGATATATGAAAGTAAAGGAGGTGAAAGAGGTATGTCAGGATCGTGCCAAATGGAAGTCCATAGTCTCTGCCTACCCCTCTGGGTGACAGGCGTGAGTGTTTATGCATTATGTATATGTATCTCAACAGCAAATTTTTTACTGGTATATTAATGTCTGAATCAATGTGATAAATTAATGCTTCTGTTTTTGTTAATTATCAGATAATAAAGGATTTACGTAAAAAGTAGTAGAATAGGAATAAAATGCCTGTTATACTATCGAAAAATATTATATGTTTATTGCTTAAAAATGAAAACTCGAACGTCAAGTTTTTCCCGGTTTTTTTAAAAGTCTCGATTAGTTAAATTATTTTTAAATCCATTTGAATACGAATTTAATTGAGTATTTAATTTATGCGCATATTATTCTCCGTGTCCGTGCCTAAACTATTTCAAGAAGTATCAATATACTCGAACATCAAAATCCATTATGTGTGTCCAACCTAGCCTTAATGCTAATTAATTCGCCTAAATTTATATAAACAAAAAATTTACACATTTTTCAATATGTTAATTTTATTTTCGGTTAAAATCAGTTAAACTACAGTTATCTACACAAAAGGACAAACATGTGATCAGTAGGCACAGCTGACGTCTGCCAAACGTCAAAAAAAATACGCCCACACAGGAAAAAACTTCTTAGCACGTAAACACCTTTTGCGTGAGAGTTGCGTTAGAATTTAAACCTTACGGATATATTTTAAAAACTAATTTCGATAGAATCTGCCAAAGTGTAGAACTCTTCTCAAGACGCAAGATTTATTCTAAACTTATTTGCTCTTTACGTAATAAAGGTCTATATTACGTTAATTTACAGTTTATAAACGAAAAGACACATGTGCCCAACGATTTTCCTTTTTACAATTGTAACAACTTATGCTTAAGGTGTATATTGTAAAATATGCCATTGTGTAGATAACCTTAGACGATTTTCTAAAGATTGTGCGCATCTCAGGTGTTCACGTATGAATAGAACTTGTACGCGTGTTCGTTTTATGGTCCATACAACAAGGTTGTGTGTGTGTGTGAGGCATTTAAAAAATATAGGGGTGTTGGACAAAGGTTCTGCGACGGTTAGGGATTTCGCAAAAAAATGCATTTGTAGAAACTGACTTCGTGTTATACGAACATACAACGTAGAAGACGAAATGCGTGGATTATTGCGCAGTAGTAAATATTGTTTACGATTAATATAACTGTCTTTAAAAAAACGTTATTAGACTAGGATTTTTTTATAGTGGAGGCAGTTTACATACATAAAATCCACAAGGGCAAACTTTCAGACCTGGAACAATTATTTGCCATACAAATACCTTACGTACGTACCCGTACGGGATTTGAACCCGCAGCCCTCGGCACCGCAACTCACTGCTAAACAACTCTGCCACGGAGCTGGCAACTTGGACTAACCATTTACGTATATATATATGGGGGGGGGGGGCTTTTTAATTAGAAGTAATCATGAAAAATTAGTATAGGTATTAGGTACTTAGTTGATGGACACGTATGATGGTAAGCAAATGCTGTGGCATATGTACACCTACCTGTACACATCTAGCCTCGATTGGGAAGCGAAATGCAGATGACTTGTCACCCTTAACCCGGCGCCAATGACATAAAGAAAATTACGCGGGCGATGACACCGGCTCATCATGACCCGGATTTTGTTGGATAATTTTTCACGATATAAAAGTAATTTTCTGAACATAAATAAATGTTTATAAAATAAGGGTTCTTTGCATATGAAGTAAAAAGGAAATAATACTAATATAACCTTTAAATCATTTTTTTATTAGATTTTCTTATAACACATGCAAAATCAATATTGTAAACATAACATGAATATTATATTTCATTTTTTATTATTTTTCGAATTAATAATAATAATCAATGATTTTATGTTCTAATAAAGAGATCATACATACTTCTTATTATAAAAATAAGAAGGAATCAGTCATCCGCTTCCTTATTCACAGACATGGAACTACTACAATTATTGCAATATGCATGCATGCACGACAAGTATGAGATATTTACTTATTCTTTTTAGACGGATATGATTGACATCTCTTACGACTTCCTGAGAACCCTATTGGGAGGTTCCTCGGTAGGTTCTCGTACGAAATCTGAGATTATTTTACGCAATTGACGATGTAAATTCACCCGTGTCTTTCGGATTTGTAAATGCTCATGTACCAAAGTGGTGTCCCAAGTTTTTTGCGAAATGACGCCTTTTCAAACGTGTATCGTTATTATTAGCCCGATATATTATATTACCATTTATGCCTGATATATTCTCAGCATTGCGTAGAAAATTGTTAATGGCCATTGATTTGAATTTCTGCTCACATTGTAAGTAGCACAAAGTTTGTCAGCTACATCCACTCTGCCCTTAGTGCCATTATAATAAGTTACTATTTCAGGATTTCGGTTACCGCCAGTAAAATCATCAATGCTGAATGCTGAATCATGGTGCAAGCTTGACATCACGAGGACAACTACATTTTTCTTCGGAATATAAGAGACCAGAATTACATCTTTTTGATGTCCAAAAGTTGAAGAGTTTCGCTCTTTTCCACGTGTTGTGATAAATTGAAGTAGAATTTGCTTATTGTTTCTGTGTAAGGTGCCTACTAATGTCAGTTTGTGTTCACTTAGCAGATTATCAAAGGTATAATACTACGATGAGTATTGGAGACTGGCAACACAAGGTAATTTACTACAACAGACGGTTCGTAACTAATCCAGTATGGGCTATTTGGTTGGTTTTCGCGGAAAATGTTTTTGAATCTACTAAGGCAAATATTTTAATTCCGTATTTTGCTGGTTTAGACGGTTTATATTGCCTAAATTGCATCGTCTTCTGAATGCGTTTAGCATATCATCAATCGTGCAGTTTTATCCCAATGAATACATTTTTTACATTCTTCGACAAACGCTTGAAAAAGTTCACGTATTGGTGCTAAATTATCAAGTATTTGTCTTTCAGCGTTATTTCTTAGTGATATTTTTGACAAAAAACTGAAATAGAACAAAGTAAATTAACAACAAACACCAAATTAACGAATAAAAGTAAGTCACAAAAATACTGCGCCAGCGATGACGCTGGGTCATATTTACCCGTATTGATTTTATGCACGTATATCTTGCTGCGCAGTCAGCGTCATACTGAGTGTACCAACGGCTGGAAAGAGGGAGGCTGTATCTCCAGCTACTCAAACTTTTAAACTTTATGACTGAAGTAAAAAAAAAATCTAAGTCTGTTTAAAATCGCCTCGGGTCAATATGACCCAGCGTCATTGGCGCCGGGTTAATAAGAAGAAATCTCTCATTACCAGTAAAAAGTGTTACCGGTTTTCTTTACTCACTATACACAAAACAGCAGCTACCTGCTGGTATTTCGTGCGATCCATGTCGTCGTTGTGGCTGTCGTAAGAGGTGACGGTAAGAAATGGAACAGGTGATGAACAGCAGCATGTTCCTGGTTACAATTCTATATTGATTAAAAAAAAACTGCGGTGGCTAGACCGCCGGTCATTTTTTGGTATTGAATGAAAAAAAAATACAAATAAATACATTCGCACGACTCAACAAGTTTTATCGTTATCGGATTACATACGAACATGTATGGGACAAATTAAAGATTTTTTATTGAATAAGGGTGACAAACGAGCTCACAGTCCACCTGATAGTAAGTAAATGCTGAAGCCCATAGACATGTAAATAAATCCTCGATCAAAATGCATATGCGTTGTCGCCTCCTGTAAATAGGATCCTCGGTTTTCTACACTCACCATACGAATCACAGCAGATTGATGCTGCTATTTTACGCTGGTATTCTGTGAGAGTTTGGTCCTTCATATGCAGCGTGACTAGCACGTAAGAAACTTGTTCTTTATATATTCTTTATATATAACTTAAACGTCACTAGAACAAGTGTATTTTCAGTTATCGTGTTTGTATAATATATGTATTATATTCTTTACAGGCTGTTTGACAGTCCTCACACGCCCAAGACCCTGCTGGAGAAGTGCTCTACTCCATCGCACCCTCCGCCGAGGTCGAGACTTTTCCCGCCAAAAGTCAGTGTCACCTCGTCCACAGGTGAGTTCAGCTTTATTCCATGTGAATAATTGTGTGAAATTGCGTTTTCTTATGTATGACAGAAAACAGAGTTTTGTGAAACTAGTCCTATATTAAAAATGTAACCTAAAAAACTCGACTGCATAAAAAAATTGTCCTGTCTTTCAACTCACGCGCGTCACGTCAGAAGTGAAAAAAAAAATTGTTTACATTATTTTTGGGTTGTTAAGAAATATTTTTTTAGTATTTTTTATTAGAAATTTTTTCTATTCACACCAGTTTCTAAACACAGCAAGGGAAATCCCTAAGAAATATTTCTTAGAGAGTTTGGTATTTATGATGCTGGCAGTCGAGTTTAATACGGGCTAGGATAATAAAGTGACAAAATAACAGAAGGACCTACACATCTGTGCAGTTTTTACTAATTTTGCAACTAAACAACAAAAGTACTTTTTATTATTTAATTGTTGTCGTTATTGAGACTGGGTGTAATACTAGATAGAGAGTATCATTGTATGGAAGACAAGCTAAACCAACCAAAACCGAGTGATTTCGACGCTTTAGGAAGTTTGCCGTTAATGGAGTCACGTTACATGCAGTTTACACTGTATATCAATTTAGAAAATTTTTAGCAATTGTATTTTCAACATTACTTTCATTAAACATGATGGTCAGGTGAGTTCAGTGCTTTTTCCACATCCCAAAAGTGAAAAAGTTCTCACTTTAAAAACTTTACTCAAAAGAGACATAAGAGATACTCTATGTTCACTCCCACAATGAAGACGAATATAACGACACCTCATATGTAGAAAATAGAAATCCATCAAGCCGTTTAGGCTACAGAGCGTGCCACAGAAATAAACATACATGTGGTATTGATAGTGGGGTAAAAACAGCACGCTCGACCAAATTTATGAAATATAGGAAGACATAGTCGTCCTTTGATGGCTGTTACGGAAGTAAATGTGATAGCAGTGAAGTATTGTTAAACAAATTGAAACTCCCGACCGAATTTCCGTCACGGCGGACAGTCTCAACGGAGACTAGCCATCGGTTCAGGACAGAATTATATTGCCCAAGTGTTTGCGCAAGCACTAGTGCGCTCTTAATTCCTTCACTTTCATAGTCCAATAGGACGGTAACCGACACGAGCGAAGAGGGATCAGGCGCAGGGTCAACGGCTTTGTGCTTTCCGAGGCACGGGGGTGGGGGTGAAACACCGCCAACTTCCTGACTCCGGGCAGCTACTTAGAAATTCCTAGCATAAAACCCTAGAACTAATTTTCACCCGTCTCGGGATTTGAACCCGTGACCTCATGGTCAGAATCAGAAACCGTATTTTCGATCACTAGACCAACAAAGCTGTCAAATCCGTCCCGTGAGAAAGTTAATTTCGGTTGCCATAACCTCTTCAGTGCTTGGAAGTAGGCCCGCGTGGAATGGTTTGTGACATGTTTACTTTTTTATGTAAGAGGGGGGCAAACGAACATGCAGCTCACCTGATGGTGACTACCGCCGCCCATGAACATCTGCAACCCAGGGGGTAGGTGAGTTGCCGGCCTTTTAAAAAAAATTGGCTCCTTTCTTGACGGTTCCTAAAGTCGTATCGGTCCGGAAAAATCGCTGGTGGTAATTGATTCCACAAAGAAGTTGTGCGAGGAAAAAAATAAATTTGATGTAGGCATGTCTCGTGTTTACGGCATTATCACAGGTTGATGAATCCAGGACCTATCGATACGATTCAGAAACGAGGCAGCCGTCGATTGTTTCGAATTAAAGCAATGCCTACTATAGAGAGAAGCAATCGAGAAGCGTAAAGAAGATTTTGATAGTTTTTTCACTTTGAAGGAGTATCCGGTGTCAACTTCTTTACGTAATCGAAATTGAATGCCAAATGATATGGTTTCCGCAAGCTACCGCTTCACCATGACAACGCATCCGCGTATTCGGCGCTTTAAGTAGGGGTCTCCCTGGCCATAACACCGGTTCAGCTTTTTGTGGCCAAATATTCTAAAACTACTGAATTATAACATGTAAGTCTCGTGGTGTCACTGTCACTGACTTGTGATAAAGTGATAGACATAGCATGAGACACAAAATTGGGTAGAGCGTTTGAGTATTTGGCCATGAGTCGCTCTCCTTACAGACCGGATTTTTTATTCCCTAAAATAAAAGATAAGCTTAAGGTTGTTCAGTTTTCAATGTCGTAAAATGCACAAGCGGCGGTTGAGAAGGCGTAGAAGAGGTGTCAGAGGAAAGTGTTTCGTAAATTGGTTCAGACGCATGCAATTTATACAGACGCCGGTTGAGAGTCTTAAAAGATATCATCATTATCATCATTACAGCCCTTCACAAGTCCACTGCTGAACATAGGCCTCCCCCAAGTAATGCCACAAAGCACGGTCCTGAGCCACCTGCATCCATCGACTTCCTGCATGTCTTACCAGGTCGTCACTCCATCTAGTGGGGGGTCGCCCTACACTACGCCTACCGGTACGAGGCTGCCACTCGAGAACCTTTCTTCCCCATCGGTTATCGGTTCTTCGAGCTATATGGCCGGCCCATTGCCACTTCAGCTTACTAATCCGTTGGGCTATGTCGATCACTCTGGTTTTACTGCGGATATCCTCATTTCTGAGTCTATCACGCAGAGAAACTCCAAGCATAGCCCTCTCCATAGCTCGCTGAGCGACCTTAAGCGTCCTCATTCGGCCAGCAGTGAAGGACCACGTCTCAGATCCGTAAGTCATCACTGGCAACACGCACTGGTTGTACAATCTAGTTTTTAGAGATTGAGGTATACCTGACGAAAAGATATGTCGTAATTTCCCGAACGCTGCCCAGCCGAGTTGAATCCGTCGATTGACCTCTCGGTCGAAGTTGGACTTACCTAGTCGGACTATTTGTCCCAGGTAAACGTACTCGTCAACAACTTCGAGCATAGTGCTCCCAACAACTACCGGCATAGGTGTGACATGGACATTAAACATGATCTTTGTTTTGTCCATGTTCATCTTAAGACCTATCCGTTGGGAGGCACTATTGAGGTCATTGAGCATAATGCTTAAGTCCTCCAGCGATTCTGCCATAATGACTATATCGTCGGCAAATCGAAGGTGAGTGATGTACTCGCCATTGATGTTAATACCGTATCCTTTCCAGTACAGTAGCTTGAAAACGTCTTCCAACGCAGCGGTGAAGAGTTTCGGGGATATAACATCACCCTGTCTTACACCTCTCTGCAGTTGGATAGGTTTCGAACTCTGGTTCTGTACTCGGATAGCCATCGTAGCCCTACTGTACAAACACTTCAGCACTTCGATGTACCGACAGTCAACTTGGCACCGCTGAAGGGACTGTAGCACCGCCCAAATTTCGACGGAATCAAAGGCTTTCTCATAGTCCACATATGCCAGGCAAAGTGGCAGATTGTACTCTTCGGTCTTCTGTACAATCTGCCGCAGGGTATGTATGTGGTCTATGGTACTGAAGCCTTTTCGGAAACCGGCTTGTTCGGGAGGCTGGAAGTCGTCGAGTCTGCGTGCGAGACGATTCGTAATGACTCTCGAAAATAGCATGTAGACGCGGCTCAGAAGGGAAATCGGTCTGTAGTTCTTCAAGAGAGCGTTGTCGCCTTTCTTAAAGAACAAAACCACCGCGCTTCTGCTCCACGCCTCCGGAGTAGTGCCACCATGGAGGACGGAATTGAAGAGCTTCCGAAGGACTTCAAGTACCGGTTTTCCACCCGCTTTCAGAAGCTCCGCTGTAATTCCATCCTCGCCCGGGGCCTTGCCGTTTTTAAGGTGGTGGAGAGCCATTCTAATCTCGCTCAGACTGACGTCCGGGATATCATCGGAATAGTGTCGGATAAGACTTGCTCTTGGATCGTTACTCACACTTACGTGTGGCTCCAACGATGATGTGTACAGCTGCCCATAGAACTTCTCAATCTCACTCAAAATCTCAGGTGTCCCGGAAACGATGTTGCCACACTCAGTCTTCAGCTTTGACAGTTGGCTCTTTCTGGCAGACAGATCTCTGGCAAAGACTTTGGAGCCCTGGTTCCGCTCGATCGCTTCTTTAATACGAGAAGTATTAAAGTTGCGTAAGTCTCGCCGCATGCATTTGGAGATCTGTCTGTTCAGTTGCCTGTATGCTGTCAAATCTGTTGACGATTGCAGCCTCATCTCCCGTCTAACAGCCATGAGATTAAGAGTGTGATCGGAGAGTTTTTGTGTTCTTCTGCGGCGGGTCTTGCAGAACTTAGCTCCGACCGCATGGACAGTTTCCACGAGCTTGTCGTTCATATCGTCCACTGCATTGCAATCTTCTAGGCACTGGAAGCGGTTACGTAACTCGAGCTGAAAGGTTTCGGGATTCTGGATTAGAGCACGAGGGGGACGGAGCGTTGACTTCATTAGACGAGACCTCTCCAACTTAACGTTTAGGTTCAGTGTGCCTCTAACCATTCGGTGATCGCTGCCAGTTTTCACCCTTGCGATCACTGAGACATCACTGAACAGTTGGCGTCTGGTCGTCATAATGAAGTCAATCTCATTTTTTGTCGAACCGTCGGGGCTCGACCAGGTCCACTTCCTGTGGGGCCGCTTCTGGAAGAAAGAGTTCATCATAAAGATTGGCAAATACCCCCCAATGATGGCAAATACCCTCCAATGAATAAATACACAAACAGACGGCCCCCAGTCCCCGGCGGCCCCGCTATTCCTGGCTACGGTGGCGACCATGGTAACGGCGGGGCAGGGGGTGCTAAGAATCTCCGGTGGAGGTTCGGTTGCCACCTACGACGACTCGACCTGGCAACATATAACGCACGCACCCTGAGGACTGACGAGAAGATACTAGAGCTGGAAGAAGAGGTAGACAAGTTGCGCTGGCATATTATTGGATTATCCGAGGTCCGAAGAGAGGGGGAGGACACGGCAATCCTCGAGTCCGGCAACTTGTTCTATCACCGGGAGGGCGACCATCTGTCCCAAGGAGGTGTCGGATTTATCGTCCACAAGTCTCTCGTCAACAACGTTGTAAAGATTGGGAGTGTGTCGACGAGGGTCGCGTACCTGATACTCAGAATCACCAAACGGTATTCGCTGAAGGTCATTCAGGTTTACGCACCAACCTCGGCACATCCCGATGAGGAGGTGGAGGAAATGTATGAGGATATTTCCAGAGCCATACATTCCTCCAAAACCCACTACACGGTGTTGATGGGAGACTTCAACGCAAAACTAGGCACAAGAGAAAGCGGTGAGCTGAAGGTAGGGAAATTTGGAGTAGGGCAACGGAACCGAAGGGGCCAGCAGCTGGCCGACTTTATGGAGAAAGAGGGACTCTTAAAAGATATAATATAGAGTATATATTAGTAGAGTAAATTTTTTCAATGTAAATTATTTACATTAAAAAAATTTAACATTTGATCAAGAATAATTTTTTCAAAAATTTTACTTAGTGTAGGCAGTACAGAAATAGGTCTAAAATTAGCAAGGTCCAATGTACTGCCAGATTTAAATAAAGGTATTACTTTACTACGCTTTATTAAATCAGGAAACACACCAGATTTGATACTAGTATTAAAAATAATAGATAGTTGAGGTGCGATTGTATCTATTATAGACGCAATAACTTTAACGGAAATCCCCCACAGTTCGGCGGTTTTCTTAATATCAATAGTCTTAAAATATTTTAGAATATCTTTTGAGGACACTTTACGAAATGTAAAATTCTTTGGTACACGCATTTACATTTTGTTTAACTAATGATTCGGCGATGGCAGGAGAAGAATTCAGTGACTTAGTGGTTAAGTTAGGAATATCAGTAAAATATTCTCGAAATCATTGCAACGTCCTGATCTGATTTAGTTAATTTATTGTTAAAACTTAACTGGTATTTCGAATTGCGAGCGTTGACCTTACCAGTTTTATATAATTTATTAATAAAAACTAACCATAGGACTAGTTCAGAATTTTTTCCGAGTGGCTCACGTAATTACTTCAGTACTTTTCCTCTGGAGCCATAGTCCAGGTGTTAAGCGGTCGCCGTAAATTTCTACACGTTAGTGTTAAATAATATTTATTACTAGAATAATTTCAATTTTTCGATTCCCATCGGCACAACAAATGATTGGTTTACCTCGAAAAAAGAAGAAAAGCATCATAAGGAAGCAGTAATGCAGGCTACATTTCTGAGAAATATATTTATATTTTTTATTTTGGAAGTAAAGGTGAAATGAACACCCAGCCCACCTGATGGTAACAATTTGGATATGATATAAAAATCCTTTATAAAAAAAATCGTTTCGCCTAACTGTTAACTGGGCATCAAGTAACCTAAGTGAAAGTTGTCCTAGATTACGCCTTGTTAGCATTTAGTCCGCGTATTTTTAGCAGACTTCAAAAAAAGTCGTAGGATCTCAATTCAAGTGTGTTTTATATTATTTTTACTCATTATATTCACTTATGATGGATCAATATTAATAATAGTTTATTTATTAAATAGGTTATATTTCTGGAGTGTTCTGCCCCACTCCAGAAGTATGGACCTCTGTGTACTGGTGGTTGCAGAATCAATTCCACCTCTAAAGGTGAAAAAATAGAGGATGAAGTTTTTAATGTAACTATTTAGACGACATTCGGACTTTCGATATTCCTTAGTTCATGGAATAAAACTAATTTTACGCATTTTATTGCGTTTGCTTTTAACTTTTTTGTTCCCTACGTTTTAAGCTTTTTCCAGCGCCCCTGGTCACGGGAGAGACTGAGGTGTTTGACATCCCAATGTCTTAGTTAACGAAGGCTTCCATCAACTTTTAATTATTATTTTTTGGTCCGATAAATGCAGAACTAGCTTTCGGTATCCTTAAGTCTTTAAGTAGTATGATACTTGTTGGATCCATCAAGTGGAATATCCCTCTACAAGATGCAGAAGTGTACAAGCTTGATTGTGAATGTGGTCTCTCTTACACAGGACAAACAAAAAGATCCATTAAAACCCGCGTGAGAGAGCATACAGCTGATGTGAAGCACCGACGCTTCGGAAAGTCTGCAGTATGTCCACATGTTCAGAATTGTCCCAACCATTATATCAGATTTGATGGACCACAAACCCTCGCAAAACAACACCGATCCCTACCAAGGATGATTCACACGGCTATTTAAATTAACAACATCGTAATTACAATAGAGGGTGGTCTGTCTGGGAATCCCATAATTAATAAAATAAAATCCAAACCCAAGCATGCTACAAGATACTATAAGCTTGTTCTGCATAGATCGGAATAAAAATTAATAATTGAAAGTTTAAGGTAGCCTTCGTTATCTATGACATTGTGACGTCAAATACCTCACTCCCCCCGTGACTTTGGGCGCTGGAAGTGGCAAGTGCCCGAAACATCGGAATTTAAAAAAGTTTAAATTAAACGCGATAAAATCCGTAAAATTAGTTTTATGCCATTTGTAGAATTCGGGTAAATATAAGAAATCATTATTCCTTAGTTCACTCAAAAGAGATAAAAAATAGACTAGAATATTGAAGCCCCGACTTCTGAAGCTTTTATGTGTAAATTATTTTATTATTTTTAATTGTTTGTAGTAAGCTTTTACTTTTTATTATTAGTCTGATTTTTTTAAGGTAAGCCATCAATTTTACGGTCCACTGACGATAAGACCGTTCAGGTACAGGATTGAAAATGTCTATTTCACATGCTTTCGTTTATTTAACTTGTGCTGTGTAACAGCAGTCACATACTTCAGACGTAGCTTTGAAGGCTTCATTAAACTTCTTGCACAAGCTGTAAACAGTAGTTTGTTGGCTGGAGCCAGGATATAGGCGGTGTTTTACCCTCGTTCCATGGAGAGTACGCAAACTCGTTGGTCCTGTCCTGTTTCTGATGTCTCTTTGGTCATGTCTTATTTGACTACGAGAGTGAGTATTGAGACCATCGTGGATAGTACTCGTTAAGACTGGCCACCGATGATTTCTTAAATGATTTCTTAAATTTACGCGAACACTATACATTGAATAAAAACTAAATTTACGGATTCTATCGCGTTTAATTTATTACTTTTACATATTTTTAATTCCCGACGTTTCGGGTGCTTTACAGCACCCAAGGTCGCGGGGGGGGACTGAGATGTTTGACGTCCCAATTTCATTGTTAGCCCGGCTACCTTCAGTTTTTGAATATTAATTTTTGGTCCGATTTACGCAAAACGAGCTTACAGTATCTTGAAGTCTTACAGTGATATGCTTGGGTTTGGGTTTAATTTTGTTAATTATAGTGGCATCTTCTCTATTGAAATTAGGATGTTTTTTAATTTCAATAGCCTCGGGTGTCATCCTTGGTAGGAATCGGTGTTCTTTTGCAAGGATTTGTGGTTTATCAAATCTGATGTAATGGTGGGGACGATCTTGAACATGTTCACAAACTACAGACTTCCCGGACGTGAAGCACCGACGCTCCGTTTAATATATATGTATACAGGGACTGGCTGAAAACCAGTGCTGAGCATAATGCCCAGTGATTACTGTACCTGTTCCCTTTGCCTCCCTTTATACTCATATATTTAGTAATAGTAGTTAATTTGTTAATTGTAAATGTTCTTTTTTTAAAAGTTATTTTTAAGTCTATACTTGTGTATACTTTGTTTTCATTTGTAAAGTTATTATTGTGTGGCAATAAATATTATTATTATTAGTTCAGTTTTCAGTTTTATATATAAGACTATAGAAAGGATTATGTTAACCAAATTTAAAAAAGGTGTTTTAAATTCAACAATCCAAAAATCATAACGCATGTGGAACAACCTTGTCACAATGAGAAAATGTTTACTGTCGAACTCTGAAGATAGATGAGTATAATTCTGTTCAGGTGTACCATCGGGCTCCAGTCATCACCTTCATCCACCATCCGGTGATGATGACAGCGCGTTAGGCAGTTTACTGCCTGATGAATTGGACGATTCGCGTGCCCGACGACCTCTCGCTAACATCAATCCGTTTACACCAGATGGTAAGTAAAATCTTTATACAGGGTGTCCCAGAACTCAACGTCAAGCTGAAACAGGTTGACAGGAATGATTGTTACGATCATGAGAAAAATCAGAAAAAAAATCTATCCCATGCAGTTCGGAAATTATGGGCATTTAACAAAAATCTAGAATTTTGGTGAAACTGTAACCAACTGGTGTCAGACGCATCTCCGTCTCAATGCGTGGCGTCACTATCTGTCTCGGTCGCTCACGGCAATCATGTCTATTATCCATCTCTCTCATCATTGTTCCGTAAAATTAAGAACCTACCAAGAGCTTGTGTGAATAAAAAACATTTGAACTGAGTAAAATGGGTTACCAAAAATCGGGTTACTCGAGGTTTTTATTTATTTACTTGTTTTTTTTTAGAATAAAACCAACAAGTCTTGTACCATTTTACAATCCTGATTAAATGCGCAAACTTTTAATGGCACTTGCCAAGGCACTTTAGTACATTTTCTTTAAAGGAGGACCTTTCAAAGTCGACAAATGTTGAAAATTTTAAATTCATAGTTTAGCAAACAGTCTTAATTCTAGAAAACTTGGGGCAGTTGTCTCATTATTTTTGACTGTTGTTCTAGAAATCTTATTTAGGGTTACGGTTCCAAAGTTTAAATGAACAAAAATAATGAAAATTAACCACAAAAACTGAAAAATGGTTACAGTTTCACCAAAATTCTAGATTTTTCTTAAATGCCCATAATTTCCGAACTGCATGGGATAGATTTTTTTTTCTGATTTTTCTCATGATCGTAACTATCATTACTGTCACCCTGTTTCGGCTTGACGTTGAGTTCTGGGACATCCTGTATATAATATAATACTGTCTATATATAGTATAATTTCCAATATATAACCTGTCTTTTATTCTAGTTTTGGTTGACAATCTTTTTTATTGTTTTTTCTTTTAATACAGGACAAGCACTGAATCAGAAGAAAAGAGCTCTGTCAAAAACACCAACATTATGGGGAGAGCCGTCACCTGAGCAACCAGCTAAACGACTAAGGGTTTGTTTTTATTACTAAACTATCTTTTGTATAGAATAATAATGACAGACAAGCGCACAGTCCACACTATGATGTGTGGATGTGTGTGTATGTATCTACATCTACACTCATTTAAGGGTTATAGGTTAAAGGGTGATTATAATATCAAGAAATACATAAATGAAAATAACGCCCCTAAATGAGGTAATCGCCGCTATGTTAATTCTATTAAAATTTATGTAAAAATTGTACAAAATTATTGTAATTAATATGTTTATTTTTTTATATTATTTATTATTTTGCTGTGTTTTTTTGGTGCATATTAGCACAGGTATTTTCTGAACCACACTAAAAATGGATTTCAATATGTTACCATCATCATCATCATTATTATTACGGCCCTTTACAAGTCCACTGCTTAACATAGGCCTCCCCAAGGAACGCCACAAAGTTCGGTCCTGAGTCACCTGCATCCATCGACTTTCTGCATGCTTTACTAGGTCGTCCTCCATCTAGTGGGGGTATGCAGTAACCTAAAATTTAAATGACCACTTAGATAAATCTGTGTGTCCGGTTAGCAGGAGTCGAACATCTCACGGTACAACGTGGAGTTCGTGGAGCTGGACGTGGTGGGGCGGGGCCAGTTCGGGCGGGTGACGCGTTGCGTGAACAAGCTGGACGGGTGCGTGTACGCGCTGAAGCGTTCGCTGCGGCCCGTCGCCGGCTCGGCGGCCGAGCGCGCCGCGCTCAACGAGGTGTACGCGCACGCAGCGCTCGGCAAGCACCCACACGTCGTACGGTGAGCTAGCACACGCACACCATACACATTGCACCACTCACACAATCATATGCACACAATAGGTGCGTTTGGAAAAAAAAGCGCTTGAAGCGCTTGTAAGCAAAATTTTCGGCCAGGACACGTTTGCTAACTTCAGTAGCGCTGACACAATCTGCCATTTTGCTTATTTAATTTGTTTGTTTTGAAGTAGAGTTTATAAGTTGTTTTGTGCAAATGCATAATATATTAACGTGAATAAACATATACATGTTATTAAAAATTCATGATTGGTAAGTTTTTAATATGAATACTTTACAAACATATATTTAAATTAGGTGAGGTTCCCCGGTTAAAACTAACTTCGTGTCCTAGAGGAGAATCCTAGAAGCTACTTACGATTTGACAGCGCTTACCTCTTACGATCGCTATTTTGCTTACAAGCGCTTACTAGCGCTTTTTTCTGCCAAACGCACCCATTGTTATACACACAATGTTTGTACTTAACTCCGTGTGTCCGTGAGAAAACCTCAAAAATTCTAATTGTATTTAATTTTAAAGTGTTTTTTTTTTTTGGAATACCTTCGACACCCTTGATTTGATCAATTATAAAATTTAATCAGCTTTTCTAGTCAAAAAGCGACGTCGATTGCCGTGAACCGCATCAAAATTGGTTGATTTGTTCGAAAGATATCGTTGTTAAAAGAGATCTTGAAAAAGTGTTTTTCATTTCAAAATAATGTAAAAAATGAAATTTGAAACACTGCATTTGAAATTAGCAGGAAGTTTCAGGGATGGCTTGTAGGGTTAACAGTATTTTTTATTACTTTAAATTCTGACAACCCTAGCAATTTATTATTTATGTCGGTTTTTCCGACAAAATCAAACGCGATGACTGACTGTATGGTTCTTAGGCTGTGACGTAACCCATCCTCATTTTGATCAATTCATTACCCTACAAAGTATTCGCTTACCATGAGGTGGACTGTTGCTGAACAAGTTTCCCCAAAGTAGCCATCTGCATCCATCGAGTACCTGCATATATCATATTTAAATTTATATAAAAAAGCCTAATTATGTTATATTTCCGGTTTGCTCATTCACAGATATTACTCAGCTTGGGCGGAAGACAACCACATGATCATCCAAAACGAGTACTGCGACGGTGGTTCCCTGCAACAGTTGATGGAGAGTGGGCCACTGCCGGAGAGCGAGTTGCTCTTGGTGCTTGCACATATAGCCGATGGTTTAATGTGAGTACCGACATTGATAATATTGCATCATCTTTTAACACATCAAATCTTGTAGCATACTCACACTGCACATAATTTTAAAGTGTTAAAGATGTTAAAATGAAAATGCAGAAAAAGAAATACAGATATTTGCAAGAAAATAAAGATAACAGAGAAACAAATTACGGAAATTTTACCGTAACTTAGTGCACAATGTATTAATTAGTGTAGTGGCCATCAAGTAGCGTACAGGGGCGGTGTAAGAATATCCGCTACCCCATATTATCCCGTGAGCGACGCAACAGGCGACAGCAACTACCTAATAAAGATTAAAAATTAAAAACTGCGGTTGTCAACCCGCTTGCCAAGCGTGGCAACTATGGCAAGTATCCCCCCTATGAGGCCATCTATGTGAGAGGGTTATAATTAGCAGTGTTGGATAAAAGTACTACACAGAGTGGGGACTGAGATAATTCTCATTCTCTTGCAGACTAAATCCTATGGATGTGTTTGTTTATTTTTAGTTTCGACTATTTTTTGTTTAATCGAGTTTCATAACGATCTTAGAGAAGAGAAGATGTCGGCGACAAAGCACACAATTAACCAGTGACGAACTGTGTTTTAAGATTATTATAATTTCTTAATTAGTGTAGTTAGTGTCTGTCTAGAATATAATTTAAATATAATTATAAAATTTAAAGGTTAGATTTTAATAATAATTTTGTAAGGAAGTTTTTAAGCGAAAATTTGTATTGTAAATACTTATAAAAAATTTAAGTTTGGTTTAGCGCTTGAAAACTAGTGTTAGATTAAAGGTTTAAATGTAACATAATATAAAAAAAAAGAAATAAGTAGATCAGACATCTGTTTCAATAAATATAAGACAAAATGTATAGTAAATTAACAATTTTGTAGGGTTTTTTACTCTAGAAGTTTTGTATAAAGAACTTAACAGTTTATATTATTATTTTATATTATAGAACAGTACTAGAGCAATCTAACGATGTATAAATTGTAAGGGTTATGTGAAAGTTTTAATAAATAAAGGCTCCTAAGATTTCGGCTCGAAATAAAAACAACACGCGAGACAGGGAAAACCGCGCAAACGTCCGTAAGGTAACGCCGGCGGGTATAAAAGTCGAGCGGATTTCGGCTCAAATCATTAGGCTCCAAGGACTGGCCCGTAGTCATGGGCCATTATGAAGACCCGGGTAATGGGGGCTTACGAGGCCCGATACCTGCATGGCATTAGCATGTAGACGGCAACACGGCTCAAGACGCAGTCGCAGCACAGCCGTCGAAGAGGCTACAACAACAAGGAAAAAGGAAGCCGAAACCTAAGGAACAAGAAGCTACCTAAGAAAAAAAGTGTTTTAATTGCCTCCTCCCGGTTGATCGTCTATCTCTCTCTCTCTCGAGGTCCCAGTGGGGTCGTATTATACATACGCATTCAGGGGTGCGTGGGACGTGCGTCACTAGCACTAAGCAAGGAACGTATGTCATCAAGTGGGAGATTGTCCCAGGGCGACTGCGGGCACTGGACGTGTCCCTGCCGTCCGAAACAGAAGAACTTAGAATTTTTTTATGTATGGATTAGGGGTGACAGATGTGCACGCAATCCACCTGATGGTTAGTGGGACGCTGTGGTCCATAGACATCCACAACTATCCTTGGTTGAGAATCAAAATGCAGATGAGAGGATTAAGATCTCCAGAGGATTAAGACGAAATGCCTCGTTTTGAGTAGAAGGTGTTTTCATTTCTCTACACTTACCATACGAAACATACCAGCAGCACAGTATAAATATGGAACAGTACGGGAACTACTTACAAACGCTCAAAACGGCACACTCACTCAAACATGCACAACTACGAGACTCCTAAGCGGACGTCGCGGTGCTCTCAGTAGCGAGTGCCGCGTCAAAATGAGTGGTCACGTTTAAGTTTATCTTCGCGATCTTTTTAAAAATGCCATGAACGTATTGCGTAAGTATACGGCTGTTTGAACTATGATGTTGAAACTATCATCTTTTGCTGAGATTAATATTTAAATTCGATTGATTGATCACTACGGAACAAAAATATAAAAAGGAACATAAAAGTTACAACACTTTTGCTGCAACGGAGTCACAATTATGTCCTCAACTAGGCTTAGTTTCCTTACTGTTCCATGTTTATACTGTGCCAGCGGTAAAGTAAGCTACTATGTTATGCTAGTTTTCTGTGGGTTGATCAGGCCGGCCATTTATGCTGCAAGTATAGTATAGCAGCACGGCCGTACTAAATATGAAATGTATGCTTCAATGCTGATTCTGATAATGTAGTTAATGGGAACCACAGGGTTTTTGTTAGCTTTTGTAAACAGGGTTATTTTGCAATAACCGGCTAAATTTGCAGAGAAGGTTTAGAATAAGTAATATAACGAAATGGTGAAGGGAAATTAATTGATAGAAATCTCAAACATTCTGTTCTTTTTATCTTTTAAATTCAGAATGTGTGGTAATGTATTGTTATAAATGAATTAACTGTGCATGCACACAGTCATAAGGATCGACCGGTAGGTAAAAACGTTGTTGCCCATAAATAACATTCAATTTGGGATAATTTCAAATAAAAGTAGAAACCTTATTTTATTTATTTATTTATTAGGGATAACAACAGCCTTCATTATTATAGGCAAGTAATATACATATTCTAACATTTCAATAAATATACATACATACAATTACAATATACTCATATACACATTCGCATACATATATTATATTAAATTCTTTTTGTGTCAATTAGCAAATTGAAGACACAATACTTGAGATGTTACTACGGATTTACAAAACTACAGAGGCTACCAACATAAACAATAAGGGTTAATTGTCTACTCCTGTCAAACCCTGTATTACTTTTCGCTTAAATATGTTTTTTATTTACTCATATTTTTAAAAAGTACAATAACGGTATATTATTATTTATATATTTGAAGTTAAGTTTAAAATTTGGCCAGATTGAAAAATAAGACTGTAATAATAATAAAGGTTCTATACCTTAGAACCATTGTACGAACTTACGATAAGACTGCTTTTGTATCTTGATGTGTGTACATAAATAAATAAATAATAAAGATGTAGGTGTTGATGATGTGACGCGTGCGTGGTGCAGGTACATCCACTCGCTGCATCTGGTGCACATGGACGTGAAGCCGGGCAACGTGTTCGTGTGCCGCGGGCAGGCGGCCGCCGCCAACGACTCCGACGACGGCTACGACGACGACGACTCGCCGCCGCGCCGCGACGCACGCGTCTACAAGATCGGTGAGCACTACACCCTACGCGCCCTGGACCACTACACGCACTGTGCGCGTTGCCGAGCGAGCGAGAGTGAAAACTTCTTTAGCGGCGTTGTACACTTTTTTGTAATGGGTAAAAAATGTTAAACTCGCGTCAGGACACGTGGCCCTGATCGAAAATTCGTAAGACGGATGGAGAGAGAGAGACGACAGTCGACGCGGCGTAGGAGAGGAAGTATCCCCTCTCCTTCTACGGTGCGGCGAAAATGTATGCCTGTGCCTGCTGTTTCGTTTAGGCGGCGCAGGGCGCTTGCGCGCATGTTCGTGTGTGATAATTAAAGCAATTCGTGCAAAATTATTCCCTAATCATTCCAAAATATCAAAAATGCACAACATATTAATGTTGTGAATATTAATTCAAGTTTTCACTTCTGCCGGCACTCCCGGTGTGTCCGTCATTATTTTTTATTGAATAAGGTGACAAACGAGCACACAGTCCACCAGATGGTAAGTGAATGCTGTTGCCCATAGACATCTACATTTATCCTCGATTAAGAATCAAAACGCAGATGCCTTGTCACCCTTGAAGACTAAGATGGAATTCCTCATTTCCAGTAAAAAAGATCTCCGAATCTCTACACGCACCATACGAAACACAGCAGCATTAAGCTGTTATTTCACGCTGGTATTCTGTGAGAACGTGGTCCTTCCGTCAAACCGACCCATTCGTGCTACAACCATAATATAGCTGCAGTGTGTCTCTACGACGTAAAAATTGTGTATTAAGGGTGACATGCAACCTCACAGTCCCCCTGGTAGTACATGTATATAGATTAGAAATCAAAATGCAGGTGCATTATCACATCCAAAAAACTATAGAATGCTTCATTACGAGGTAAATAGGGTCTCCAGTTCTCTACACTTACTTTACGAATGACAACAGTATTATTCTGCTCTATAATGCTGGTATTCTGTGAGAATGTTAATCTTCCACGGTCGAACTAACCCATCCATACTCCAGATATGTTCGGCTTGCATAGTTGCAGCTTGGCTCTACCACTTTTCCGACTAAACATGTATTTAAAATATACTTATTCTTTAGACATGCGGGTTTCCTCACCATGTTTTCCTTCACCGCAGATCACGTAATATGAGTTACTGTGTGATCTAACTTAAAATTTCAATTAAAAATATCATCTCTGCTACCGGCATCATTTGCCTGTATACTAGTAAATTTACTACAAGCCCTTAGCCGCTAAGCTTTCACAGCATTGCTAATTATCTAACTTCTTTTTTTAACTATTGTAAGTTGAATTCTATTCCAACTGATGGTAAGTAGTGATGTACCTGAAAATAATAAAATAAACTGACTTCACACAACCTTAACAAAAACCTAAATCACTTTTATTTCATTTTTAATTATTATACAGATGCTATAAGGTTTATCTAAACAACTCTATATGACGTTTTTCATATATTAGATGGAGATTGATTGATTTTACCCTATACATGGTGTTGTAGTTAAAAATATTATAATTATTTTATACTACTAGCTTGCCAGGCATACGTTGTTCTGCCCCTTTCTCGACGACCCTTAATCATGTCCTATTCAAAATCCTTAAATTCGCTAATAAAAAAATTAAAAATTGTGGGTCACTTATGGGTAAAAAAAAACTATCCTATCTCTCAAGTTGGCCAAACTGCACATGGTGTGCAAATTTGATTAAAATCGGTTAACTAGTTTAGGAGTCCATCGCGGACAAACAATGTGACATGTAATTTATATATATTAAGATATATAATACGTATCGAACTAAGTACTAACGTTTTATTTTTGACCCAGGTGACCTGGGCCACGTCACATGTGTCTCCTCCCCATTAGTGGAGGAGGGTGACTGTCGGTATCTACCTAAGGAAGTTCTCCAGGAAGACTTCACGGATCTAACCAAAGCCGACATATTTGCATTTGGTAAGTTATTCATATATTACAATTTACTTTCATTTCACTAGTGAAATAGTGTTGTGTGGTTATAACATCACATATATGCCAGATGTAAAATATCTAGAAGCATAGAAGTCAAGCATAGTGATTATGGTATATCATACCTTGCTACTATAGTGAAGGTCCTTATTATTCAATTGTAGACTGTTTTAGAGTAGAAAGATAAGAGTTGTAACAACCTTTATAAATTACACATTAACAGACATTTAGACCCGGAAAAATTATTTGTGGGCTTAACTAACATTTGTTCTGTGCAAGAGTCGAACCTAAGACCCCCATTATGCAGGCAAACGCTTAGCCACTGGACTATAGAGGCTACAAATTTTAAATCTTTGTATCCTTTCACAGATTCCTCATTTGTTCAATACAAATCACAAAAATTTCATCGTAATTAGATAAATGCTTTAAAAATGCTATATAGGACAAATAAACTTTGCTAATCTTTGTGGTTGCTCATTTAGCTTGTATTAATTCTGTACTTTTTATTTATTTTCTTGAAGGTTTAACACTGTATGAAGCGGGTGGAGGTGGCCCATTACCAAAGAACGGTCAAGAATGGCATGACATAAGGGACGGCAAGTTACCTGACTTACCAAATCTCTCCAGGGAATTTAATGACCTTCTAAAAGTAAGTTTCTTTAATTTTATAAGTTTAATAGAATACTTTTAAAATGTACCTCTGGTTGTCGAAACATATTCCTCTTGTGAAATAGATTATTGTGGGAAAGACAATTGTGTGGTCTTTAACAGCTTTATTGCAAAACTCGGAAATATAGTACTGGGGTTAGTACTAGGCTTAAAGCATGAACTAAATAAAATTTTATTACAAAACGAAGATTATCTCTAGTTCAAGGATTATGTGTGGCGCTAAAGTTCCGAGAGCTCTAGTTTAACTATGGTACTAACATCAATTTTGGCACTACTTTAAATGAGGTTAGCATTGTTTCCTTTTCGTGTTTTTAAAATCACACACACATCACACATATAAAAAAAATTAGGTGCTTACTTTTTTATTTGTGCTGATTAAGCAATAAGTGTACGTAATATTTTCTATACTAATAAGATCATTTTTATCAATCTAATAAAGATGGTACAAAGCGTCTTCTAATAAAATAAATTTCGATGTTCCACTAACTTTTTCGTTATAACTCCAATTTTCACAAAGGTAAAGGTACACAATTCGAGTATATTTTTTTATATGTGTTATCTCATAACTTTTTCATTTTTATAATTATCGTCTCGAATTACACGCTCGCGGTACCGTACGGTATGTAATTTACTTCTTTTCACCCCAGAGTCGTTAAAATTAAAACAACTGATTGTAAAAAGAGCATGTTATTGCTAAGTATAAGTTGTGCTTATTCAATAGATTTTAACGTTAACAAATAATGATGTATCATACATCATACATTTATATTAGTAATAATAAATAATTTAAGTATATTAAGCAAGATAATAAAATTAATATTGAAGGAAACACCGTTGCTTCCAATAAAACCTGTTGGAACAAATAAAAATGTTATTTTTTGTTTTTTATCTGTAGATGTTATTTAAACCTGTACCGACTAGTCCTCAGATAACCTGTGTTTTGTAATAAGCGCACATTTTGATTCTCGTATTAACTTTAATACTGTAACAAACCTGGATCTTTTAGTCCTTTTAGGTTTAAACCAGTACTAAAACATTTTTTTGAAATAAGTAAACCTTAATAATCTGGAACGGATGTTTGAATTATGGGGCTATTTCGATTGAATTTGCAATATCCTTGCTACAGAAAATGGTTGACCGGGATCCAGCACAACGCCCTTCTGCTGCTCGATTAAAACGGCATTCGTTACTTCACCCCGCCGGCAATAAGACTAAATCACAGCTCAGAAGAGAACTCGCAGCCGTCCGGCTGAAGAACGAACTGCTGTCTAGGAAGTTGCAGGAGGCTGCTAGGTGAGTGGTGACTTTTTTAATAGAATAAGAGTGACAAGCAAGCACTGTACACCTGATGGTGAGTAGACGATGTGGCCAATAGACATTCACATTTATCTTCTATTAAGAATCAAAATGCAAATGCGTTGTCACCCCTGAGGGCTAAAATGGAATGCTTTGTATCCAGTAAAAAAAGACATCATATTTTCAGCAAACTTTCTTAATTCCACTGCTTCGTTTAAAAATGAATGTTATGCGATGTCTCACCAATTCCCAACCAATTTTAATGATAAATTTTTATTAAATTAGTCATAATGTAGGGGTTCAATATAGTTTCGAAAAAAGGAACTTTTTTCGAAGTTCGATATAAATTTCTAAAAAAATTCCTTAGGGTTGAAAAATAGGGAATGAGGTTCTAAAAGTAACTATTTAGAGCTATTCTAGCTGTTGTTAACTTTACTTTGTGATATGATCCTTAGTCCATTCAAAAGAATAAAAAAAAGCTGCTGAATTATCGACCATAGCACGGACTCCTGGAGCTGTTATTTGGAAATTATATTTTTATTTGTAGTTCTTTGAACTTGGCTTTTACATTTGTTGTAAATTAATTATTTATATCCTTAAGCAGCGTGCCGTTTCTTATGTGACCATGACAGTCAATGCGTGGGTGTCTTCAGAAGAGATAGTGGCAACTATATGGACAGCAGTATCTTGCTGAACTTAAAATAATGAAAAAAGAAACTAGATGCAAACCCACTTGCCAAGCATGGCGTCTATGGCAAATGACCACTTGACATTCAAACGATATGCATGAATTACGCAAATTTTTAAGTCTATTTAATGTCTATATGTAGAATCATAGTTCTTTCTATGCTGTATTTTATAATTAAGCTATTTCTACAAAAAGGTCACGATTTGATAGTTAGGATACCTATTGGGGAGGCCTATATTCAGTACAGAACTAATAAATTAATGCAAAAAACGTGACCTTTCTAATTAACAATATATTATGTGTCAAAGGAGGGTGTAGTAGGTTTTTACAACTTCTACAAATGCTTACCTCACCATATGGCATATATTGTACCCTGTGAATAAACAGTAACTAACTTACAGTCCAACGGTTAGTGGCGACTGTAGTCTGTGGACATGTGCGACTTCAAACAAAGAAGGTCTGTGCTCAGCTGTGGAACGTATTCTGTGCTGTAACTTTTCTATTTTACTATATACAATATTATTTATGAAAATTCAAAAAAATCGGTTGGACCAATGGAGAGCATGTTTTTTTAATATTAATGTAGTGATAAACGAAATGAAAGTTCAAATAATGGTAACTATAGTATCATATGTGGTAGGATAAGATTGACAAACGAGCACACAGTCCACCTGATGGTAACCAGTTGCTGTGGCCCATAGACATCTACATCAATCTTCGATCACAAATCAAAATGCACATACGTTGTCGCTTGTGAGGACTAAGATGGAATGCCTCGTTTCCAGTAAAAAGGGTCTCCGGTTCTCTACACTCACCATACGAAACACAGCAGCGTTAAGCTGTTATTTTACGCTGGTATTCTGTGAGAGTGTGATCCTTCCCCGGTTGAGCTGACCCGTTTGTGCTACGACTATACTACTAATATAGCGGCAGCATGGCCTTACCATGTACAAAAAGCAGATTGCCATTAAGCACAGTGCTGGAAAACTTAAATTAAAGCAATAATTCTGCATGTCTCACCACTTTGTTGCATTGTAGTGGAGGGTATCTACTCTTCGTTTGATAGTAGGGGACTGCACTTCGTTAATAATTTGACCCATTGCCATTTCAGCTGAGGTTTCCACTAAATTTTCGGTGTGGTAGGGGTATAAGAGTATCCATTACCCCATTTCCTCCCATGGGTGTCGTAAGATGGGATATATGCAATAAAATGCGATCTTGGGTTTGAGTGACATGTGTCAAATCAGTGGTTTCCAATAGATGTAGGTATAACCATCTCGTTAACGTCTTTTGTACTCCATCAGGGAAGTTTATGGACTGGTGGAGATCTGCTAGGTTATGCTAGACTATTACGGATATCTTACGTGTGGGATTTTATCACTCGGAGAAACTTTAAGTATAGTCTTTCCATAGCACCATAATCTAGAATTAATCTGATCAAACAAAATGTGGTGGACACGATTTCGCTTTCCTACAATCTAGTGTTATTTAGACTAGTTTTTTAATAGTTTAACAATAAGTAAATTTTTTTTCATTGTCTATGCAGTTGAGCTAAAATCATATTATTTGTATGCTGCTCTATATCGCTTTTTCGTTGGCTTATATTGTAATTACAATTCCTTCCAGCATGTTTTAATTCATAGCTCATATGGCTTTTAACTTTATTAAACATATTCCAAAGATATACCATTATCACTATTATATATTATATGATGAAAATTATATATGGCGCTTTTAATTATCCTATGATTCTCTGCCAAAGATTATAAAAGAAAGGTAAGGTATTTTTATTCAGAATACTAAGAAAAATCCTATGAAAGTACTAACTTATACTATATTAAAATATACTGGGTTAAAAGAGGAGATAAATAACGTTACTGTATCCGGTATAAACTGGTAATTAACTGGGATAATAATATCCCAGTTAATTACCAGTTTATACCGGATCGGTAACTTCCATCTCAAAGAGGCCATTTTTAATATTTTCTGTCATTCTATCAACTGTTACCCATTAAAACCTAGTCAAAAGCCTTACATTCAAATGTTACCAACCCTTCATGCTTTATACCTATTATTAGATAATACCGGAATGGACTTCTGGGATATCTATCATAATTTTTTGGAAATGTACCATTCCATCTACATATTTAAAACTCAGTTAAAAGTCTTCAAAATTCAAAATGCTACTAATCCTTGCTTTATATACCTATTATCTGGTAAACAATACAATATCATATTTATCACCAGAATAGATTTTTGTGATCTCCATCATTAATATTTGAAAATATTCCATTCAACCAGATTTATGATAAACACCACCCGGACCGAAAACACCCAACGCTCTCTCACCTCTATATGACGTCAATCCTTCGCAATGTTCACTTATAGACTGGAAGCTTCGGAAAATAATAATATTGGTAATAATAAAATTATTTGTTCCTTAATTATTAGACTAACTAAACAGATCGGAGTTGTAGTTTGTTCATATACAAGACGTAGTTTGACCTATAGTTCACTGCAGAATTGTTAGAATAAATCTCATCGTAATAAATGATACCGAAATTGACATTTGTAGCCTATGATTTATTAATTTTCTTGAATGTTATGAATGCCTTGCACAAAAGTTAAAGCTGTTGTGCAAGACATTCATAAAATTCTTGTTTTTCTAAAAAAAAAAGTCACTCCGACACTAGAATTTTTCTCGTATTGTAATTGTAGAGGAAGTTTACTAATATAAATTGCACAAGGACAAATACTAACACGCATCTCATGGCTCGATAACCCACTAAAAGTCAGCCATGTGGGTCCTTTACTTTTAGCATTTAGCGAACGCAAACTCATTAAGGACATTAATAATTTTGCAGTCCCAATATAAATTTATTCCCTTGATATAATAAATTGACCATATTTAAACATTTAACAAATTTACGTCTTGTAAACACAAAGTCATCAACATCATCAAGCGATCTTTCAACACTTGGCTATGGTCCTTGAAATTGGGAGAAAACGAGAAGAGAAGAAATAAAAAAAAATTTCGAAATAGTAATCTAATACTTTTATACTTACTGGTACTGGTACTACCAGAAAATATTGTCGGTATATTGCACTTTTTCAAAGTGGTGAGTTTCTCATGTATAATAAAACAGTCCGTCTAAACGTCGTAAAACGTAAAGTCGTCCGTGAAATGTTTCGAACAAAGATGATCATTTTGTTTCGGACGCCAATTCTCAATATATATACTTTTAAGCCATAATTTTAGTCTAGGTTCAGTTGAATTAATAAACATTTGATAATCATCTGTTGTTGGCGACTTTGTTTGTAACAGATATGGGTAGGAAAGAACATCGATAAGTATTATAGACAAGGAACTCGAACAACCCTATTGAATTTTATTGTTTATAAAAACTCAGTAATATAAAGCCAAACATGTTGGTAATTACAATATTAAGATTATTAACAAATTTTTAAGTACTCTATATTAACAAAAAGTTTTGACAGGATGTACTACCAAAGATATCTAGTAATGTCCGACGAGCGTCATTATCGAGCAGGTCTTACAGAGTACTGAAGCTCGAAATGATCCATTTGTATGATCGACCCGAATGAACCGGTTCAATACTTGAGTGATCGGGTCTTTAGAAATGAATGAATGACATCTAACCACAATACGCTCAAAGATATAGTCGTTGACGATGGTATTGCTTGATTAAAGAAAAATGTAATATTTAAGTATATTATATTACCGTATTTATAATATACCGTTACCGTTACAGCCTATAAAACCCGAGGTTGAACATAAACCTCACTTATAGATTGCCTCATAGAAGGGGATATTTGCTATAGTTGCCACGCTTGGCAAGCAGGTTGCCAACAATAGTGTT